>CM077909.1:19408826-19918826 GCA_039720435.1 Amazona ochrocephala
ATAGGTGCAATGCACCTTCATGTACAGCAAATGCACACAGCAAAGCTTTTTTGATGGACATTTAACAGAGCTGCCCCTTTTGTTTTTCACAAACAGTTTTAAGAAACATAATCATGTTTTCTGAGAGGCACCTCAGGTCACTTCAATAAAGATTCATGTTTCCACACTTAAAGCATGAATATGGTTAAAAGCCAGTTATGCAATAAGCACTGGCACAGCTAAATATACAGGAGGGCTTGTCCTCGGGAAGCCAGATGCTACTTAGCATCAGAAAGATAAATAAGGTACAAACTAAAACATAAATATTTTGCAGAAAGACAAAGATGTGGGTTATGTAGGGGAAACACACACAAACTGGTTTGAGCTAACACCAGGTTTTGGCAACTTCCACCATATGGGTTTCAGTAATTATTCTTGAATTGCATCTACATAAGTGATATCTCACAAGGTCCCTCTACACTTCGGGCTCACCTTTGGAAAAAAAACAAGTGTCTGTATTCTGCCCTGGCATACTGCAGTTATCGCACAAAAAGGCCTAATTATGTAACAAACTAAAAGCAGCCTAACTAAGCAATTATTTCTCTTAAGCACCCCGTCCTTCAGATCTGACTAAAGAAAGCGATCATAATTTCTCTCATTTCATGGGCCCAGTAACAATTATGTGGATGTTCATAATGCTGCAGCAGGATTTTACCAAAATCCATTACTGACATGAAAAGGCACTGCTTCTGACAAGCCTTTCTATGGAAGGGCAGCAAATATTTTCTCTTCTTCAAAGTCTAGCTAGCTCAGCTCTCCCATGTAACTTTTGCCTTGGAAAATTATACTCCAAGAATATTCTTTTAAAACTGGGAATCCAACCAACTGGAGGGAAAAAAAAAAAAGTATTCTAAAATGTCATGAAAGTGGCTGAAGTTATTAACAAAAGGAAATAATCCCACAATCTCCTGCCCACTTCCTAACCAGTAATTAGTTGCTTGTTGAACATAATTTACACTGCAAGTAATTTCTGCTATTAATCTGAGAGCTGTTCTGCTTAATCCAATACGAAGTTTATCAAACATTCACATGCAGAGGATTTCACAAGGGTAAACTTACTTGTCCATTGACTGCACCGAAAATACATTTTAAGTGGAAAGTCTTCATGGTAAGAGTGAACTGCTGAGCTTTTAACTTTAAACAAAACAAATAATAACAATAAAAGAAAGAGCAGTAACATTAAAAAAAAAAAATGCATGCTGTTGCAGTCTGAGGAACTTTTTTCCTATTGATCTTTGTTATGAAACCATATCAGAAAGTTTTAACAAACCAGAATTCAAATCAGATGCAAGAAATTTCCACGGGGCCACTCTTTTCATTTGCTCCAACTGCTGCCCAGAAGCAGCACCTTCCTGCCAGTGCCCCCAGGAGCAGCGATGCTGTGTTTGCCTGAGCCCTGCACAGACTGCCCATGAATTGGCAAACCTGAACCCGCAGTACGAATGGGGAAGAAAGGAGTGCCTGGAATTTCGGGGGCTTGCTTTTGCAATTTCAAGGCATATAATGCAAACTCGCCCTCACCGCAACTTGCCCACCCTGTCTTGCCCAAGTGGGAAGCTGCTACCAGGAATGAGGACCCTGGAAGGCGGCGGGTAGCTCTCTGCTAACATTATTGTAGCGTTTTGAATCCTGAAACACCACTACAAAACACACCCTCTGGGCAACTGACTCAAAACTTATCGTCTAACCGTGTAAACCAGCCATAACCCAAAATCATTACTAGAGAAGGGCGGGGGAAGGCTCCTACAGATTTTATAGTCAAGCGCCCTGTTTTTTTCTAGGAAAATGGTATTTTTTAGAATAAACTTCGTTATTTACTGATTTAACTTACGATAACCATGCAAACTAAACAAAAGCTTCACTTCCAGCCATCGTTTCAGGCAAAATCCAACTAACTTCAATAATCCAAATCTAACACCCTTTAGCAACAGGCAGGAAAGCTGCTCAGTGAGCATTCCTTTCTCACGCTCCCACTGTCTTTCACTTGAAAACGATGTGTAAAATCAGATCAAAGACTAAAACCAGAAGAAAGCAACTACTTTTGAAAAAGATACTTAAAAGTATTTTGACCTGCTCTATCTGCTAAAACCAAAAAAAGCGAAGGTCAAAACACGCAATCCTGCAAAGTGAAGATGCGGAAAATCCCTCTCTCCCAGCAAGACAATTTCCATCTTAGCTTTCCCTTTATCTTCTCACTCTAAGAAGTTCCAAATTCTTTCATCGGAGGCCGATGAAAGACCAATAAACCCTAACGTTATCCCCAACTCCTGCTCCAAACTTCGAGCGGAAGTACAAATAATACCGGACGAAAAATAAATACGTCTACTGAGATGAGAAAGGGGATTACCCTGAGCAAAAGGCAAAACGCGAGCGCACTGAAAAGAGTGCACAAAACTCTGCTAAAAACCAGAAGTCGCCTCCAGGGTCCCAAATGACTTTTTAAGCAGTGTTTCGGCAGAGCTACGCGAAGCGAGCGCTTATTTATTTGCCACTTTATGAAGCGGGCGTTCCAGGAAAGTTGGAAGCCGTGTAAATGCCCACAGACGCTGGGCAACATCCCGCAAACTTTCAGACGCGGTTTATCGCGCCGATCCCCGGCAGCCGAGGGGCGAGGGCACTACGCACGGCACCGCGGGAGCGGCCGCGGGAGCGGAGGGCCCCGCGCCAGCTCTTCCTCGGGAAGTTCCAGGGAGAAGATCGAGGTGGTTCCGACCGGCAGGGCCGGGCGGCCGAGAGGACACCGCAAAGCCCCGTTCCTCCCTTACCTGCCAGCCTGAAGCACTTCTGCCCCGCGCCGCCCTCGGGGCCCGGCGCCGGCCGCCCACCACCGCTCCCCTGCCTCATGGCCGCTGCAAGGCAGGACGCTGTCCGGGGCCGCTCCTCCCCGCCAGCCCGGCCGCGGTTGTCGCCGACCACTTGTCAACCCGCGTCCCGGGGCAGGTACGGGCAGGGGCACGGCCCCTCCGCCGCCCGCCTGACTTCCCCGAAATCCCCTTCTCCAGCGGGGGTGGGGGGCTTGGGGGGGGGTATGAAGGTGGAGAAAAAGGTGAAAAAAAGAAAAAAATTTTAAAAAAGGAAATAAAAAGATGTTTCACACGCTCCCTCTCCAAATCCTGGCGGACACAAAGCCAGAGCTTATTCCTCGCTCATCGACTTGGAGGAGAAGGGGAAACTAAGGAAAAAAATAAAAAGCAACCTTAGGGAAAAAAAAACAATCCCCGCGTTGCCCGAACCTTCCGAGCTGCCGGCCGCCGAGCCCCTCTCCGGCGCGGAGGCAGCTCCGGGACGGGGCGATCCTCCCCTTGGCCCGGCCTGGCGGCGGCAACTTTTCCGCCTCCAGGAACACTTGGGTGCAGCCGGAGGCCGAGATTGCTCGGCGGCGGGACTTCAGCGAGCAGGGGGTGCGGAAGCGCCGGGGTCCGCGGGGGTGGTGCGGGAGGGAGGGGGGGCAAGAAAGTGGGTGCCGGGGGGGGGCTTTCCGCCCCTTTCGGGGGGCCGGCATGGGCAGCGTGTGTGGCCGGACGGGGCATCGGTCCCGCGGGGATCCGGGATCAGCCTCCCCGCGGCAGCTCCACTTTGTTCCCCGGCTCCGCGGGGCGCGGAGGAAGGCGCGGGGGGCGCGGATCCATCTCCCGCGGGCTCAGGATGCCAGACCGCCCCGCAGGGGGAGGGCGGAGGGAAAACATCAAAAAACGGAAAGAGTTTGGAGTTTCGTTAAGAAACAGGCGAAACACAACGCCGACTTAAAAAAAAAAAATAAAATAAAAGCCAAGAACTCGGAGCAGAAGCGCAGCGGGACTCCCACCGGCACGTCGCTCCGGGAGATCCAGCTGTCCCGCTCCGCTGCCCGGCGCGGCCCCTTCTCCCCGGCTAGGTAAGTTGATCTATTTTGTGTGTTTGTGTTAAAATGTGTGCGAGGGAGAGGAGAAGAACTCACCATTTCGCTGGGATAACAAGGCCAGATCGGGGTCGGATTGGAAATGCTGAGGCTTCGCCTGCTTCCTCCGCGACATGCTGGCTCAAACATCAGCTGGGGCAGAATAAAAAATTACTAAAAAAAAATCTTCTCAAAATTACGGAAATCGAGCCTCCCCCCCCCAGCCTCCCCAGTCCTCCGCGCACCGCGCATGTGTCCTGCTATAATTATGATTATCAATAATGCATTGCGATTAATCATAGAGGGGCTCTTTGAGAGGCGATTGGCACATGGCCAGCTCTATTCAAACCAGCTCGCCTTAATCAATTAGGCGCTGATTTGCTGGAGACCCTTGTCTCTCCGCCGCTCCCACCCAATGAGTCGATCCATGTGGCGGGAGAAGGGGCTGGATTTCCCTAAAGCTGTTTGGATACAGTTTAACCCTCTTAGCAACCCGCCGGGGCTGCTCCGCGCCATCCCGGTTACTATAGGAATGTGTTGTGTCCCCTCGCTCCTGCCTCCAGCCCCGACGGGCTCCCCGCGCCGCCCTCCCTCCCGTAGTTTTGCGCTGCAATTGACTTTTTCCTTCGTTTTTTTAATGTATATTTTCAAGCTCCCTCTTCCCCATAGCCAGGGGGCAGGGCAAGCAGTGACCGCCCGGCGGGAGGATGCACTGCGGTGAGCACCGGGACCGCGCCCCCGCACCGGCGGCAAGTGTCTGCCCAGGGACAGCCCGGCTCGCTCCCGGCCCCGCTCCAGCTGCCGCCGAACGCCCCGTTCCTGAGGCTGCACAAAGTTTCGGGTGGATTTTTTTTTCTCTTTTTCCCTTTCTTTTCGTGCCCGCTTTTCCGAATAAAGATCCATTTCCGCCCTCCCCCGCCTCTCGCCCTCCGCCGCCCAACTCCCCCCCCCCCCCCCCCATCCCCATATATCACGGCCGCGGGGTGCTGAAAATAGGACGGGTTTAGGTTTTACCTCACACATTCCCAGGACAATTAGGGCACTGCTGGGAGCGGCGGGAGGACCGGCCGTCCGCTCCGCCCCCCACCCGACGCGACGCGCCGGTTGGCTGCGCCGAACGTCAATCAACCCGCGCCGCACAGGGGGTGGCCGGTGCGAGCGGCGGCGGGGTTGGGGTTCGGACCGCTCGTGACCTGCGTTCTGCTCCAGGACGCGGGAGTGGAGCGCCCCCGGCCGCGCAGGGGCCGCAGGTACCCCAGCAGGAGCCCCAGCAGGAGCCCCAGCAGGAGCCCCAGCAGGAGCCCCAGCAGGAGCCCCAGCAGGAGCCCCAGCAGGAGCCGGCAGGAGAAGCGGAACCACCGCGGGCCCAGCCGAACTTCTCCAACTTTGCGCGGCGCTCGGGTCTGGAGCTCCGGCGAGCGGAGGTCGGCCGGGCCGGCTCCCGGCTTGCCCGTGCACTCCCGGGCTGGCGGTCGTGCGTGATCCCAACACTGAAGAGTACACCCCGGGACCGTGAGGGCTCCGCGCTCCCACAGTGCCGCACCAACTTTAACCCCCGGGTGTTGCTTCCAGAGCAGGAACCTCTTGCAAACTAATTTCACGATCTCGAAATAAAAAGTGTAGTTGCAAAGAAGCTACAGGCAAATGCTACTTTTGAAACCCCGCATACCCAGCGGTACGCCTACACCGCGGGTACATGGCGCGTCCCACCGCGCTCTGCCCCCCACTCTCCGTCCCCTGGCACTGCTCCTCGAACCAAAAGTTACGCTGTGAAAAATAGCTGAGCGCGGGCTCTCTCCCACCCTGACCCATCCAGGGCTCTCTCCTCCCACTCCCCCCTCTGGATTATTTACTCTTCCTAGAAGCTACTCCTTTTCCCTGTATTAATATTAACAAACTCTCTGTAAAAACAAGAGCCTGATCAGATACAACTAATTTCAATTTCAAATGAGCCTGTAAAAACTCGAGAGCGAGAGAGAGGAGAAGCGGGAGAGAGAGGAATCTTCCCATTGCAGGAGCCGGCTCACCGGCGTTTTCTTCTCGTTATTAAACGAAAGAGACTGTAAAACGTGTAGCGAGAAGGGTGAAAAAAACACAAGAGCCGCAAACCCCAGCCAACCAAACGCATACGAACCGAAAAAGCCTCCCAGGTGTCCCTCCAGGATTTAGTCCGCCGTGCGAAGCGGCCACTGAGGCTCCTTACCATTCCTGCACAGAGCGAGCTCCCCCTTCTCTCCCTCCCCGCCGCACTCGGTACAGTACATTTTGAGAAAGAGACAAACGAAGCTATCAGCGGGGATGATGTTGAAGAATGAAGATAATAATGTTGCTATAGGTGGTACTTCACATGACATTATTTTTCACTGAATATTTAAAGAGCTGTTTCGGTAGAGATGGATACACTCAGCGCAGGCTGTCACCCGCCTCACCCCAAGACGGTGGGGACAAACCCGACCCTGAACGCAGCGAAACGCACACGTTACTTACAGCTAGCCACGCGGAGACGCACACTGAGTACCCACGCGGATCTATTTACACGTCTGTGCCTTCATTTCGCACTGTATCAATCACTCCGTTAGCTTCCCCCACCCCGGTTCCTACTCTAGCCGCTCTCCCAAAATTATTCGCGTTTACAATTTCATTATACATTTGTCGATTCAGCTCAAGACAAATTTCCCCAGATGTGCAGTACCTTTGCTTCGTGGCTGGAAAAGGCGGCCGTGGGCTGGTCATTAAAAAGCAACAACAGCAGCAGCAAGAAGAAAACCAACGGTTTTAAGAAAAAGAAATTAATCTGGAGAAATTAAGTTTTATAACTTTTTTCTTTGTTTTCGTTTCTCTTTCTCCCTCACTAGTGCATAAAGCGGCTCCTGGTATTTCATCCAGGACCTCCTGATTATTTATTGTTTGTTTTCCTCTCCTTCGCTGGGGGCCGGGAGGGGTGGGGAAAGGGTGGGGGCAGAGCAGCCTTGCCAGGGCTAGAGAAAAATCGGTCTTTATTGTTGTTGATAGCAATACATCAATTAAACGTCATTGTCTCTAGCAGAAGTTGTGAGAGTTCACCAGCGTGAATACTCTGATCTCGGGTTCTCCCTCTCGAAGCTCCAAATGACAGTGACAGATATTTTTCCCTCCCTGCCACACCTTGGAGATTTTTTTATCATTCCCCCCCCCCCCTCCCCCTCCCCGGATTATTCTTTTCCATGGAGGTGGGAGGCTTTCTTATGTGCTTCAATGCAAATCAGTCCTGCTGGAAGACACTCGTGGTGGGGATCGATCTACACTTCATTGAGATGAGCACTGAAGGGAGGTGGTAAACAGGGGACAATTTGCAGTTCATTCTGCTGAGAGACGGTTTCAATGAGATGCCACGCACTAGGTTGGATTATTGTTATTACAGGTTGCGATCAGACACAATCACCCTTCACACGCAAGGGTTAAAAGCTATACAATCCCCACGTCGTTATAATACATCGTTAATAATGATCGGGGGGGGGGAGATCCAATTGATTTAATATTTTCTGCAAATTTGCACGCCCGCAGCCTGTCGGAGACGGCCGGTACGCGGCGGCGGCGGCGGCGGCACTGCAGGGTCAGCCTGGCCCGGCCCGGCCCGGCCCCGCGCTGAAGGCGCCGTCTTGCTCCGTGAGACCCGACCGTCCGCATTTTCATCCTGAAAAATATCCGCTTTGCAGTTAGCAAAATAGTTGTGTTTTGTTTTTTTTTTTTTTCTTGCGTTCTTTTGCTTAATTTTATTTTCTCCTTTTTTTTTTTCACTTGCCCCCCCTTTTTTTCATTTGACTTTTCCTTGTTCCCTCTCTTCATCTTCTGTATTCTCCTTTTGCCCTTTTTTGAAACTAGAAAAAGATACACCGCCCAAGAGTTTCCAACGTCGCTACAGCTGACCTCTCAAGCAAGCCCGTTTTTCAGCCAGCCCAGGTTACATATCTTTTAGAAATGTGGGTAATTAGGGGCTTCCAGATGCTGCAGTCAGCTGGGAACTTGGCTTTGTGCTCCGATATATAATAAACTTTTGAGACAGTCCTGGGGCGCAGCTACCCAGGGGCGGCAAGCACCAGCAAGCGATGATTGTTTTATTATCAATAGCCTGAACCACGCTATTCAGCATGGACATGGCCAGTCCTGTGACTCTGTGAGTTTAGGTATGACTACTTTTGCTGACATGCTGTCAGCTCCCCCCTCTCTTGCTCTCTTCTTTTCTTTTTGTAAATTTATTTTCTAATGAAAACTCCCCAGAAAAGAAAAGGGGGGGGGAAGGGGGCACCAGAATTTAATCCTTCTCCATTATTGCTGGCAACTAATAATTGATCATTGCTCACAAACACAAGCTTTTAGCCACATAATTGAATCGTAAGCAATACGGGTTGAGCCAACGGAAAAAAGGAAAAAAACATAGAGGGAAAGAGCCTCCCCCCATCTCTCCCTCCCAAAATCCCAGAGAATCGCAGTGATGGGGAGCTCTCCCGCCCCCGAGATAAAAATGAACATGACTAATGCCACAACCGGCCAAGGTGGGATTATTTAATTCAATTCTTTCTTTACACATTTGCTGCCTTTTGTTTGACCTGATGGCTGGCAAATTTTTACGCCTAGCTGTCCTTTCTGACTTTATTGATGAAGGTGCTTCTGAAATGATTATCAAGAGATTTACAGCCATCACTACCCACCTACAGGAAAAGTAGTAAAATCAATCCCTCAATCAATCAGACCCCTCTGTGCATATCTTTTTAATCTGCTCTTTTAGCTGTTTTATTACAACAGGAGCATTAAATATGTTTGTTTCAAATTTAACACGAATGCCTCCGAAGGACTCTGTCAATTTAGACATAAATCATGAAGTAAACAAGCTGGATGGAAAAATCCTCTTTCTCGGGCATGAGAGTTAAAAAAACAAGAGATAAAAAAATACCAGCAGTATTCCACATCAGTGTACAGGCAACTATTCTGTACGTACAGCCCACAAGGCAGGAAAAAAAAATACAGGAAGATAAATATGCAGCACTGCAAAAGACTTCCATGCACTTTTACATGACTACACGGAGAATCTAGGTAGTGCTAGCAATTACAAGTACTCTCGCATTCTGCAGCCATCATTATTTCCTCTATTTGATAGATGTTTTTTATAGCAGAATGTCTGATTTTCTGTGTTAAAAAATAAGCTTTTTTTTTTTCTTTTTATTAAATGCCATATACTTGAGAAAATGTCTTGATTTCAACATTATTATTGATCCCAAGGCATCACTGTATCCTTTATATACCTTTTTTAGGTTAAAGAAATAAAGGGTATTTCAGGTAAGCTGCTTAGGTCAGAAATCTTTCTCACCAATTTGTTACACGGCGGTCATCATGTATGGACAGAATGAGTCTATTAGTTCTATAGAGAACTAAGAATTTTATTTGATGCCACAGGGGAAGTTTTCTCTGCAAGCCACATGCCTTTACATCCCAGTTTATTTTTTTTTTTTTTTAATATCCTACTGTATCAGCTATATAAAGCCACCATGTGCCTCCACCAGAAAACCAGAAGTTTAGAAATGAAGTGACAGAGATTTCTCTAGCCTTTGATTCAGTATTTTAAAATCCATTCTGGGCTGCAAAGACATCTTCCAAAGACATATTGTGATGTCTCTCATCACAGAAATAACTCCTTATAGAACAAGGAAAAGAGGAAAAAAAAGACACTGAAACATGTACATGTCAAAAGAAGAGTCATGAAAAAAAAATCTGATATCAGATGATGAGATATAACTACCTATCAGTCAAGATTTCCTCCAAACATCTTGCTTTAAGAGAAGTGCCTTTATACAGTAGGAAAGCTTCACAGTCCCAATTGCCATGCACCCGGGTATCTATTCGAGAGAGTCTTAGTGTTAGTTTTTAAAAAAATATCATAGCTATCATTTCTTTGTCAAAGTACTGTTTAAATTAATATAAAATAGGGAGGTTTGAGCCATTTAAAACCAAACGAAAGAGCAGGACCGAAGGCTGTATTTTCTAGGATATTTAAGGGAAAAGAAAGTGTTCTTAAAAGACTGTTCCCTTAGGATTTGCTTACCTTTGAAACAAAATTACACAAAAATTCTGTACTCTGTCAAAACACAAGTACAAGGCCAAAATCTCACATGGCAGTTTTCTCTGAACTAAAACTTACAGATGATTTTCTGCAAGGTAACTCATCTAGCAAAGACCTGTCGTTGTCACAAAAAGATTTTCACTAGCAAATTAGATTTGCAGAGTGTGTATTTTTATTTATATTTTTAGTTTTCATTTTAATCTGGAGAATATGCAGCAGTTACGGGATAAATATGTCTCAAAGCTCATGGGAAATGTTGCCCATAGAGTCCCAGACTTCTTGACTGACAAAATGATCACAACAGCCCCTCTCATTTTCATGACATATTTTTGATTCAGATACAGTGGAAGTATTTGTAAGTACATACATTTTGTTTGTATAATATCGAGGTGCCCTGATTAATGCACGGTGTTTACAACGTGAAAATTGTCATACTCTCTGCGCTAACATGAGAAGCTGGCTTGGCAGCCGCTAGTCCCAATAAAGTAAATGCCTCATGAATAATGTTCTGCTTTACATGCCTGAGCTAAGCAGAGTCCTCACCGTCCACCTTTTACCCCCAGTTTGGTCCAGGTTGTTAATGGAATTGGTCTGCAGTGGCAGTGTGCAAAACGTATTCCTCTGAGTGGGAATATGTTTGCTCACAGGCTTGCACGCACATGATCTGGGTTTTGTGGGGAGCCCGTTTCCTCATGGAGCAATATGATCCTCCAGCCACAGTTTTGCAGTTTTGTTTTCTTCCATTAGTGACCACCTAGTGTTCAGATGGCAAAAACAACCAGCACCTACCTCAAAAGGTACCTCCACGTGTTTCTGATTTCTTAGAATAATTCTGCAGCAGGAAAGAGGGGGAAGAGTTGAACACTGAGCTGCCAGCCAGCTCTGACTGAGGCATCAGCAGATACTACATCAATGACCCAGAGGCAGCCTTGAAAACTACTGCTCCATAAACCCAAGATCATACAGTTACCACCTAGAAAATGAAACTCACAATTTCCTTTCCTTCCCTAAGAAAAGTTCAAGTCACAAGATTCAAAGAGCAATCCTCAAAAAGAGACTTAAAAAAGACCCTTCCTCACAAATCCAGAAACCAGATTTGAGATCAGAAAAATTGCTTCCATCTTTACATGCTTTATATTGTAAGCCCGGACTTTCACCTGGCTGTACAAACAATTTCTTTAATCTCACTCTGAGTTACATATTCTATGTTTTGGTCCTTCTTCACAGAACTTCAAATTTCATCCCAAATTGCATTCCATCCTGCCCAGGATTGCAGAACAGTTTTATTTGCATATTGTAAGCAGCTTTCCGCAGTCTAACTAGCTCTTCCCAGGACTGTACACAGTCATTAAGCTCATCTGAGCTCACTCCTAGCTGCTTACACCCTAGAAGCACCACCTAAATAAGAACTAAAACCTTGAGTAAAGGCATTTGGTGCAAAAATCACACATGCAAAAATGAAAGTAGCCCCAGTCTTTGCCGGTTCAGCAATTCGACTATCATTACATCATGTATGTACTGCAGCAGGCAAAGGGAAAGGGGCAGAATCATACTTGAATGTAACACAACGTAGTGCATTTAGGAAGAGCTTACATCAAACACTAGCGCTTATTCTACATCCATTTGTAAAGCTCAAGGTTACATCGTGTACTCACTTCTGAGACTATGAAAAGCCCCTTGTCCTCAGAAGTTTGCAATGCAAGTGCCCAATCTTGAACATGTTACTGGCGAAATTAATCCTTGTGCAGGAAGCGGAGCATTGACAGGGCAGCATGGGCAGTGCTTCTGTCTAGAACCGCACATGAGCAGGGGCAAAAAGTAACAACTGAGCAGGTTGCTCCTGACCACTGCCTGTCACTACCCGTGCCTGAAAGCTGTCCTCCCACCCGCGGAGCCAGGGCAGTCGGCGGGTGGGCTTTCCAGTCTGTGCTGTGCTAGCATTAGCAAAAATGTTTGCATGACATCCTCCGGCGGCAAGGGATGGAAATCTCCTGTATGGGGTAACAGTGCGTGGTATGGTAACTTCTTAAGCTGTTCCAGCTGTTTGCAAACAAAATATGTGTCTAAGCCCCCAGTCTATACAAACTGATTTTGAGAGGAGCTGTATTTGTGTGAGTGCGCCAGATCAGGCCCATTACAAACTTCGGACAAGCATAAACAACTGTTACATAGAAAAAAGATCTAGAGAAGATACCAGTGACATTGATTAGCATGTAAATACTATACCTCTTAGTAAGATATCTCTTGTTGATATGTTTAGTTGGCAGCTGCATACCTTTGCACTCCCATACGTTTTAGGGCTTGAAGTCACTTGCTCTATTTTCTAAAGTTTACTCAACCTGGCTCCTTCTGCAGTTGAAGCAGCTTCCATTTTAGTGCGGACAAAAGCACAAGCAAAGCTACAATACACAAGAATAACAGTTTCATGAAAACATAAAGCCAAATGCATTATAAATGTGCTGAATTAAGTGGAAATAAAGGATAAATATGGTCCATTCCCTCTTCTCCTTTCAGTACTGTCCTCTCTGACACTGTACATACAATCTCACAGCACAATTAACATTGCTGTGCTCTGCTCAAGCAGTATCGTTCACTTAATCTTTGTTTCACTCCTAGAATTTTCTAATAGCAAAACTCATTTTCAGGCAGTGCTGATCTCCAAGGGCTGCCAAACCTGCTGCTCCTTTGCCCCATCCGTAACAGATTGCTCTGAAGTAAGACAAAACCTGCCCCGTTTTCAGTGATGGGTGTCACGTGGGGCAGAAGCAATTAGTAAACTCCGTGCAAAGGTAAAAAGTGAGTTGAATGTGAGCCTCATGGGGAAAAGACAGGTAAATCTACGCTCAGGGCCAGCGCTACCACCACCAGCCATGCAGAGCAGGCAGCTGCCTAGGGCTGCAAAATGTTTAGTAACACTTTCTTGTGCCAGTGACTATGCCTTGTGAGGGGCCTACGTTTAATGTTTTGCCTAGAGCAACAAAATCCTGTAGCTGGTGCTGGCTGCTATATTCAGGGAGGTCTTCAGGAATTGCTTGCTGGTGACTGGGAAAGTACTCACTGTTTCTCTATAAGCAAAACAACCATGACATATAAGAGCACAGCTCCTTAAACCACCTGCTCAAATCTGCCAATCGCAGATAGTCTTGTCTTTTCAAGGAGATTACTGAAAGATTATAGAAATACTAAATAACCAAAGAGAAAAACTGTCACTGGTCATTTGCATCCATTTTTTGTGGTTGCATGCAATTATTTTTGCAATCATTGTAACTATCAACATACCACAGAAAGTTCTGGTGGGATTGACTCACCTTTCGGAAATTAACTGTAGGATATGCTTTAATGTCTTATTATTATGATTCCTTATTCTCCTTCTCATAAAAAAGTCAATCTAAGTGATAACTTGAATGTCTAGAAACAGCCACAGTTTAATCTAAAAGAATTATACATATCAGCTCTGCAAGTGTATCTGCCTAAAAGACTATGTAATACTACAGAGAATTCAATGACATTATGCAATACTGCTTGGAAACATGCATTTTATAAAACTAAAACTAAATATATGCTACAAAATTTGAAATTAAGTGAAAATATTTTAGTTTTATGACAAAATGTATTGTAGATGTTTCCACTGTATTCAATAAATATGAGCTATAAACCTAAACTAATGCCAGATTTTGCTAGATCCAAGATTCTGAGAGAATCCATGTGTCAGCCCAACCTCTGTACCCCTGTGACTGCCAACCTCAGGCCCTGTTTAGGTAGAGAAGACCTCGGTAGTGGGGCTGCATGGCCAAGGACCAGGGCCAAAACTGTCTTGGAGGCATTTGGCCTCAGTGCTCCAGTGGCTCTATTTGCCTGTGGATCCTATGATTTCAGAACATCCAGGAGGTTTGTGTGCAAAACTTGACATCATCTTAGAAGACTACAAAGGAAATTTTGTGAAGTTTCCTTTCAAGCATTTGTTTTCAAACCGCTCAGATGTTACTGGATAAGGATTTGGTCTATCCGATGAAACCAGTCACGCTTTTCAGTACATTTTGAGCACAAGTTTATCATATGGCTCAATGGCAATGTATTCTAGGTTCCTTGAAAACAAAAGGCTGGACCAGATGATGTTTTGAGGTGCCTTCCAACCTGGACTATTCTATGATTCTGTGACAGGGCAGCACATTTTACATTGGAGTATATTATTTGCATATTTACTGCTTTATTATGTCTTTCAAAATCAAGCAATCAATATAGTTTGGACTGTATTGTGGAAAAAATGAAACTGCTTGGCTGACACATAATGGTGAACTAACTGCATTAGAAGCTCTGAATCTTTTATTTCTCTTTAGCTCAGAAAAGGGCAAAAAAATCTGTATTTATTCTGTGCAAAATTGCAATACTGCAGGCTAAAACTTTCCTTCTCAATGTAAAAACTTTCCTTCTCAATTTAAATTCATTTGAAATTGTTATGCTTTACAAACTTCCAAATGGGATTCTAATTGTTGACAGACATTTTACATTACATGTGTCTATCACTTTGATTTAATATGCATTTTCAATGAAATTTAAAAAGGCCTCTAAGGTGGCAATTTAACAGCAAGACATGCTGTGAATTTTAGATATAAAAAATATCTAGTTTTCAGGGATTTTTTTGTCCATGTGAAAATGTCCCTCCAGGAAAAAAAAAAAAAATAAAATTCAGAGATTGTCTGTGTGACTGAATTAGAAGCTAAGTATCTTCAAGAAGATTACCTACTGTTTTAGTCAATCACAGTCGTCAGAGGCAAAGCAGGTTTTACATTTATGCAGCACTTCAGCAGTGCACTTCAAAAAGTATTAACCATGAAAGAAATAAAATTTGGAAATACTGTGTCTGATTTATTACATCTCATGACCTGATTTAATTTTCTTCTACGGAAAACCCTCATTGAAATGTCTGTAAGTAATAGGTACTTCTTACCAACTTTGATAAGGGACATTTGAAAGGAATTTCAGATGTATTTTGAAAGATAAGAGCAAACCTAGCTTTTCTGTGTCCCTAAAAGAGTGGAAACCAGACCTAGGAGAACATGCAGGCTACAGAAGGGACCTGTTCTATATCAAGTCTACTTTTGAAATCATCAGAACTGTAGTTAACATATATGCCCTAATCTATAGACATCAACAGCACAGCAGGAGCAACTGCATCTTTAGCATAGAGTTTGTTAAACAATATTTTATCTACTTTTAAATACTTGCATTTTCTTCATAACTTTAATACAAACATCTTGACTTTGGCTTATTTTATATAAATAGCTTTAGATCATCTTGTTTTAGTGGTCCTGCAGGGTGTCCCAAAACCTACACTTGATGGCAAGAATAAACATTCATTAAACTTCAAAGGCTGCCAAAAAGTCGAGCTATTTTGATTTAGAGGGATCATTTAAATTAATCCCTATGTTTGTGTAGAAAATATGTAATGTAATCCATCTCTCTGTCTCCAGCTTCAAGTCACTTACCATTGGGAAAAAAAAAAAAAAAAGCTTTATTAATGTTTCCTGTCATGAAAAACTTGGGGAAAAATGAAGAAAGACTTCATATCATTTTAAAGAATTCTGGCTTAGTGACATTGAGAAAGAAATATTATAATACACAACTGTGTACTTATATCTCTGTGTAACTGCCGTTAAAACTAACACACACAATAAAGTTCTTCAGTGGGAGCAGTAAAAACAGATTTTTTGTATGTGTCTGTATGCATATGTATATATAATAGTTTTTTTAACAAAAGAGCCAATTACTTTTTTTTTTGGCTTTCAGGCTCAGCGCCTCAAGTCTTGTGCTTGTCAGTTGAGTACTCTTGTGCTACAGAAACCTCATGGTCACATTTGTAACATATCTCCCTTTTTGCTGAGCCCCTCTTAAAATTGGGGGGAAAATTTAATGGCATGAAGAGCTTGGTTTTAACTTAATTATAGTTTAAAATTAGTCCACTCTTCAGCAGGAAGAAGTATGTAGAGCATACTCTGTCAGAGGCAGCGAGGGAAGAATAAAAGGAGTGAGAACCTTAGCTATTGTAAATCCCTGTAATGCCACTGAAGCCAATAGGACTCTGCCAATTTAGACTAGCTAGGTTGTGGCCTCCTATTTGTGCAGAAATGTCTTGGCTATAGCTGTATCCCTGAGGTGTATAAACATTTGTTGAAAGCTGACTGTTAGAGTGCAGGGGGTGTATAGCTCATCAGCAAATACGACCCTGCTGAAGGAAACCTTCCATTTTTGGGGGGTGGGAATTTTGCCTGAGTAAAAAAAAAACAAAAAACTACTACTGTAGAAAGTACAGATATGAGCCTTCTTTGTGCAGGGGTTATACTGTATACAGTGAAACAGTAATTTCCATCTGGACTTTTGAACTTGCACCCGTCTGACTGTCCTATACTGATTCATGCAATGTACTGTACATGAATGACCAGTAATGTTTACAAAATGAATTAGTTTGACTCCAACACTCTAGCCAGAAAGTAATCAAACTGAAAAGCCAAGCTATTTCTGAAATTCCAGCTTCCCTGGCTAGAAACTGCACACTCTGTCTCACTAATCAGTGTATTAATGTAAAATGTACATGTTCTATGCTGAGGGACAATTAATAACAGCAGTGATTCTGAGCAGTCTACACACATTAACTATTCCACCCCCATACTGCTATTTTGTGGTGGGCAAGTCCGATTGCAGGGTATGGTGCAGAGACAAAAAAAGTGAAAATGTCTATCAGGAAGTAATTAGATACAAGCTGTAGTATGATTCCCCCCTGCCCCCCCCCCCCCCCCCAATTAAACTCCAATTAACATTTTATTTCACTTCTTTCAAAGCAAATACATATATTTATAGACATATATTCAGGAGTCTCCTTATGCAAACATTTTTAGTAAGGTCATTTGTAACTGGTATCGCTAAAGTCTTGGAAGCTCTGGTTTATTTTTTCATCAGCTGTCCTAATTGAAGCATTCAACAACATCAGAACTATCTTCAGAATGAGCTCATCCTATAAAAACCATCAGCTTTTGTTAGATTCATAATAGTATAAAAATTGTTATGGGAGAAAACAATCTTATTTAAGCATTTTGTTTGGGATAGTCTGAAACTCGAAATGGATCATGGAAATTTCCCCCAGAAAACCAGCCTCCTAATCTGAAAAGCACTACTTCATATAAAGCTGGAAATGTCTCAGGGCCAAATTGTTTGCTCCTGTAAATGGTTAGAGCTCCACAGATGGAGGATATGAAATGGGGCTCTGTTGATTTTCCAGCAGAGCATCTGAAACACTTCACCCACGCTAGTCAGTTAAAGTAAAATTGGAAGAAAAATAAACCCTGATTAGCATGTGAGCTCTTCATTTGATGAAAATTGACATAACTCTACTGGTTATCTGAGCAGAGTTATAACAGGACCTACCACCAAGAAGATCCAGGCCAGGGTATTTTCATGTAGGTGGGTGAGAACCCGATTATTCAACCTTATTCAGGCTGAAAATAAAGAATTCACAACAGATCTATAGATCAGTTGTGAAATTATTTTTTTTCAGGGAGGAAGGCTAAAGAGGCTCAGTTCTTCCAAAATTAGCAACTGCCAGTGTGGTGTGTAGCTCAGATCAAATGACAAGTGACCATGATGCTGCCCAACACCTCCCCATCTATATCATAGCTGCATCCAGCCCCTGATAGCTTTTATTGCCTGACTAAACTTGAAAATCCAGGAGTGTTAAAAAGGAATAACATCTGAATAAAATAGCTTGGCAGGATATCTTAAACATTACCTAAAAATCAGAAGTTAATAAATAGGTAAATTTAGCTGTAGCTTCTCTTAAGTAGTTTAAACATAAGTCAATAGTTTTGTCTTCTTGTCTCAGGGTTTCTACAGGAGCACACAGAATTTCATCAATGATCTTTCCACACTTTATAGCGTTATGCCTTTGTACTGTTATCTGTCTGTACCCTTATCTGGTGTGCTATCAGCTGTGTGAAAATAACTATCAGCGCCTTCACGCCACAGCAAGTATCAGTAGGAAGAATGACAGTGGCTAGTTTGCGCACTTGAAATGGTTTATTTGTTGCAATCCTGTGCACAAGATGTTTATCAGTAAGCACCAGACAGCCATGCAGAAGAAGGAGCCTTAATTCTGTCTGAGACAGCCTCTTATTGCTATTGATAGTTAGCATCAGTGTCCAGTCTGAGAAATGGAAGTGCTGCAGGCAACTTCAGTCAAGACACCCTATTGATCTACTGCTTCCTTTGCATCCCTGAAGCTAGAGAAGAAAAATAAAAAGGGGAGGAAAAGCTGGCTGTATAAGAGGCAATGCAGCAGTCTATGACTTACCATCATTCAAAAGGGGTGTGTATGTGCATGGATATTCCTGATATTCAGTACCTCAGACAACTGTAAATCACACATACAGCCATGATAAATATAAATGTCAATGTGTTGGAAGTGTCCTTTATATAAGGGGTGTCACTAGAACTACATTTTTAGAATGAAACATTTTTCTGCTTTTATTTTTCATTGACTTATTGTGCTTCTGTTATATCCTGTCTAACACAATCAATCTAAAGCATAATATCTGAGAGTCCTATTCATAAATAATACATATTTGGGTCATTTTCATTTGTATTCTACAATGAAGATTTACAAGCCAGAAACAAAACAAGAAACAATGTGTGGAATGCTCTTATTCAGTGGATAAGAATATATTACTGTGATCAATTAATCTGCTTTTCTCTGCATTAGGTGGACATCTTTATGATACATCCATAAGGGTTTATAACTTAGGAGAGACAGAATCAGCTGTAAGGCTCTAGCATAAAATGCCTGTACTCAGAAAAGACAAACTTTTCCAAAGTAGTTTTTTTTTTGTTTTGTGTTTTTTTTTGTGTGTGTTTTTTTTTTTTTTTCCCAATGGTAAATGTGCTAATTTTGGCAAACCCAACCATAGCAATACCGCATCTATCAACATAGTATGTTGCTCTGTGCCATATACTACCTCTCATGTTAAGTGAAACATAAAAACCATGACTACACTGTACCATAGCTAAAAGTCAAAATAATAATTCTGGTGATTTCTGTAGTGTCATTCATTCAAATATTGTCACATTCCACTACAAATAATGCAAATTCGTTCTATAGGAGGGCAAACTGACGCACAGAAAGAATCACAGCTCAAGTTTTTTCAGCTAAAAGTTATTAGGCAAAATTAAGTAAAAAACAAAAAAAAAAGAAGAAAAATCTGAGTATAAATTGCAGGAGCAAATCATAACAAGAAAGGTGAAAGAAAGACTTCAATTGGTCTTAAATGGTTAGTATACCCATACCTCATATGAGAAACTACAGTCATCCATGCAGCACCACTAGAACTGGGATTCTGATGATTGGGTGATGTCAGAGGAGCAACGCCAATGGCCTGGATATTTATAAATCTTGCCTGCACAGAAGGAGCAAAAGTTAGGGCTTGGTGAATAAAAATCAGTGTTAACTTAGGAAGGAAAGTCAGAATATTCAGGGACTTTGCAGGCAATACAAACCAGTGAGAAAAAGCCAGGGTGAATGGTGGGGCAAGGACAAGGCTGGCCGCTGTGGCAGTTCCCCTGCTTGCTCAAGCACTGGGAGAGGCAGGCTGTGCTGTGCTCAGTGCTTTGGGCTGTGGACCTCCAAGTAGGTTATTGTGTTAGTTTTTCAACTCTGGAAATTTGCTACAAGCTCATCTCAGATAAAAAGTGAAATGAGTTTTGCAACTATGGCAAAAAAGCAATTTTTTATTTCATAGGCCTTTTAAAATCTTTTTCAATAGAAAATAAAAATAACAGTAAGGAACAACAAAAAAAAAAAGGCTACATTTCTATTCCTGTTTTTATAGTTTCACGTTGCAGATGTTTCTGGGTCAGAGGTGAACATGTCTCTAGGTGTCAAAAGATGCAATAACCTGAGTCAAAAATGGCCCAGTCCCCAGAACCATGACTGTGTGCCAGAATATCTCCACCTCAGAAGCTTGCTGGCAGCAATGTGCTCCAGGTGTCTTATGCTACACAGCCCTGGTAGTCATTTTAATGTTTTCCATGCTCATGTAAATGGACTTGATGTGTGTTCATCAAATGTGGGAAAATCCCACAGAATCGTATGCCATCTGTTTATAGGTAAAAGGCCTGCTTTGCTGACGGTTTAGTGCAAACTCAGAAAACAGAATGAAAGCAAGCCTGCTTTTGTTTTGTTCTGTTTTGGCTTTATAAATCTGAGGCTTAACATCATATGAAAACCCTAACGAAGTTCAGAGGTTTATTCTGTTTGGGTAGCAGTCCTTTTCAGATATATGAATATTACCTGAGCCCCATGGAGCTCTTAAATCTGCACCACGTGGCTCTAGTGAAACCCTGAGCACACAGCATTCAGCAGGACATGGTGAGGGTTCAAGGGCCACATTTTGGGTAGTTTGTTGTTTGTATTGATGCCCTGGATCAGAATCCTCTATAAAACACTAGTTGACAGCATATCAACAGTCTGGTTGGCTTCAAGAAAAATACTCAAGCTGATACAAAACCTAAAACGCACATTTAGAAAAAGGATCACCTTATTTTATTTGCTCTTTTGTTAGAATTAAAGGCAAGTTTAATTCAATTAATATAGTAGATGTCAATCAAAGTACCCATCTATATTGTTTTGGTCTCTTTTAAATGAGATTGGCAGAGAAGAGGAAGGCTGTGGTCTCAATGATTTTCAGCGTCAAAACTGTATTTTCTACAACGAACTGATAACCAGACCAGGAAGTTTACACCTGAGCATAGAAATCATAGAAATCATAGAATAGTTAGGGTTGAAAAGGACCTTAAGATCATCTAGTTCCAACCCCCCTGCCAGGGGCAGGGACACCTCCCACTAAACCATGCCATCCAAGGCTCTGTCCAACCCCGCCTTGAACACCACCAGCGATGGAGCATTCACAACTTCCCTGGGCAACCCATTCCAGTGCCTCACCACCCTTACAGTAAAGAATTTCTTCCTCATATCCAATCTAAACTTCCCCTGTTTAAGTTTGAACCCCTTGTCCTCTCACTACAGTCCCTTCTGAAGAGTCCCTCCCCATGAGTCAGATGTTTTCAGAAGTTGATGACCAAGACTGTTTCAAAAGCATATTTTCATTATATTCCATCAGTGAGATCTTATCTTAGGTGAAGAAGAGTTAACATAGCTAGCAGGGGAGAAAAACATCAGAAGAAAACAAACTGACAAAGCTAATCAAATCCAGACATATGCAATCTAAAATCTCAAATGGGATTCAAGAAGCTAAAAGGATACTGCAACATCAAATGTTGTTAAACATCCAATGCGACCTGAAAAGAAGACAGAACAATATCTCCGTAGGGACATACACCCGATGCTCAGCAAGGTAGGTCATTGAGATCAGCTCTGCTGCTTTACATGGGCTTAACCCTGCCCCTAGTGGCCTAAAGTAGATATTTTAGCCTTGCCACCAGCATTGTACTGGGGTGTAACAGTTGAGAAAAAGAGTGTGAAAGTGCCTATGGTCAGTTAATTGGGAAAACAACCAGTTCCCCACAGTATAATCTACCCCATTTGCCAAAAGAGACATGTTTTGTATGTTTCAATCAGAAAAACGCAACTCCTCCAGTAATGTGGCTCAGACATTTACTTTGAAAATGAAGAATCTTATTTCCAAGGTCAATCTGAGGCTTCCTGGGTTCAGATTAAAATACTTTGTGGGGCCAAAGAAATATTTACTGAGTTCTAGGGAGCAGGAAGTGGATGTGTAGTTTGAACATATTTCAAGTCAGCCTGAGAGGTCTTTTTGGTTTTATATATTTGTGTCTCAGACAACCTTTTATTTTTTTTTTCCTGAGAAATTGGAAGTAAAGAAAATTATGGCATATTTGCCAGTATATTTCGTTTGGGCCATTTCCTGCACTGAACCAAAGAACCTGACTTATTGGCTTCTTTTCCAGAATGCATTTCTTTCCAGTGCATCCTATGAAACTATATGGCAAATTTTGCCCAAGAGCTGCCGTTTGTCCTGTGTTAAACTAGAAGGAGTTTCTGTATAAAGCAACAGTTTGCTTTACATGACCTTTGACGGAGTGTTGGGTGAATGACATTAGCTGTTGTAGAGCTCATGCTAGATGGAGCTTCTTAAGCAGTCATAAATTAAAAAACAGCATTTTACAAATGATCTCCATAATGAGTAGGTGATTGGAAGATGCCGCAGGTTAACATCTGAATAGAGAAACTATCATCTAGCCCAGGAATGGCAGTAACAGATTAAAAGAAATATTCAATAATATCTATCATATTTTTAAAAAGAGAGAACTCCTTACCTGCCAAAGGAGCTTGGGAGAATTAATGTGTCTGTGTCAAAAAGACAGAATAAGTGAAACAGGACGATAATGATTGCCAGAATCTTACTTGCCTGGAGAGAGATAATATTGGACAACCAATTTAACAAGGCAGGTGCTGAGAATCCTCTTGCAGATGCTATGGAGCAGCTTTCAAATACAAGAATGTACAAGGACCCCCATCATCTTGTCCTCTCTATGTTTTCTGCGTTGCTCATTAAACCAGGGAAACCTTCAGTGAGGTGTGATGATCTGAAAACAGACAGGAGGTAAAGAGTCAATATTTTAAGTAAAACAGCAATTATAAAAAGATCTACAGCTTCTTCCATTGTAATCAGGTAAATTACCAGGAGTGGCATAAAGCACCTAAACTGGAGAAAGAGTGGAGGAAGGGGGAGTGGGAGGAAAAGAAGTTCCCTTGGGAGATATCCAGTGGGATGCTTAGTCTGTGTAGAGGGCAAAAGGTTAAGTGACAATGAGATGAAGGAACGATCAGATATAGTCAGATCAGAGACAGTTAAATAAAGGAGTGTACTAACCTAAGACAAATGTGAAGAAGCATGTCTGTGCTGAGTGTGTTGGTGTGCCTGTTCTTCAGCAGTTCAGGAGCCTGAGAGAAGGAAATCCCTGTTCCCAGTCTGTATTAGTCGTAGCTGAAGCACTTCCCAGCAAAGAAACAGAAGGGCTAGGGACTTCCTCTCTGCTACTCCAACAGTGTAAAAGGGCATTAAAATGTTTCTAATTACATCTACACTTTTTGCAGGTCCCTATTTACTGCTGGTGTGATAGAAATCATTCTTAGTGGTGAGAAAGGAAGCCAGGCCTGTGCTTCCTTTGTCTGTGGTTCTGGACAATGAGAAAGATGCTGTTTAAAAAGTATGGAAACAGAAGTACTGATAATTACTCAAAAGCTACAAACGCTGGTTGCTACCACTTTTTATGAGTCAAAAAGCATAGGTTTCCATAACAACAAACAACATTAGTTTTAAAGACGTGCATAATATAGTAAATAAATGCTTCAGACACAGTCTATGTTAAACTTCATTAAATACTTTCTTAAATCTCCATTCTTAGCCTCCTCAACAAAAATAGCCTGGGTAACAGACAGAACCAGAAAAGCTCAAGTATCTGTATTGATCAGGTCTGGAGAGGACCACAAGGCCAGTGTAAATGAGCATTTATAGCCATTCTGAGCTGGGGAGCTACAGAGCAGTCAGCCTCACCTTTGTGCCTGGCAAAATCTTGGAGTGGATTCTCCTGGAAGGCATGCTGAGGCACATGAAAAGCAACAACGTGGCTGGTGGCAGCCTGCATGGCTTCACTAAGGGGAAATCCTGCCTGACCAATCTGGTGACCTTCTATGATGGGGCTACAGAACTGATGGACAGGGGTAAAGCAGTTGATGTCATCTACCTGGACTTGTGTAAAGCATTTGACACTGTCTCACATGACATCCTTCACTCTACGTTGGAGAGACATCAATTTGATAGGTGGACCGCTCGGTGGATAAAGAACTGGCTAGATGGCCGCACACAAAGAGTTGTGGTCAATGGCTCAATGTCCAGCTGGAGACCAGTAACGAGTGGTGTCCCTCAGGGATAGGTGTTGGGACCAGTCTTGTTCAACATCTTTGTGGGTGACATGGACAGTGGGATTGAGTGCGACCTCAGCAAGTTTGCTGATGACGTCAAGACGTGTGATTTGGTTGACACATTGGAGGGAAGGAATGTCATCCAGAGGGACCTTGACACTCTTGTGAGGTGGGCTGATGCCAACCTGATGAAGTTTAACCATGCCAAGTGCAAGGTCCTACAGCTGGGTTGGAGCAATCCCAGGCACAGCTACAGGTTGGGCAGGGAAGAGATTCAGAGCAGCCCTGCAGAGAAGGACTTGGGGGGTGTTGGTTGATGAGAAAATGAACATGAGCTGGCTTCAGTGTGTGCTTGCAGCCCAGAAAGCCAACCGTATCCTGGGCTGCATCAAAAGGAGCGTGACCAGCAGGTTGAGGGAGGTGATCCTGCCCCTCTATTCTGCTCTCGTGAGACCTCACTTGGAGTATTGTGTGCAGTTCTGGTGTCCTCAACATAAAAAGGACATGGAACTGTTGGAGCAAACCCAGAGGAGGCCAGAGGATGATCAGGGGACTGGAGCACCTCCCATATGAAGATAGGCTGAGAAAATTGGGGCTGTTCAGCCTGGAGAAGAGAAGGCTGCGTGGGGACCTCATAGCAGCCTTCCAGTATCTGAAGGGGGTCTGTAGGGATGCTGGGGAGGGACTCTTCATGAGGGACTGTAGTGAGAGGACAAGGGGTAATGGGTTTAAACTTAAACAGGGGAAGTTTAGATTGGATATGAGGAAGAAATTCTGTACTGTAAGGGTGGTGAGGCACTGGAATGGGTTGCCTAGGGAAGTTGTGAATGCTCCATCGCTGGTGGTGCTCAAGGCCAGGTTGGACACAGCTTTGGGTGACATGGTTTGGTGGGAGATGTCCCTGCCCGTGGCAGGGGGGGTTGGAACTTGATGATCTTAAGGTCCTTTCCAACCCTAACTATTCTAGGATTTTATAATTTTGTCCATATGCCTTTGGTGGTTTACAGCCTCTAAACACATCTAAGAATGTCCTGAAATTTCTAAACCCCAAGATGAAAGTTCAAATTCTTAGACACATAATTTAGAGGTTACTATTTTTTGTGCTTCCTCAGGAGCTTATTTAACATATAGACATAATATTTAGCATATTTAACAATTAGAACTGGGAATTACAAATTTGGAGCTTTAACTCATCTGCTAGTTGCTAGTACCCAAACTGCATTTCTGAAAAGAAATTTTTGTGCTCTCGACAATTTTGGTGTTACTACAATTTGAGGAGAGAAATTGGTGTGTGTTCTTTCCAGAGTTTGATTAGACACAGAACCCGTTAAGTCTAGCTGAACTTATCTTTAAGACTAACACAGATCCCACATATATTTATATCAACCCTAAGCTACAATAAAAGAAGTGTGAGTCTGTAAATGAGGAGTTTCAAATGAAAGAGGTGGTTGTGAAGCATTTTGACCCTATTCAATCAAGGTCAATTTTCCTCTGAATTATACCTGCTTCCTTGTCTAGCATTTCAGTTACCTTCCAAGTGTCTATCAACAGAGTTTGTAAGTGGCATTCAACAATGAAGAAGAAAGCAAGCTGCTCACAAAACTCCCCTCTTCTGCATGCGATAAAAAATAGATTTCCACAGGAAGAGACAAAAGAGTGGTTCTCAGTCATCTGTGCCTATGAGAAAGGAGTGGTGAAGAGAGGCCAACAGCTCCTGGAAACGGGGATAGGAGGGGTGAGTACAAATCAGCTTTATGAGTTAGCAATTGATGGATGGCTAAATGCCAACTGAGAGCATTGCATAAAATTGAGTTTGCATTGTTGCGATTATTAAAGGTTATTTTACTTTTAATTTTTTGTGGTAGGTGTTCTTACTCCTTCCTTACAGAAACCCTTGATTTTCACTTGCTAGATACTCAGATACACTTGTCACATCCAAAAGGTGATTTTGGTTCTCAGATGCCAGGAAACCTTTTCACTGATCAAAACACAGCTGCACAGGCTTGCTTGATCTATTAATGGATGCCACAAGTCTAGGGTATGTCTGTCTATACCTGTGAAAATAGATATAATTAATATAACAGATATTATAAGTATATGCAAATCCAGGTGGTAAAAATGACTTATAGTAAGACAAGGTTTTCATTTGCCAAACCAAATCAAGATATCAGCATACACAATGTGCACTCAGACTACTGCTGTTGCAGGGACATCAGCAATCTCTTAATGTATTTTATTTTACATTAAGCTTGTTTTTTTTAATGAAAGATCTTAGGAGACACAATTTTTTTAAAAAATACTTCCAGGCTGTTACCTTTCTGCAGCCTTTAAAATGCTTTTTCTATTATTTCTCCCAAGTTGCTTGGACTTACGATGTCAAACTGTAGGAGTACATGAGTTGCTATTCAATGAACACTGATCTTAGGTATTAAAAACAATGAATGAGCAACTTTCTGTTTCATATAAAATGCTTTCAGTGTAAGACAGAGAACAGAATGTTTTCCTATAGATAATCTTTTTATCCATTACAGAAATACATACCACCCCTTTTACTAACAAATAAAAGAGAGAGGCAATATCTTCAGTATGCTTGATTATATTAATACATTTTATATTACAATTTTATCTTCTTCACTCTGACATTTATTTCCCCTTTAATGAGACAAAATGCCTGGCCAGGAGCTCTTGACTTTAAGCACATTCTTAACATCAGCATATTAGCTGTCACATTCAGGCTAATAGGCTTAACTTTTCTGTTTGAGATCTTTGTTAAACAGTACCCAGCCCCCTGATTTTAAAAAATTGATGTAAATGGAAACTTTCACTTTAGTGGCACTGGAAAGACAATAATGCTGCTTCATCATCATCATCATATGAACATTCGGTATTATTGTTTGCTCCCAAATATCTTTACCTAAGTGATTCTTCTTGTAATAAAAGATATTGAACAAAAAGTAGATTAAGAGAGATTTCAAAGTCTTGATTTGCAACAGTTCATTCTGAACCCTTCATTTTATTCAGTTTTGTACTGTGAGGGCAAGTGATTGTAGCTTTCATCATGAGCTCAAGCATTACATTTTAGCACACTGATCTTAAGCGCATGCAGATGTGTGTAACATCCTTTTTTTTTTTTTTTTTAAGGTTATTACAAGGCCCACTGTAAGCATATTAATGCGAAAACAAGAGGGCATTTTTTCATAACCATGGGTAATTCTGAGCAATGTTTCAAGGAACCTCTGGTTCGTCTCAGGAATCTAGGTGAAATGATTGCAGGTTTTGAATATTTTTCAATTCTGACTCTTAAATCACATTAGCACGAATCACATTATCAGTGCAAAGGAAATTATAAATCAAAATATGCAGCTGATGTGATCTGGTTTTAAGAACAGTTTAGAATCAGATTCCTCATTAATTATGTCTATTTCAATGAAAGGAGACAAAACCATTTACATTGCATTTAGACAAGAGCCCCATCCTTTTCTCCCCTCTTAACCCAAGACCACTCTGGAGGATTTGGAGTTTCTGTAAAAACCAAATCAAAACAAAACAACCCAAACCCAACCCAAACCCAATGGTGATAGATTTTCTGTATATACCCTATTTTTTTAATTTATTCTTTTTTTTCATAGTAGAAGGAGGTTGAAATACAGTGGTTAAAATTCTCTGTGGATTTGATCTTTGCTCATTGTTGACCAAAGGGGCTATTTCTGCCTTTCTCAGTGGCACAGGGTGTGTCTCAGTAGGTCAGAAGTACCACTCAGTATCAGAGAAACTGAATGCACTCTTGAGGAGTGTTTCTATATTCAAGCTGCCTTTCAGTGGTTATGGTATTTCTGACTTCTTACTCTTTTCTTGTGAAACTAGGAGATAGTGGATGTTTGCTTCCTTGTTTGCAAGTATGAGGAAGTGAGAGAAAAAAAATTAAATTCCATCTGCCTGCCTGATTTGGCATTTTCAACTCAGTTTCTCACTTTCTCCTGATGAATACTCCAGCTCTTCTCACTAATATACACTGTTTAAGCGCTGTACATATGCTACAATAATAACAATTACAAATAATTAGCCTAATGGGGTGAACGAATAATACCAATTAGTTGGTGTGATGATGTTTCCATGACAAACTCTGGCCATATGGAGTTGTTCACTTTTGAGCCTAAAAGCTTTCTGATATCCTTTGTCAGGCAACAATATGCCTTGACCACCTCAATTATTAAATCTCTCACTGATGCACACAGCCATGGACTGTGTGCCTGCTTCAGCCAAAATTTCAATCAACACCTAGTGCAGAACTAAGTTTAGGCTTAACTGTAAAGACTTGGTCATAATAAAGCAGATTTCCTGATGAATACTTATTAAATAATTTCATTGTCCATTTCCCAAGGAAACTTTAAAAGATATGTTGGTGTGCGCATGTACTTGGTTACATACTGTCAAATCAAAACCTGGTTCAGAATAACATTTCAGCCTGTTAACTCCAGGCTCGCTAGCCTCAGTCATCAAACACAGTGGACTTACTGACATGTCTAAACTTAAGTAACATTCAGAATAGAAACATTTTATTGAATTGAGAGTTAAATTGAGACATGCTCTTGTTCAACCACAGAGGACAATGTTTCTTGCTGAAGGAATATGTAGGTGTGTGCAAGAGACTAAAATATTTGGTGTCATAATATTACCGCTAGAATTGAATATCTATGAACATAATTCTCAATCTGTTAACAAAGTTGTTCTTCCCAGCACTGTAATAGGTATTACAGTAACACTGAACAACATGCATCAATTAGCATGATTTTAGAAAAGCTTTACATGTGCTTAAAATTTAAACCATATCACACCAGGGAGACCACTAATTTTGGAGGCTCTTTATGCTTCTCACCCTTCCTCTGCTAACGTCAACCGTTCAGTGAGCAAACCAACATTTTTATCTTTTTTTTTTCTTTTCTTCCTCTCTGCACCACATCTTGACTGTAGAGAGATTGAAATTATATAATCATGCAGCAGGTCATCAGTAAACTTTTCTGGTCTATTGAAACAAAATCCAGAGGTCCACATGTTCACTGAAATAAACAGATATCAATGAGTTTAGGATGATTCACATTATCTGCACCATATACTATCAGAAGGGATAGATGCTCTTCATCCACTCTGGTATAAAAATCAGACACATCAGCATAAAATCTGGATTTACCCCACAATTTACTGCCACACTTTCCATTCTGCAGCTGACCTGTGATGACCCCTCACTCGCAGACACGGAGAGAAAGCCTGAGGCAGTAATGATCCAGAAGTCTTCCAGACCTCAGGAGCTGTGTTTCCGCAGTCAAAAACTTTCAGGGAGAGACAGATAAGTGTTTTGCTAAATTAGGGACTTAAAAAAAGAAAATGACTGGGGAAGTCACAAGTCAAAAGGATGGTGACTGCTTTTGTAAACTCCTAACTGGATCACCAAACACGGTCACCAAGTGTGCAGCTTTCTTTACTGGATGTTAACTCACCAAGATGTTTCTCCACACACATGTAATGCTTCTTGTAACCCATATTTTTTTCTCAAAGAGCATCCTTCACAACCATTAGCACACTTGGTCAGAATTGGAGGCCTGGCTGCAAAAAAGCGCTTTCACAGTGTTGTACAGTTATTCCTCATGCCTAATGTCTCTGTAATAGGCAGCTCAGCGCAGCCACTAGAGCTTACACCTATCCCATTTGCTTGCTCACTGATGTTTAAGTAACAGTGATATCACTGCTAGAGTATGTCAGTCACTAACATCTTGGAAACAGAGGAGGAAAAGAGACAGACTTGAAATGCTCAGATGAATTAACAATATGAATATTTGCATTGCCTTTTGACAAGAGGTTATAGTAGTTCAGAAATGAAGACAGGGTCTTACAGCTCCATTGATTTAGCACCTCAGTGGAGTTACAGTGCCTTGGAGCATTAAAAAAAAGGAATCAGACTGATAACTTCTAATAAAGTAATGATAGGTAGGTCTGACAATAGAATCCTGTAAGTACTTCAGCAACTCAAAATCTTATCTAGTTGATACATGCTGTATAAAAAAAAAAAAAAAACAAAAAAAAAAAAAAAAAACATTTTTTAAAGCTTTTGGTTTGTTTGCAGTCTCAAATTTCCAAATATTTGACAAGTTCCTAAACCTGCTGTAAAAATACCCAAGTCACAAGCCAGTCAGACAAAAATCTGTTCATTGTAAAAAGGGAAGGGTGTAGGGTAGGGAAGGAAAGGTTTTTTGATAAGTTTGCTACACTATTAAAACATGTAACCACAGCCTGAAGCTCAAGTCAGCATTCATGTGAAGTTCCTGTTTATTAGAATATATGAAGTATATTCAGCAAAACTGTATCTTGTTTTTGAAGGAGATGCACCCTAGTAATTAACTTGTAAGACTAGAGAAATACAAGTGATAAAACCAGCCCAAAACTATGCTTTGTCCCATTTAGAGTTTCTTGACAACATATTCTTAATTGAAATAATCAATAATACAGGAGAAAAAGGATGAGGAGAAATCACAAAGGGGTTTATCAAGATGAATCTAGGCCCACACTAGCTCATCTAAATCTATATAAAGAAAATGGCCTGCAAGTCACTCTGAAAGTCATGGGAACCCATGCTTCAAACACATGTCTTGAAAGAATGTCAGAAATCTTGTTCCTCTTTTGGCTGCGGTTACAGATGCTTTATCCAGACAGTGGGCTCACTAGTTTCAATTGTCTGGAGTACTCAAAAATACATTTTCCCCTGGAAGATGGTCTGCATATGCTTACAATAAACATTAACTAAATCAAATGACTTTCACTTCAGGGTAAATACTTTCAAGGAAGTCTGTTAGAGACACTTATAGTAAATTGCTATTAATTAGTTTTTCCAATCTACTTAGGTTGTACTAATGAACACAATCACTTCTAACATACGCAGGTTAAATTCTGCTGCTCCCGATATGCCTGCAAAGGCCCAAGGTAAAATGGGGATATTCTGTTGCAGGGACACATAAAAGGCATTTCAGGACAGGTGAAGAATCCTGCAGTTTTTCTGCGTCTCTGAGCTCTGCCTGCTGAGGAACAACCTGGAGAAGCTGTCTGCACTCACTGCCAGACAGTAGCCTTGGTGCCTGGGCTGAAGCCGGGCAAATCCTGCAGCTTTCTGGCCACAAAATAAATAAGTTACATAACATGGAAACTCCCAGCTCTGCAAAGCCAATGAAACCACATTTTCCTATAACAGCTGCTTCCCCTTTTTACACATTACCCACTTGTAATGGCCAGTTGTAAATGATATAATAGTGCCTCTAGAGATGGCAGCTAGAGATATAGTTTATCTAGACATAATAGAATATCTAGAGATGGATTCTAGAGAATAGAGATTTTCTTATGCTTCTGAGCATAACCCAACATGGAGAGGTCCCTAGCCTTGATAGGATGTTTCAGGATATTACTGAAGGACAGCAGTCACACTAATCCTGTCTGCTCAGCGCCTATCTGCTAAGCCAAAAGATAGAACAGAAGTAAGAATTAAAATGATGCCTGTACCACAATCTGAAAACAATAATGTTGCCTCCAACAATTTCAAGTTGGTTACTGGAAAATCCCTAAATACAGCAGAACAAAGCTCATGGTAATTTGCTCTCCCAAGTCCTAAATAGTACTGAAATACAATCCAATTACTTTTAGAAATTATCTTTATTTTCGTGTAACTTTTCTTAACAACTTCGAATACCTAAAGAAGTACTGCAGCAGATCATAAGGCTTAGACCTAGCTGAGAAACCTGCATACATCACATAAATCATATGATTCCACAACTCATTAAGTCTCATTTATGGCATATGCAATTAAGCACCTTTGAATTGAACCCAGGTCTCTTGAGATAATAACACTTAGAACTTATATAGGGCTTTTCATCTTCAAAGTGCTTTACAAACATTAACTAATTAACAACATAACAAGACATGAAAGGCCAATGTACTTACCCATAGTGCTGCATGGCCTCTGTATAATTCAGATTTTGATGATTTTCAATGCAAGATCCAAGCTGGGTGCACATACTTACTTGTGGTCACCTTCACAGTCAGGAAGCATGACTTTGTATATCACATATACCTGAATTCCCAGAGTATTTTCCTTCTCTGCTACTTATTGCTGAGTCAAAAGAAAGAACTCTGAAGTGAAGTATGGAAAAGAGCAGCTCACAGCAGTCTATTGAGAGTGTTTGAGTTTCTGGGACTTTGGAGCCAGAGTAATGCAGGAAGGAGTGCCTGGAGAATCCTCTGCACCAGATTTTTGGCACCACCTAAGTCCATATCCTTCCCAAGGTAGATGTAAAAATAATTGGATCAAATTCTTCAGTCTCTAGGGACTGACTAAACTGTCAGGGAGAAGGCCCTATTTCAGCTCAAATAATTTTCCGGTAAAACCTACAATATTTTCTTAGAATCACTGAATAGTTAAGGTTGGAAAAGACCTTAAGATCATCTAGTTCCAATCCTTTGCCATAGGCAGGGACTACTGACACTCGACCATGTCACCCAATGCTCTGTCCAACCTAGCCTTGAACACTGCCAGGGATGGAGTATTTACCACTTTTTTGGGCGACCTGTTCCACTGCCTCACTACCCTCACAGTAAAGAACTTCTTATATCTAACCTGAACTTCCCCTGTTAAGTTTAAACCCATTACCCCTTGTCCTATCAGTACAGTCCCTGATGAAGAATCCCTTTGCAGCATCCTTGTAGGCTGCCTTCAGATTCTGGAAGGCTGCTATGAGGTTTCCACACAGCCTTCTCTTCTCCAGGCTGAACAGCCCCAACTTTCTCAGCCTGCCTTCTTGCTTCTGTCTACTCTTCTGAAAAGAGTGTGAAGTATCTGGCGTTTTTTTTGTTTTTTTTTTTTTTTTTTTTTTTTTTTGTGTGGTTTTTTTAATTTTTTTGTGTGTGTTTGTTTTTTTTTTTTTTTTTTTTTGTTTGTTTTTTAGTTTTTTTTTAAATCACTTGGTTAATTTGCACGAAAGTCTTTTGAGACAGTGTACATTTGCCTTGATATCTGTCTCAATTAATGTTTTCCTGCTAACAGCAATGTTGCAGACGTTATAGCAGATTACTCAAATCTCTCCCGAGCATTACTTATGGAGAAAGATGAACAGTAAAAGTGGAGCAAATAATATGGGCAGTTTTAGTGACCAGTCCTTCAGAAATCAGCCTGTATCAGTGATCACTCTCATGAGCTCTGAACGTTGACCACTGTCTGTGCATATTCTGTGTTTAAGCATCACCTGTCCACCAGCTAAAAAGATAATGGATATCTTGGCAATATCTCTTGGCTCTCTCCAGACAATGTCTGTCTTTGTCTCCTCAGGGGTACTACTGTGCACCAAAAATTGGGAGTTTGGAGACCAATGGAAAATTATACCAAGCATGTAAGAGAGAACTCTGCATATGCACCTCTCTAACTCTGCACATTAAAAAATCTCAGAAAGAAACACAAATAACTCAGTGGTAGTGGTACAGGTGGAGCCCCATGACAAATTAAAGAAAATGAGACGTACTGTGGACCAGGAATGACATGCATGTGGAAGCAATAGGCTTTTGTGCTTCCCCACAGACAAGCAGTTTGGAACAAATCCTGAAAGATAACAATCTCAAAGTAGTAATGCCTACAAGAGATCCTACAATAAACATAGGGTCTAATCAAAAGTGTTACATGCAAATGTAGAATAGAACTGTCAAAATGTTTTATCCCTAAACTGTGAATGCTAACCTTCCTATACTCATTATATAGCAGTACATTTTAATTTGCTGGAGCACAGTTGAATAAAGCAAGGACCACAAACACAATCAAATGGATATTTGAAGGTGCTGCTCTGTACAATAACTGTGTGTTTGAACAAAGCTTCAAATGTTGATCAATTGATCACCAAAATCAAAGAATACATTTCCCAAATGAACTTCTACAAAGCACTTAATAACCCCAGAAAAAAAAATTACATAAAGTTCCACATAACTGCAGTCTTCTCTAAAATATTTACAAATGCAACTTTTTACTGCTTTCCTGGTTTATAGCTTAGATCTGCACAGATCTACAGTAAAGAATTATGTACTTCTGATAAATCAATGGTTTGATTCAGTTTCAGTGTGGCAAATTCAGTTAAACAAAGATGGAAAAGAGATTGAAATGATCCAAAGATACACTTTAAACCTTATGGCAAATCGCAGTCTGGTACAACTGCTCAAATAACTTTTGAACCTTTAATAAAGAAAATTATGGCAAAATATAGAAAATGTTCTTTAATTGTAAACCATGAGTGAACATTCTTATTTCATAAAGCACAGATCTTTATTTTTTTCCCTTAGAAATAAGACAGCTCTATTCACATATATTTGTCTCTTTGGAATATTCTTTCTTCACAACTTTGCCTGTCAGAGGAGTACTATATGGTCATTTTAAGGATATATAAAGGTGAGATACTTGGCCTATTTTTGAGCTTGTCTCAGACAGCTCTGTTGAGCTAACCACAGTTCATGAGAGTACTCAAGGGTATTCTCCAGCTTCTCCCCACATTGGGACAGATACTATAGAGAATGACTAAATATTAACCATAACTACTAGTATTATGACCACCTGCCATCTCCAGTGAGTTGCTTTCTGCTGCTGTCATGATGCTGTACTTCCAGTATTTCCTTTTTCATAAGTGGGTTTTTCTGTTGGTCAGCTTCGGAGAAAAACTGCGCACCAAGTACACCTGGTTTATATTTACCAACTTTAACCTGAAAAAAAAAAAAGGAAAAAAGGAACAGTAACTTTCATGAAACATACCTGTTTATTATATGACCTTCCTTACATTTTATCCTCCTTCTAAAGGCAGGTTTTCTTGTACCACCCCTTGCAGTAGCCTCATCAGTTGTACTCATCATGATAAAACCTGAGCTGAAGTGCAGATTCTGCAATATGCTCCCTCTATAGAGTAAAACTCAGAGGTGTTTATGAGTAAGTAAGCCCTCAGCATCCCTGCCTTTACTCTCCTATCTCAGTCAGAGGCATTTGTCCTGAAGAAAATGATGGGAATTTGACCCTGTCATGTGACTTTTATCCTCGTCTGGAAATTTTAAAGGAAATACCTGAACAATCAAAACCAATTGAGGTCCTTTCCAACCCTAACTATTCTATGATTCTATGATTCTATGATTTAAATGAAAAGTTTGCTCAGCAACTTAAAATCATACCAACTGAAAAGCCTTTACCTTCAAAGCTTCTCACACTTGATACTGAGGTTCTGATTCTCCTGCAATGAAGATTTATAGCCCTTTATCTTTCCCACAAGCCACTGCTTCATTAAAAGGTAATAAAAAACCCCAACAACCCACACTGCATTGTACTCTCAGTAATTCTTGGTAATGGAGATTACACTGACCTGCAGAACTTTTCCTTTTTCTGCACAAATACCTTTCTGGAGCATGCCTCTATGCTGAAAACCTCTTGTGTAAGACGAGAGAATTCCAGGACTTGCTGCATCTTAAAAAAGTGGAATATATTTTTCCTTAAGACAATTAGGTACTTGGCTCTCTGTCTGTAGCTTTCATATCCAAACTGGAAAAGAAGCATGATTGAAAGATCCTGTCAGGAGAAAAAAAAAAGAAATAAAAAAAAATATTAGGACAGAACAGAAACAATGGCTGGCCAGAGCAGACAGAGAAGTCAGAAACATGGAAGACCAAGAACTTCAAGGGAAGAGATATTTTCAGTCTCCTTACATTTTTACAGATCATTTCAGCTGAGATGCATTTCATGTAGCAAAACAGGATTTATCACTTTTTGCTTTGTGCATTATTTTGAGGAGGACTTTCAGCAATCACACAGATAACACAGGGAACGTCCCATCTTTCTGTATATCCTCAGGGTGCCAAGGGTGATATCACAGTTTTTGTCTCACTGGTATTTACTGTTTTCCCAGACACTCACCTGGAATGCCCACTTTTTCAGCAGCAGCTGGGTGGAGTGAGGAACATATTCTACTCTGCCCTCCCTTTGCCACTTAATGAGATAGTGCTGTTATACCCCGGCTGCGCATGGACTTGCACTGCCCTCCTTCTGATCCTACACTACTGTAACATATTATCCTTCAGTTTCTCAGTCAGGAGGAAACAGTAGCAATTCCGCCTCTGGATCTTGTTTTTATACAGGTTTGCTAATCACGTGAATATCCTTAGTCTTACAACAGGTGATTTAATAACATTGTTAATCCCATTTGAAAGCTACAGAGCTGAGGCATGCAGTAATTGCTTGGACAGGAGGCTAGGCACAAAACCCAGGTTTCCTCTTAAACTCTTCAATATTAATTCATTTTCTGATACTTTACCTTTTTTTTTTTTTTTTTTTTTCTCTTAAGTATTTGCATAACAGTACAAAAAAGGTATCAGAGAAAAAACAAATCAATGAAAACAATTAAATGAACGTGTTTAAATAGATAATAGTGTTTCTTCTTCCATATGACTGTCTTTCCATACAATAAGGCAAGATGAGGTTCTTCCTGTGCTAGGAATAGCTGTAACTCTGCAAAGAGTTACTGAAGTGTTAATATTGATCAGACAAGATGGAACATGTTACTGAGACGATTGGTCAGACTAAAGTAGTGATGGCACCATAAAGGATATTATGGATGGTTGAAGTATCTGAGGATATCTATCTTTCTGTCTATCTACCTGTTTTCCAAGATGTCTACCATCATTGAACTTAGCTACCAAGGGAAGAATGGCTGCACTTAATCATCAGCAGATAAATACTGTCCATGCCATTAACTGGGGACTGGGTCAGATTTTCCTTGTTTGCACCTTTGCTGCTGTTTTTTTTTAACTCCACAATTGTGAGACAGTAGCATTTTCTCACAGCCTGTATGTGTTGTTTTAGAACTTGTGTCAGTGGCAACAGCATAGCTCTGTGTGTCTGCCAGAGTTTACTCAATCCAGCTCCTTTCCAGGAAAACACAACAGCCAACTGATGAGAGTTGTTATAAAATTTCAAACCCACTGCCATTTCATAATATCTGGAATATGATTTGAATGCAGCAGCAGTGTGAATCTGTGCATCTGCTCCTTCACCTGCAGCCAGAAGTGACTTAAGAGCAGAGGGAATTTCCCAAGCAATACCTGCTGTAAACCCACAACTTCCATGGCTGTATTTTCTATATAGTTAGTATTCAGCAGAGAGACTGAAGCAGTGCAGAGCTGTGTGTTTGATGGTATTTTTCTTGTCCAAACCTTTTGAGAGCACTTTACTGAAGCATATAATGCTGCTTTGAAATTGGCCTCTAAACAATATTTTGAGAAGAAAAAATGCAGGCACTTGGCTGGGTGTTTTTGTACTGTGCCATGGTTTGCTCAAGGAAGAAAAGCACACCATCTCCTGCTTCCAAAACCTCCTCTCAGCTCAGTTCTCATCAGTCTGTCTGTGATCACAAGATTCTTCCCTAACACAAGAGTTACTCTTTTTTTTGCTCTTTTCTTGCTTTCTTTGCAATTTTTACATTACTAGTTAGGAGCCCTGGTATTCCCTTTTTACTCTAGGCTTATATATGGTTTTAAACTTTTATATAGTTTTAACACTTAGTAGAATTAGTTTATCATTACAGAGTCCTTCATTAAAGACAGTCTTCCAGGGGTAACACTGGGAGTAATCACAGTGCCGTCCTATTTTTATCTGAAGTACTACAAAAGGAGACTTAGTCTAAATTAGGCAATGGAGTATTTGCCTTGACGTTTGGAAGGTTAAATTTTGCCTGTAATTGTCAACTTCTCAGAAGAGGAGACGGCATTTGGAGTAATCCAAAACTCCTGCAGAGTTACATTGCTGTGGCAGCCAGGCTGCAGCAAATCCAGGCTGAAGACCTATTGGTTCAATTACTGCTTGGGGTCAGGACATGCAATAGGTTATTAGATATGCAAATGAAAAACTCTGATTGTTGATGAAAGAAAGATGGATGGATTTCTTAAATACTCATAATCGGTGATAAGACTAAGTATAGATTGATGTACTGTCATTTACTTGTAGATTTCTGTTCTTAAATTTTACCTATGTGCAGGTAAAAAGAAATGATTTTTGGTATTATGTGTCACACTGTAAAAATAAACTTAAGTAGTCATTTGGAGGTCTGTTTTGAACTGCTTCTGCAATGACCCTAGATTTTTAGAAATAGGTTCAGAAAGAAATTCAGAACATGCTGATTCTCATTCTGTTCTCACTAATCACAGTGTAAATCTGCAACACTGCTCTACATTCACTGAAGACACACTGGTAATATATTTGAAAGGAAATCAATTCGTTTGCTTTATGGAGGTAGGGTGTGCAAAGAATGCCACAAAACTAACTCACTGAGATTTGTGAATGTTCTTCAGAGTGAATGAGTGCTGGTACATGATCAGATGACCTTATCACAACATAAACTCTATAGTGCTTCAAGAGATTTTTTTTTTTAAATATATATATATAAATTAAGATATTATTCTATTAACTTCTTTTTCTGTTCCTTAAATACATTATTTGCAATCTTATTTCCCAGTGTGATTAAAGTTGGAAGAATTTGACCCCTACTTTCATCATGTAGAAAGTCTGTTACATCTATAACAACTTGTGAATTTCTCTTGAGGATTATCTCTTTTGGGGAAGAAATTTTTACTACATGTAAAACAAAATGATCATGAGAGTGAGAATGACGTGAGCTATTCAACGCCACCTGCTGCTGCAAGGGAAAACATATTCCCAGATGCACCTTGACTGAGCAGAAACAGATGCAGAACCATAGGAAAACTTGTTCTGCTTGATAGTAAGTTTGCTTTGCAGGAATGTATCACAATGCACGAGGGAATATACTTTATCAAAACTGATGTTAACTTTTTCCAAGGAGTCAGTGAAAGCCACAGAGCTTCTAAAGGTTATAGAGCATCCCTCCCCTACATGGTAGTTTCTAAATGGTTTTCATTCTTGTCGCTCTAGATAGAACTGATTTCAAAACTACTACAGGTTTTCTCAAGGCTCCTATTCACTGCCTAAGCATAAATGTCTTGGCCATTGCTCTTGCTGTTGCTCTTATTTGAATAGGAGTTTGCATGGTGGAGGATGACAACTAGGCAGTAAATTGATGGTTACTTTGGTATTCTCCAAGATCAGAAATTAGTTCGTACAATGCAGTTATTTATAAGAGAAAAAAATATTAGGAAATCTATTTTAGCTAGCTAGAACATGCACTACTTTACTTTGAGACAAAAACATTTTTCGTATATGCAGGAACAGAGCTTCCAGAAGCAACAGAATAAAATCTATTACCTTCAACCTGTAGAGAAGAGGTTACAGTTCGTGATTTATACCTTTTAAGTTCATGAAAAGCAGTAATGCTGTTGGGTAAGAGTGGTGTGTGTGGTGTTTGAACTATGATTTTTGGTTCTAGCCTGACACCAGCATAATTTGGAAACAACTCCATAAAACAATGAAACTGTACATGGAGAATCATATAAATGAGATCAAAGAATCAGTTTTTAAATCTTTTCCTATGCAATTGTGACAATCATTTTAGGTTTGTGAGGAGGCTATAAGAAACAACCTGACATGCATAATTCATAACTTCTGTGTGGTGTGGAAACACCAATAATAATGAAAAGAACATAATTTTTTTAAGTCTTTTAAAGATGTTTTATTATTAATTTTGATTTATTAGTTCTGCTCTGAATCAATGATGAAAGTATTAAAGTCAAAATTCGACCAACTTCCTCATAACGAATGGGTACTTCAAAGTGGACAAAATTTAAGGAAAACATCTGCAACACAGCAGAAAAACAAGCAAACTGCAAGCAATAATAAATGTAATCTTTGTTATGTTGGGGAAAAAAAAAAACAAAAAGAAGAAGGAGAAATCCTGTGTGTGCACGATAGAATTTTCTAAAAAGCAACAAAGCAAAAATCATAGAATCATAGAATAGTAAGGGTTGGAAAGGACCTCAAGATCATCAAGTTCCAACCCCCCTGCCATGGGCAGGGACACCTCCCACTAAACCATGCCATCCAAGGCTATGTCCAACCCCACCTTGAACGCCGCCAGGGATGAAGCATTCACAACCTCCCTGGGCAACCCATTCCAGTGCCCCACCACCCTCACAGTAAAGAATTTCTTCCTCAGATCCAATCTAAACCTCCCCTGTTTAAGTTTAAACCCATTATCCCTTGTCCTCTCACCACAGTCCCTAATGAAGAGTCGCTCCCCAGCAACCCTATAGGCCCCCTTCAGGTATTGGAAGGCTGCTATGAGGACACCACGCAGCCTTCTCTTCTCCAGGCTGAACAGCCCCAACTCTCTCAGCCTGTCTTCATACGAGAGGTGCTCCAGTCGCCTGATCATCCTCGTGGCCCTCCTCTGCATTTCTTCTAACAGTCTCGTCCTTTTTATGTTGAGGACACCAGAACTGCACACAATACTCCAAGTGAGGTCTCACGAGAGCAGAGTAGAGGGGCAGGATCACCTCCCTCGACCTGCTGGTCACGCTCTTTTTTGATGCAGCCCAGGATACGGTTGGCTTTCTGGGCTGCAAGCGCACACTGCCGGCTCGTGTTCATTTTTTCATCAACCCACGCCTCCAAGTCCTTCTCTGCAGGGCTGCTCTGAATCTCCTCCCCGCCCAACCTGTAGCTGTGCCTGGGATTGCTCCGACCCAGGTGAAGGACTTTGCACTTAGCATGGTTAAACTTCATTAGGTTGGCATCAGCCCACCTCACAAGCATGTCTAGGTTCCTCTGGATGTCATTCCTTCCCTCCAACTTATCAACCGAACCACACAGCTTGGTGTCATCGGCAATCTTGCTGAGGGCGCACTCAATCCCACTGTCCATGTCACCCACAAAGATGTTGAACACTACTGGTCCCAATACTGATCCCTGAGGGACACCACTAGTTACTGGTCTCCTGCTGGACACTGAGCCACTGAGCACTACTCTTTGTGTGAGGCCATCCAGCCAGTTCTTTATCCACCGAGTGGTCCACCTATCAAATTGATGTCTCTCCAATTTAGATAGATAGAAGGATGTCATGTGAGACAGTGTCAAAGGCTTTACACAAGTCCAGGTAGATGACACCAACTGCTCTGCCCCTGTCCATCAGTTCCGTAGCCACTTCGTAGAAGGTCACCAGATTGGTCAGGCAGGATTTCCCCTTAGTGAAACCATGCTGGCTGTCACGAAGCACCTTGTTGGTTTTCATGTGCCTTAGCATGCCTTCCAGGAGAATCCGCTCCAAGATTTTGCCAGGCAGAGAGGTGAGACTGACTGGTCTGTAGATCCCTGGATTATCCATTTTCCCCTTCTTGAAAATGGGGGTTATATTTCCCTTTTTCCAGTCATCGGGAACTTCACCTGACTGCCATGATTTTTCAAATATGATGGACAGTGGCTTAGCAACTTCATTTGCCAGCTCCTTCAGGACCCGTGGATGGATTTCATCTGGCCCCATGGACTTGTATACATTCAGGTTCCTAAGGTGGTCCCGAACAGGTTCCTCCCGCACAGTGGGCCCAGGGTCCCCACCCTCACCGTCCCCGCATCTGCCTTCCAAGACTTGGGTGGTGTGGTCAGAGCATTTGCCCGTAAAGGCTGAGGCAAAGAAGTCATTAAGAACCTCAGCCTTCTCCAAATCCAGGGTAGCCAGTTCTCCCGATAGCTTCTGGAGAGGGCCCATGTTGTCCCTAACCTGCCTTTTATTGGCAATGTACCTATAAAATCCCTTCCTGTTATCCTTAACATCCCTAGCCAAGTTTAATTCTAAGTGGGCCTTAGCTTTCCTAACCTGGTCCCTAGCTTCCCCAACAACATCCCTGTATTCTTCCCAGGCCGCCTGACCTTGCTTCCACCTTTTATAAGCCTCTTTTTTCCTTCGAATTTTGCTCAGCAGCTCCTTATCCGTCCAAGGAGGTCTCCTGGCCCTGCTGCTAAACTTCCTTCAAGTTGGGATGCATTGCTCCTGAGCTTGCAGCAGGTGATCCTTGAATATCAACCAACAGTCTTGGGCCCCCCTGCCGTCTAGGGCTGTATCCCATAGAACCTTACTGAGCAGGTTCCTGAAGAGGCCAAAGTCTGCTCTCTTGAAGTCCAGGGCAGTGAGCTTGCTGCACGCTCTTCTCACTGTCCTGAGGATCTCAAACTCGACCATCTCATGATTGCTGCAATCAAGGCTTCCCCTTCACATTCCCAACCAGCCCTTCCCTGTTGGTGAGGACGAGGTCAAGCATGGCACCTCTCCTTGTCGGCTCCTCTATTACTTGCAGAAGGAAGTTGCCTTCCACACAATCGAGGAACCTTCTGGATTGCTTGTGCCGGGCCGTACAATCCCTCCAACAGATATCAGGTTGGTTGATGTCTCCCATGAGAGCAAGGGCCTGCGAGCGTGAGGCTGCTCCTATCTGCCTATGGAGCGCTTCGTCCAGCAAGTCCCCTTGGTCAGGCGGTCTGTAACAGATCCCCACAATAACATCACCCATCGCTGTTTTCCCTTTAACCCTGACCCACAAACTCTCTGTCGACTGCTCACCTGTCCCCAGACAGAGTTCCATACTCTCTAGCCTATCCCTAGCATAAATAGCAACTCCCCCTCCCTGTCTGCCGGACCTGTCTTTCCTAAAGAGCCGATAACCTTCCATTCCAACACACCAGTCATAGGAGCCATCCCACCGTTTTTCTGTGATACCTACGATATCATATCCCCATACACGTGCACACATCTCTAATTCCTCTTGTTTGTTCCTCATGCTACGGGCATTTGTGTAGAGACATTTGAGCCGAGATCCAGTTGAAGCCGGCTCATTGGCTGGAGCAGCTGGAATATCTCTACATTGCTCCGAACGTTTACTGTAGGTGCTGCCAACCGACTGGGTGTGTTGGGATGGAATGATGCCCCCCTCCCCCAACACATCTAGTTTAAAGCATCCTTGACCAGTCCGGCAAGCCTTCTACCAAATCCACTCTTCCCTTTCTTTGTCAGACCAGCTCCACCAGCCCCCAGTAGACCTGGCCTACTATATTGAGTCCCATGTTCAAGGTACCCAAACCCCTGACTATAGCACCACTCTTCTAACCATTTATTAACCTGCCCAATCCCCCTAGCCTTTTCAAGGTCCTGCCCTGTATCCTAGAGAATTGGCGAAAAGACAATCTGAGCTCCAGAGCCCCTAACCACCTCTCCCAGAGCTCTGTAGTCCTTCTTTATGTTCTCCGGGCTACTGCTATCTATATCAGTAGCACCCACATGTATTACCAGGAGTGGGTAATAGTCAGGGGGACCGACTAGAGCAGGCAGCTTCTTGGCCACATCCCTGATCCGAGCCCCTGGTAGGCAACACACCTCCCTTGACCACGTTGGGGAATTGAAGAACTGAATAAACTGCATTTCTGCTTGACTGCCAGATAAAAACAAGTGTAAATCCTACTTAGTGCTGTTCAAATCTTCAGTGTCTTAATGAGCACGGTCACTTGGTATTGACTTTGGGTCTGTTTCTGTAGATTGGCAGCTTTTAGGAAAGAAAAATGCTAATTTCACAAAAAACATTTAAACTTGCGAGAGAGATGTAAGAGTTTAGCAGCATAATGGTGTATTCTTTAATATTCTTTATTTCTATATCCTTACCTCTATTGTACCACTCATTTAATAAGTATGAATTAGGTTTACAGTATAACTGCTCTTTTGCAATATAGCAATTCAGTGCAAGAAAATAAAAGCATATTTTAGAATAGTAGAGTAATATTCTGTGGCAAAAAAAAAGCTCTCCACCAAACCTTCTGGACTTGTGTAAAAATGTGCTTATTGATCAAGCTTATTGTAAATATTTTAAAATTTTATCATTATTTTATTTCCATGAAAAGGTACATTGGTGCCATTCTCCCAGCTTTTGTCTCAGAGATCTTTTTTTTATTATTTTTTTATTATATAGATATCTTTTTCGATCAGGCTCAGGAAAGGGAATTTTTTACAGCTGACTCCAAGTACATTTTATAACCTGCCCCCCTCTCCTGAGTTTGCTTATAGCCAATGACAAAGTAATTATAATATATTGAATGCACTGCCTCTTCTTTTATTGCTTGTTTCTTTACTGCCTTCCCAGAAAGTTTGTAGTTAAAACAATTTTTATAGCTTTAAAGAATTGAAGTGAATTCATTATTTCTAGAACTTCAGCCAGAAGTAACCATATTTTCAGCAGTTGAATTTTCATTACAATTTACAAAAGACCTCTGCCTTCACTGATTTATTGTTGTATTAGGTAAAACTACACACAGTGTATAAAATACTGTGTAACTCCACTTGTAGTCTGATCTAACATGTTATCAGTGATTGCAAGTACATGTTATAACCCCAGCTGCTGAATCGAAAAAAAGGTGATACAAGCATCAATCTCCGGGATAAAATCAGAGCACTTTCCACCACAGTTTGACCTTAGTGATGCCTTTGGATAGTCTCGCTTGTCTAAGTCCTTGCAACAATTACCAAGGGATGGTTTAAAAATGCAGCTTTAGTGATGCAGACTGGAATTACTCACAGCATCAAAAACTTAAACACAAACCTCGGAGATTCCCAAGCACAGGAGAAAAACTGAGGAAACTGATGCAACTGAAATGGAGCAGGGCTGCAGATATCAGCCACACATTTGTTCTCTTTATTGTCTGCACCCCTGAACTCTGCAGTATCATTAGCAAATACAAAAAGCTATAAATAAAAAACCTTTGATACAGATAACTAGATGTGAAGATACAGTTGACTGTAGATATAGCTGCCAAATTTTATTTAGAGCATAAGGAGACACAATTAATTACACAGTCCTAAATATAATGGTATTCAAATTCAAATAATAAAACAAATCAATTTTTTGTAAGGCAAAGTACTGAAGGTAAAAAAAAATTAGAAAAGATGATAATAAAAAACTATTTGAGCAATTGCAGTTGTATCTGCTTATAATAAGCATTAAATAATTTTTTAACTAGCATAACAAATTTTTAAAATGTTCAGTCCTGGTGACCGAGAAAGTGAATAAAAAATACACCTATAAACAAACATAACCACTCCTGACAAGAAGAGAATCCCCAATCATTCCAACTATTCTAAAGTACATTGGATAATTATTTAGATAAATATTATATGAAGGATGGAATTAATTAGATTTTATTCCATCAGACATTGGTCACAAAACAAGTTGTAATTTGTTTTCACGTAATTTGCGTTTAACTTCACAAGGTATTTCAAGAAATATAAAATAACATGATCTGAGCAGTTACAAAGATGATGTGCATGTAACTTCAAAACTATTTTTCAACTCTTAAAAATAAATCACAATTTCAGGAAATAACATACCACTCTCATGCAAACTGTAACTGTTGCCACAAAAACGGTAAATGCTTTTCTGGAGGAGAAATATCACAGTTAAGGACAATTCATTTGGCAGGTCTGATAGAGATGCAAGAAAAGAGTAGGACAATTTGCATTGATATGCTAACCTAAATTCATATATAGTGTATACTCAGTTAAAAAGGATATACAATTGTAACTTTATATGGAGAATTAGCAGACTGCTTTAAATAGTCAACTCCAACTGTAGACGATCAGTCTCTTCAGTAGGCTGCAGCCTTCTATAACTTGTATTCGACAACTTTTTTCTTTTTTTTTTTTTGGGGGGGGGAACCATCTTGTAAGTTTGAGTCCTTAGTATAGATTTACAATCCCTAAGTATATGAACACATCTAAAAATTCAGCATTTAGGTCAGTAGTGAGCTTTCTAAACCCTTAAACATCTTTTTTGTATCCCTTTATGTCAGTTTTAATTGTCCATGGTGAAAGATAAGTAGCTTTCCAACCTGAGCTATTGTGTGATACTATGAAAGCATATAAAGAAAAAAAGAGCAAATTTTCATCTTATTTGAAACAGCAAAACAGATTAAATAATTTCAAATTATCAATCTGAACTATTGTATGGCTTTTGCACAAGAGCTGTATAACCGTGAGGTGCAATAAGGCACACTGAGGGAAAAGCTCAGTTCACAAATACCTCATTCCTTTCATAATCTGGCCTTGGAGGATGATATTTGTTAAATACATTGTTAAATAGTACACTGCTTTTATGAAATGATCTTGCAACCTGTCAAAGGATCTGTTGTCTGTTCTGTGTTCCATGCCTTCCCCACTTATTCCTAATACCTGTTTATCCTACTTAGCTGCCCACGACAGTCAGTTAGGAACATTGGTGGGGGCTAAAACAGAAATAGATTAAGTGTACAGACTTGCCGTACAGAGACTTGCACTGCTTCTTTTAAGAAAAAACCCAATCAGTGTAACTCTAGCTTTAGTAGTTTCCATGCTAATACTGAGCTCAACTAGATACCTTACTGAAAAAGACCTAAAGCAGTGATCAAGACAAACAGTTGAAAAGCTACCTGCAGTTACCAAGCCCTTCTGGCTAACTTACGTCAGGACAAACCACAACAGAGTCACAGCCTGTAATTCTTCAAAAGTTGATGTCTTTTCTTCCCTGGGACTGCTTCCTTCTGGAAACCGTTTGTGTTTATACGGTTTAGGTCCAAGTTGTGTGTAAGCATCTCTATATGTCTTCACTGGATACAAGGAGGAAAGCCTGGGCACATTAAAGGCGACAGATGCTTTCCAATTGTTTTCAAAGATGCTCTAATGTCACCCAGAGGGAACAGTTCTGTTCATGCTCCTCAGGTCCACATTTGATCTGTGTAACAGATCCTTTGCAACTGAGATCTCTCTTAATTTGTTCTTGTGTGGCCATATCTAAACAATGATAATGCAATTCAGACTGAATATTGCTTGTTAGAAAGTCTTTATCTGTCATATGAAAACTGTTAAACTTCATTTTCACAGATGATATATGTTTTAATCTAAAAATGACTAGAGATATTTAAGAAGATTTCTGTTTTCCCACACGAAACGCTTTAGAACCTTTGAATGAAAGGCTTCATAAAAATGTAAAAGTACTCTACAAAAATTACAGTGACAACAGATTTTGTTGACAGCAGACTTGTAAATATGCGGGCTTGCAGCATTGCGTTCAGAGCAGCAGCGGTTATACAGCCATGTTGCTTTGCGCAGCTGTTTCAAGACAAACAGGAAAGCAAGGTACTTCACCGGCAAAGCTGACAATTTCAGTAAGGCTGATGAGCTAACAAAAAGTGACAGTGGTGCTCTTCAGTGGGTATGAAGGGCAACAGCAAACAAAGAGAAGAGGAAAAACGATCTTGAGAGAGCACTATTTTTAAGGAATCCAGATGAGCACACTGTTGCAGTATTTTAGGGTTGGTTTGTTTGCTTTTTAATTTTAGGAGCATCAGATTTAGGTGTGACAGCCCAGATATCAGCAAGTTGATGTAAAAAGGAGGAAATTTGGCTTGGGATGGATAATAACAGAGCAGAAGGAGGACAGAAGATTGTATACTAGAGAACGACCTAGAATAGCTGCATTTTCTTCCAGGTTTGGATACCTCTCAACATCCTCAACAAAGTGCTGTTATGCAAGTGCTTGGGAGTGACAGGGATGGTCAGGCATTGCAACATACAAATGAATACTTATGTTAATGAATTCTCATGTAATTTTTGCAACAGCCTTCTAGAAAAATTATAGCACACAGTTCTTAGAGAGCCAGAATTGACATGACTGCTGCTTAAGTGGGAAACTGTTCCTTGGACTTCCTGCAGGTCTAGGAGTTAAATTATCTGCTGCATTAAACTCAGAAGTTTAGCATTTGTTGCTACTGTGACCAAAGGTTAATTCATTGGTTGACTGAATCATCAGTTGCTTGTTACATACTTTTGTGGTCTTATGCATTTAATTTCAGCAGATTTTGAGTAATCTAATTCTCTGAATGTTAAATGAAAGCCATGTATGTCAGAGATATTTTTTGTTACTGCAGAACAAAACAATTTTACAAATAATTTTCTTTTGTAGCTGATTGGGTCACTGAGGTTACATTCAGCCAGCAGTTTCTGGCTGTAAACATGCTGAGTGACCACCCTCCCAGTAAAAATAGAGGAGGGAATATAGCAGTTTTCAACATATAAATATGCGACACTGAGGCTGCAGCTCCTTTTGGCACAGATGGCTGCATGCAATGGATCTGACAACGTGTGGTGCTGTGCAATAGCCATCCCTGATGCAGATGAACAGTGTAAGAACATTAAAGACTTTCAAGAAAAGTGTGGGTTACTATCTTGTTTGAATTCACTTCCAAAAGCTACAGAAATTGAATACAACTTTTTAAAGGGTTTTCTAATCCAGATGCTCAATAATATCCCACAAAACTTTGTTTTATTGTAAATACTCCACAAGACTTGAATGAAGGCCTCTTTTATGCCTTTGTCCAAAACAAAGAGTAGAAATCTGAAACTCTTAAAATTGATATACTATTGTGTGGCTGTGCTCCTACCCAGAGTAACTAATTGGATAATTTAGCTGTAAAACTGACCCAAACAATGTTAGTCTGTTGAAAGTTCACATTTCTGTCAAATTCTCAGTGAGTTAGTTCAAATAATTTAAACCTGTGTTTGCAAAGTTGTGCTTCAGCAGGGTCAGGAAAAGCAGCTATGTGGGACAGGGGCTGAAAGCATTAACCGGAGATGTTCCATTTGAGAGCACAGGTCTGCAAGCTTCCTACTGAACTATAAACTTGCTAAGCAAATGCCAAAATAAAAAGCCCTTAACTTTTCTCCTGAAAATACAATGAGACCATGTCAGTTCCAGTGGGCAAAGAATGGGAGTCACGAAGGATGAAGAGGTGCATTGCAAGAGCCAGAAAGCAAGCCTGAAAGGTAGAGGGAGCAGGCTATTTCTCTTTGTTATCGAGTGAAATGACTCCACAAATATGACAATAAATCACTGCAGGAATCAATCTGAGTGGAAGCAACTGCTCCATGCTGATAATGCATCAATCAATATTTAATGTTTACACTTTAATTAATCTGCACATAGGAAGCATTCTTTCAGTGACAAAAAAGTGATGAGAAATAAAACACCTTTTATATCAAACGGCAATGAATGGCTGCCTATCTGTTAGGCTTTGATTGGGCCCTCAATTGATCATTGCAGACTTTTTCGATTGTACCGGTGTTCAATGTCACATTTGGGTATAAAACAAACACAGCCTCTGTGAATGAAGGAAAGGGGAGCTTCTGAATCTGCTTTTGAGTGATTACAACTTAATCAGAACAAAGAAAGGCTGATAGTGAAGTATGAGTTCTTTGAAAAGCCTGCGCAGAAGCAAATAAAAGATTTTCAGCATCTGCACCAATGACACCTATCTGAACAGATTTTTACCATGCATTACAATTACTGATACCTACTAAGCCTTTGCATAGAAAAACAATTTGGATGTTGACTGGCAAAACTGCCTTGCCTTATCAGAGCTACCAGTGGAGACCAATGATTAGTTTATTTCGTCGCTATTCTGTATGGCAGGGAGGTGCCAGGTGCAGCGTGGACACAGGAGAAGTCATAATTCCTGCCTCAGACTGTTTTGCCTCAGTGCTCTGTTTAACCCTAGTAAACTCTAGTTTCTTCTTCTTTTTAAAAGGTCTGATTCATCATTCATTGATGTCAACTGAATGACTTCTATTGACTTCAGCAGGCATTGCATTAGTCCATAGATGAATGGTATTGAAAGGCATAGTGATGAAAGACAAATGAAAAGACAATGATACTAGACCAGTAATGTTCAATTATTCCTCTAAAAAAATAAAACCACAGCAGTACATTCTCCATCCATAAATAGAGCTTTCCTATGCTTATTTAAAAAAATGATTGAAATGTACAGACTTTTCACATAATAAATGCCGGAGTATTAATTTAAAAATAGGCAGAAAGCTTAGCTCAATTTAAATGATTTGAGATCCTAACCCAGGTACAAAATTGCCATAAACTTACAGAGGGTGGAACCCAGGGAAATTTTGCTGTATTTTGTATATCATATTTAACTTATTTTATAAAGGTTATCATGAAGTTAGGATCACGTAAAGGGCCTATGCAAATGTCAGATAATTTAAATGTTTTAAATAGGCCTGCTACTAATTAAAAAGTAATTAATTTAATTTTTTTTTTCCACTGAAGAACTTCTGTTGTTTTAGTTGTCAAAAAATGAGAGGATTCTACTTAGGATCTAGTGACACCATTTGATCAAACGCCCTTCCCAGGCTGGGAGTTGCTTAGTTTAGGGTGCCTTGACTGCTGGCTTAGGCAATACTTGAACAAAACTGGAAATAATACTGTAGTATGAGGTTTTACACTAGAAGTGATTTGAAAATATTAATCCTCAATCCTGCAAGCAAAATTTTGTTTCACTGAGACTTAATGATTTTTTTCTATGACCGATAAAATTTTTCTGGCTATTCCAAAAGTCTAAGGCACCCAGAAACACACTCCTAAGACTGCTGACATATTTGAATAATAAGAGCAGCAAAATATTCAAGCATAAATGACATCAGAAGACTTCCATGTATTGGTCAAGAAGTTTTGAAATATATTAACATACAAATATTGGAGAAGTGTTCACAGAGGAAATGAAAGAAGATGAATATGACATTTAAATGCAATAATTGGAACTTTAGTCACATTATATGTCTGATGTTTACTTGTCATTCCCACTTAAATTTTTTCCACTGAACTTTGTATGTTGATAAACAAAACCCCAAAGTTTTCATTAGCTCCATAAAAATGGAGACAGTGCCTTCTCACCAAAATCCATAAATAGCTTTTCTAACATACTAACGTACTAACATTCACACTCATATCCACACAAAGAGTTGAGTCCGCAGTTTATCTTTCCATAAAAAATTTCTTCCCCCTTCTTTGCAAATCAGATGAACAAGCTAAAAGAGAGGGCAAAGTCAAAAGAGAGGAATGCTCTATTGTGATGCATGATCAACTGCAAATATTTATAGAAAAGATAAAAACACTATGTCTGCACATCAGGATGGCCCTAGGACAGCTTTAACATGCATAGTTAATGTTTATGGAACAAAACCAACTTACTGAATGTGAAATCTTTATTTTCCTCATATGCACCCAAAACAGAAGTAAACTCAAAAAAAAAAAAAAAAAAAGGCTTGCTTGATAAAATCCTGCGGGAAAAACAAAAACACTTCATATTGTCACTGGTAGGCAGAAAAACTCACAGCTGCATCTTCTGATGATTTTATTCTGTATAGAGCTTGCTGCACACAATTAGAATGGCAGCCCAATTTGGAAAGCCAAATCCTGGCCCCTATGAACTTCAGTTTCTTTGAAGCTTCTGAGAGCTGCATGGTTTGTCTGCAGCAACAATCCTGACATGTAGGGAGATAGGTCCTGTGCTGTGATTTTAAAGTCCTGTTAGCTGACCTTCTGAGAACACTAGACCATAACATTCTTTGCTGTAGAGTTGAAACAATTCAGCTATCAAAGCATATGCTTCCCATATGGATATGGGACCCCTGAACCTCTCTATCAGAGCTATGGTGAGTTCCCAGGTCTAACCACTGTCTCCTAAAGTGAAGCTCAAGCTCTAGGGTACTCTCCCAGCACCACTTCTGGCCACAGTTAGTGGCATTAGCCTCAATACTTCTACCTGTTATAGAAGGAACACCTAGTGAGATTTAAGTGTACCAGTCCCTATTTAATACCAGGGCTTAGGCTACTTTTCTACCTCAGTCTTGTCACAGCTGTCTGCTGCACAAAAGAGATTGAAATGCACTAAAAAAACCTGGAAGACTAATAATTCATTAACCTGACAAATGAAATGTAAGTCCTATCGATCAAGAGGAGAACTTCTTGGTTATAAAGGAAGCATATATTATTCTGACAGTATTTTCACAAGATAAACTGAAGTTACAAAGAAGGCAACCAATTTGATTCAAATAACTGTCTTTCCTCAGAAACATTCATGATTGTAGTCATCAAGCACAAGTTGGTGGGGTAGTGCTACTACCCCAGTTTTTAAAGATTTTGATAACTGCATAACATCAAAGTAAATGGGGTTGTATCACTCACAGCTTTTGTGACTGCTGATCCTATGAAAAATGCAAAAGGCTGACTCTTGAACCACTGAATCGTGCTACTGCTAAGTGCCAGCATGGAAAGATGTGCAATGACATACACAAGATAATCTCTCTTCCACCACTAGGCACTGAAAACCTCAGGGCTTATTGTACAACTAATGAGAACACACATACTTGCAGTTGGCCTTCCACCACCTGTAGAAGGTGAAAGGCAGCCAAAAAGCTACAATACTCTCCAGTTGCAATGAATTTATGAAAACCAAGAGCATGGCTCAGATTCAAGTCCTAGGCTAGTTATAGCAATAGAATACTGGTGCCAATAGACCCATTTAAGAGCAGAGGGCTCAGAGCAAGAGGCAGTCTCTGGTATTCCATGATAGTAAAATACATTAGGGCAGGCATCAATTTACCTTGGTTAGTTATGTTTTTAGTTATGTTATAGTTTGGTGCCCAGGGGCCTAATTTATAATTCTAATAATAAAATGCCTTATGAAATATGAGCCAAGCACATGCAGCTTTTAATTCTATTTCCTCTCTAAGGAAAGAGCTAAGCTGTTAAGCTCCAGCTTCTTTCAATATTTTCTATTTGCGACAAATGCAAAAACCTGAAATCAGCGATGTACCACTGCAAGACTTTTTACAGAGTTCAGGTAGAGCAAGTTAAATGTCTGTTGTGTTTTTTTTTTTTTTTTTGATTGGGGGTTTGGGTGTTTTTGTTGTTTGCTTGTTTACTCTTAAATTCTCAGATGATGTTTCTGGTGCCTCAGTATCACAGCTGTCACAAAGCCTGGTTTTGCAGGTAAACTGAAGTGACATAGAAGCAAACCAATCCAGTTCATGCATCCTTCCCGCCTCAGAAAAATTGCCATCCCTAACCTTACAGGGTAGTACTTTCACCTGCATTCTGAAAGAGAGAACGTACAGGTCTGCTGAGGAATCTCCTGAGGACAGAGAAAATCCTAATCTATTTAAGAGATAGGCTCCTGCTCTGGTTTGCTTGTACAAGTGAACTCAACAGCCCAGCTGTTAATGTTATACTATATTGTTCTTATTCTTACATAAGAATTTTTTGGGGGGGTGGGGTGGGATGTGGGGGTTGGTGCATGGGATATATTCCATTATTTCCTTCCCTCTCAAACAGATGACACAGAACACTGTGCCAGGCCAAGTGGATATTGGGTCCTAGCTCTCTAGGTCCCCTTCCTGAATGCACTTACTATGACACATTTAACACAGCAGAAAAACAACTTGTATGTGTGTGGGACCAAGTTAAATGTGAATAGAAGATGTTTAATGATTCAGATTGTCAGTTACTTATTTAAAAATATGATATCAAAGAGCTGACTAGTAATTGTATCGTTGTTTTTATAATACATAACATTTATGCTATAAGGAGAAGTTTTAATTAAAAAGAAAAAAAAAATCCCTTCAGTCATTTTGACTCTAGTTTCCACTGACTAATGTTGATATTGACAACAAGGTAATATTGGTCATCATATTTAAGCTGAATAAATAACAAAGAAGAGTTAATAAGAATACAGCTATCAAACATAATAATGTTCCTTAATCTTATGAAATTATTCTTTACTCATGCGAGCAGTCAGTGGCCCAAATTCTGCAGTCCTTAATCTCATAACATTACCATCAGTGGGAGTTGTTCTCAATCTAGGATCAAAGACCATAATTTGCTGGGGCCACTCTTTCAAGGGAGGATTGGGCCCAGACTTTTAATAAAGGGTTTGGTGTCTTACAAAGGGGTGATTAGGATCTTCCTTTGAAAAACACAAAATGTAGAGTTCTTCTTTTGAATTATAACAGCACAGATAGCCATAGCTTGTGGATCTCAGAGTATTAACTGCTAATCCACAAGTGAACTGAAAGGTTTTTGTTTGTTTTGCTGTTACAGTATTTACTTAAACCTGTCAACCTTCAGTTCTCAGTAAGTCAGTTTTAAGTTTCTTAGCAAAATATTTTATCACATCTCTGTGAATATGTTCAAGAGTTTGAAACATTTCCTGGTTATATGTAAAACCTGGGGTAGTATTTTGGTTTTTTTTTTTTTGTTTTTTTTTTTTTTGTTTTTTTTTTTTTTAATGAAAAGCTTGCACTTATTTATTCTTAAGAACCTAAACCATGAAGTTTTGGAAACTAACCCACAAAATAAAAGTTTCTGTTTTCCTTCAGTGACATTCAAGGATTTCTGTTTGTCAGTGACAAATATGCAATACTTAGTATAATTATTATAGCACTTCAGTAAAAATCAGATTCTAGCTGCAGGTGATTGCAGCTATAAAGTTTCCAGAATAGGAACAATGAGCCCTATGAAACTAATGAAAAAAAATCGTCAACTTCCTCACTCCAAAGACTGATTTTTACAAGGACTTCATTTCTTCCTGATTGCCAAAACTGAACAGTTTATTTGAATATAGTTTAGGTGCCCAGGAAAACAATTTTAATGTAAAATTAAATAATGTTGCACCAATGACAGGATAATTAAGTGGTTTCAAAACTGAGCAATATTTAGGTGCATTTATTGTAGCATGACCCAACAATGACAATAAAGAAATAATATTCTAATGATAGCACAGCTAAAGATGATAGATATCCAGACATGCCCCTAGCTGTATCGCTGTACTGTAATCAAATGAAGTAGAAATATAATGACTACTTTGACACAAACAGGTATTTAATATGCTGAAAATGTACCAGGTTTTCCCCCTCAAGCATTAGTAAAATCCCTAAGAAAATTAAAATCCAGGTCATAGCTAGATTCTTTTGAAACTGGGATTTAAATGAAAAAAAAAAAAAAAAAAGAGTTCAGTCACTGTAAGAATTCTTTGTGCTGTTATATTTTTATAAGGTTAAAGCTAAAAATAAGATCAAAATCTTTTTGGAGGTTACATTAAAAATAGGCCAGGTGTGTTCACAAACCCATCACACATATGTCTGTTAAAGAGATGCTGACTAATAAATTAATTAAAGCTACTCGCCTTTTGTATCAGAAAAAGGGAAAGAGCTGTTAGGAACATTTAGGGGGTTTCATTCTCTTAACTGACAAGTTTTTCATGCTTGGCCTTGATCAGAGAAGTCACTGATGCTTCTCAAACATTTTCCAAAATGGAAAATGAAATCACTGTCAGTCTGTACCACAGAGAATTTAGTAACCTGTTTCTAGGTAGTTTCTAGGATTGATGCTAGAGAGAGATGGCATGGCTGTTTTTCAGTCAGTCATGAAAAGTGAGTAAGGAAACAAGGTTTCTACACTGACTTGATGAAAATCCTTGCTAGTAATTCCTGCTGTCACGCTCAGAAAATCAGAATTTGCATGTGAAGTATCTCATTCTCCTTAGTGACCAGCAGGTCGAGGGAGGTGATCCTGCCCCTCTACTCTGCTCTCGTGAGACCTCACTTGGAGTATTGCGTGCAGTTCTGGTGTCCTCAACATAAAAAGGACATGGAAGTGTTAGAACAAGTGCAGAGGAGGGCCACGAAAATGGTCAGGGGACTGGAGCACCTGTCGTATGAAGATAGGCTGAGAAAGTTGGGGCTGTTCAGCCTGGAGAAGAGAAGGCTGCGTGGAGACCTCATAGCAGCCTTCCAATACCTGAAGGGGGCCTATAGGGATGCTGGGGAGCGACTCTTCATTAGGGACTGTGGTGAGAGGACAAGGGGTAATGGGTTTAAACTTAAACAGGGGAGGTTTAGATTGGATCTGAGGAAGAAATTCTTTACTGTGAGGGTGGTGGGGCCCTGGAATGGGTTGCCCAGGGAGGTTGTGAATGCTTCATCCCTGGCGGCGTTCAAGGTGGAGTTGGACATAGCCTTAGATGGCATGGTTTAGTGGGAGGTGTCCCTGCCCATGGCGGGGGGGTTGGAACTCGATGATCTTGAGGTCCTTTCCAGCCCTTACTATTCTGTGATTCTGTGATTCTGTATGCTATACTTTATGGTGACAACTAGCATCTGAGCTGATCAAATGAAAAAGTATCTTGTTATGACCTTCAATCCTACTGTACTTATAGGAGTTGGAAAAATAAATAGAAAAAAATTTGATAAACAGTAAATGGTCCTGAAAGAGCAATCTGACTCCTTGAAACATAAGCTTTTCTAGCACTTTAAGGACAAACAACATTAATTATGAAATTCTTCTTCCAATTACGCAAACTTATTTTTTTTTTTTTTCTTTAAAACAAACAATTGCTGGAAAAAGGAATTAGTTGGTGTAGGAGTTATTAAACATGGCATTTACCCACTGCTCTTACACAGAAAAGGTGGCCCTGAAAAAAACAAAGCTGATTAATATGAAAGGCAGCTAACCTAAAAACTAAAACTTGAACTGAATGGTGTGTGCTAATCTTTCTCAAATACACTTATGAAAGCTAAATTTGCTGGTATTTGTCATTGCCCTGCAGACTAAGTGTTCATGTGAATGATATCTCCTCGGAGCTGAGCAAACCACTATAAACCATGGAATTTTGTCCTCACTGGTAATTTTCTGAATCTCCTGTCCATACATGGCTGCTTGAATAGTAAACACTCCACAATCTGGGGTCATTTGTGATAAATTTTGTTAAAAAGACACTGTTTATTACTAACCATTTCCTTAATCCTCAAATTGCTTGTAAGGAAAAGATTGAAATTCTGTGTTATATATTTGCTCCATTGGGTCTACAATCAAAATAAATCAACATGTTAGCCACATTAATAAAATCCTTGCCAGATCAAAATCTTAGTCAGTCTTAGACTTGTCATTGTTTATTGGTGTTTGTTTGCCAGTCCGTCTGGAGACATAGGAAAATCTTAATAGCTTTGACCACTCATTAGCAAGATACCATGGAGTCCTAATCACATAAAGATATTAAACTATTTTTCCTTACAACAGCAACAAATGGAGGGAATTTTCATAACTTATTAAGATGTGGTACATTCTTTGCATATTGAGTTTCTTCTTATACTTTGAACTCTTATCCCTCATCATTCTATTTCTGAGGCCAAGATCAAAGTAGATCAGCCTTACAGAGCTATAGATGAGTGGCTGCCTTTCAGAGAATATTAATGCCCTGTTGAAGAGCAGTGCTGGGAAGGAGGTGTAATCCCCTAAAGAGAGAGCCTTGCGAGCCCAGTCATACTGAGCAACTATAGCATGCTCGCCGGATCAGCTGTTAGTGCAGCCCCACTGAGGTTGGAGCTGCTTATTCCAGTTTAACAATGTGGCACAAATCTCAGAGAAATAGCAAGACTTTTTTGGAACTAGAGAATTGTGTAAAAGTGGATTCTGGCAGAATGACCCAGAGCAATGTGTTTTATAGCAGGAAAATACGTGACCAATTTTGTATTTTGCATTGCAAAATTTTCTGGTCTCTCCAATTCAGACTTGTGAATTTTCTGGTTTCAGTTTTCACTTCTCACTACCTCACCATAGAATCATAGAATCATAGAATAGTAAGGGTTGGAAAGGACCTCAAGATCATCGAGTTCCAACCCCCCTGCCATGGGCAGGGACTGACATTGTTGATGAGCTTGTTGGCAGTGGGCAAAACACTGTCACCCTTCAATCTTCCTCTTCCAGCAGCAATCCTGCCATACAGGGTTTCTTTCTTGCCTTCAGATTGCTTGCAAGACTTTTAAAGGGGAATTACTTTAGACCCTTGTTAAAGGTAAGAGTAAACATGCTAAGTACCAAGACATTCAGTAGGTATCGTTACATGAAAGGAATAAATGTTATATTTATCATAGAGGAAAATCTAGTAATAAAAAGTATTACCTGCATTTATAGCCCTTGTAACTTAATTTTTGTGACAAAGCAAAGAAGTAAAAACATTCCTTTCTGCCTTTCAGTGACCCCTATAAGAAACCCCCCATGGAGTCATTTAGGATAGTAATTTGAGTGAATATATGCAGCTTTTATTTTGCTTGCTCTTCTTAAATTAATAACCTTTACCAGCGATAAATCTGGAAGTTTCTAAAGACATTTGCAAAAAATCCTTCAAATTAGTAAGCAATTAAAAGTAATAAAAACTTAAAAGACATTTTCTCCAGCATTAAAGAGTGACAGAACATGGAGCTGTTTTGTTCAAATGTTAAAACTGTACATAAAATACCCCTTCAATATATGCTGCCAGTAAAAACCAGGGCAAAGCAGGTCATTAAAATGTCAGACTTGGGGCAGAGTGGAAAAAATGCTGTGTTTAAAAGTAAGCATGTAGACGTTTTATAATTATTTCCCCTTAAATTCAACTGTTCAGAAAAAAATACCTAAAAAACAACCCAACCAAAACAAACCAAAACTAAACCTCAAACAAGTAGTTCTGCATCATCAGGATGAAGGTTCAAACTCTAGTCCTAATCCTGTTTCTAAGTGAACCTAGGGAGACTTTTGGGGTCTTTATGCAGCTTCTGGATGACAGTTTTGTGTATGAAAAGTCTTTTTTTGTGCAGTTTTTCTAACGGAAAATACCAATGTCATGTTTATGCTATGGCTGAATATGAGTAACAGGAGCAGTAGAAATCATGGGAGCCCCCTGCACAGCAGGGGAACCTCGGGAAGATACTGAGGTGCCACGCATAGTCTTGTGCTTGCAGGGCTTGCACTGGATGATTGTCACATTTGCCACTGTGATGTCGTTAGTGTCCAGCTGCAGGACTTCAGCACTGCTGCAAAGAGCTCAGACTAGGAAACTGTGCTCAATCCTCCTCATATGAAATAAAACTGCCCATTGAAACTGGTAGAAGATTCATTAGCATAAAGAGGCACTATGCTAGTATGGGGGAGCTGAAAGCTGTGCTAATGCTGTTTAGTTAAACTAGTGTTTTGCAGTACAATGCAGATGAACCAAGACAGTAAAATGAAACCCCAAGTCTGTATGGTCAGGCACGAATTATATTGCAGTGCTGAAAATAAAAAGGTTGAATTTTGCTGTCACTTTTCCTGTTTCCAAGCTTTCTGAGCCAGTAACAAAGACTGATATCCTTCTGGCTCATCTATCACGTTCCAGTTTTACTTCCCTCCTATTGGAAAAAAGTGCATCATGGCCCTGAAGAAAAATATTTGCATCTCATTAATTTTTTTTTTTTTTTTTTTTAAGCAAAGTGTCTGCATATGAAGCCAATATAATATCTGCCTTGTGTCTTTTACTGAGCTGAATTCCTAAACTGTGCCTAAGAGGTGGCAACATTCTAATAACAGCTCTGCCCATCCAGTATGACTTCACATTAATAGGGCTAGTGTATCTGAACAACACTGCTGATGTACACGAAGTTATTCCAGAATAATTTTGGTTTAATTAAAAAAACAAAACAAAACCCTCATAAAACTCAGATAAATTTAATGATCAGAAAATAAAAATATTGTCCCATCAGGCACTTTCTAGGACTCTCACTGAAGTCCATACAAGAATGCAGGTATCTTATTTTGTCCTCTAACATCTCCATATTTCTGTTCCCTAAAACTAACAAACAGAATTGCTGAAAGTACAGGTTGTCACATTTACAGTCAGTGATTAAAACCAACATTCTGGTTTCCATTTGATAAAACCAGAGCTCAAAGTGGAGAGACAATGGAGAAACACAAAATAGTACTGAGAGATTAAACTTTCATTTAGTCATTTTTCTTTAAACTACCTTCTACAGTGTAAATATTTTTTAGTTTGGAAAAGGCCTGTAATCATGGCCTGAGACTTGTTGTACTCCAAATGCACAGACCATGGGAGTATACTAATCTTATGGTTTCTTTTTTCTAGTTCCTGGTATGATAATCAAGTATATCAGGAGGAGACAGAGATGTGGGCCAAGTTTTAAACTGGTATAATTGACTTGGAAAAAAAAAAAAAGACATCTTTAGACTGCTGTGGTTTTACCACTGCTAATAACAGGTCTGTTATGATCAATACTTCCTCAGTATGTATGATGAGTATTTCTTAGTCATAGTCTTACAATGGCAACTCTATAAGAACAGCCAAAACATACTATATATGCAATTTTTTTCAGCTCTATAGTTTTCATTCTATGGTAAAAATGGCGAGTACTACTTAGGATTAAACTTAGATGTTGGAAAGATGGTTTCTAGTCATACGTAAAGTCTGTGAGTAGAAAGTATAATTTTTTTTTAAACAAATTTTAAACCAAGAGAATGACTTCAGTCCACGTCAATACTTTGCATCATTTCATTGCACCATTTTGACCCAGTAATAGTAGCCTAAAGCCATGCTTGATTCAGCATGGAACCCATGGCTTGTGACCTACGGCTTTAATTAATGCAACACACCATGAACCTGGAGGGCTGGTATGTAATTAAAATGACGGGTTTGAACACCATTAATTTTCCTATTATGTACAAGTATTCAGGATGACAATCCCAGTTTAATAAGATTTACTAGTCTTATGACACCTCTGGAAGTTCTTAATTCCTCAAATGTAAGCAAAAATTTTATTGCTACCTGTGTTCTGTGTACCGTCTTCTATCAACAGCGGAGATTCCAGTACCGGAAAATAGGTTTTGTTTTGGGTTTTTCAACCTAGATAAAAAGATTGGAATAACTTTCTCAGGAAATACTAGCTCCCTTGCAGTTCTTCGTGAGAATGTCAAAAACTGGTTTTTTGCTGATTTATTATATGACTCCTCTTACTCTTTACCCGGCCACAGGCTTAAACCAGCAGCCAATTCTCCATTACCAAACTACCCAAAAGATGCGAACACCGCCAGGGATGAAGCATTCACAACCTCCCTGGGCAACCAATTCCAGGGCCCCACCACCCTCACAGTAAAGAATTTCTTCCTCAGATCCAATCTAAACCTCCCCTGTTTAAGTTTAAACCCATTACCCCTTGTCCTCTCACCACAGTCCCTAATGAAGAGTCCCTCCCCAGCATCCCTATAGGCCCCCTTCAGGTATTGGAAGGCTGCTATGAGGTCTCCACGCAGCCTTCTCTTCTCCAGGCTGAACAGACCCAATTTTCTCAGCCTATCTTCCATGATTCCATGATTCTATGCAGTTTGCAATACACATTCAATATTTTATAGATTTTAAGATCTTCAAAAAGATTTACCACTGATCTTCTGAAATCCTGTGCCATATTCCAAGGAAATCTGTTAGAAAGGTGCTTTTCATGCGTATTTGGCTTTGATTGCTTAGGAGTTTAAGGAAATTGGTCCCTCTGCTGTATTTCCAGAGGAGACTCAATTGACACCTACATGGCAGCAACTGGCTAATAGTCCTCAGGTCTCCACATACTTGATTTCTAGACACCCAGAAGCAAAAATATACCCCCCTGAATACCACCTACATGCATATTTTGAGATTTAAGAGCGCATGATAACATTAAATACCACCCAATCTCCACCATCACAGTCTTTCTTCAGGGTTCCAATCTCCTGTAACTTAGCAATAGAGCCAGCACATAGAATTATAGAACAGTTAGGGTTGGAAAGCACCTTAAGATCATCTAGTTTCAAACCCCCTGCAATGAGCAGGGACACCTTGTACTAAACAATGTCATCCAAGACCCTATGCAGCCCCACTTTGACCACCACCAGGATTGAAGCATTCACAACGTGCTTGGGAAGCCCATTCCAGTGCCTCACCACCCTCACAGTAAAGAACTTCTTCCTTACATCTAACTTGAACTTCCCCTGTTTAGGTCTTAACCCGTTACCCCTTGTCCTGTCATTACAGTCCCTAATGAAGAGTCCCTCCCCAGCATCCCTTTAGGCCCCCTTCAGGTATTGGAAGGCTGCTATGAGGTCTCCACGCAGCCTTCTCTTCTCCAGGCTGAACAGACCCAATTTCTCAGCCTATCTTCACATGGGAGATGCTCCAGTCCCCTGATCATTCTCGTGGCCCTCCTTTGGACTTGTTCCAAGAGTTCCATGTCATTTTTATGTTGAGGACACCAGAACTGCACACAATACTCCAAGTGAGGCCTCTGGAGAGCAGAATAGAGGGGCAGGATCACCTCCCTCAACATGCTGGTCATGCTCCTTTTAATGCATGATGATGCCCTGGATACGGTTTGCTTTCTGTGCTGCAAGGGTTTACTGCTGATTCATGACCCAATTATAAACTACAACAAGTTATTGACATCAATCTACTTTGTTCTTATCATTTCAGAGGGTTTTTTGAAGAGCTAGTCATCAAGGTCTCTTGGAGTCTTCTCCAAGGACTCCTGTTTCCTGGAAGTTCCTTTTCACATTCTCAGTTCTGGTCAAGTCTGAAAACTGTGGGCCTGTTTTTTAATTGATGGTTTGGCTTGTATTCAAACTGGCATTACCGCTGACACAAAGAATCACATCTACCTTACCAGCAGGCATTTGTTTCCCCAGTATTTTCCCCTGTCATACAGAAGGACTGGCATTTCTATAGCAATGCAGTGAATTCAAACAACAGGTTATTCCAGCTTTTAAAAAATAATAACAAAATGAATAAGCTGTTTGATAGACAGTCTGCAGACTTCTCTGGGCAGGGAAACCTGCAGCATGGTTATGCAATGCAAGACACCTGTGTTCACTAACCTTTTAACCCAGCACAGTTTATCTGCCCACAGCCACATCTAATCTGTCTGATTTTCCCCAGTTGCAGAAGGGAATAGACTAGGAATAATTAAAATTAATTGGTCAGCCAGAAGAGCTGGGGGAGTTGCAAGCTTCTACCAATGGACAGTGATAAAACACTTTCAATCACAGCAGCTGCTTTTAGATGTAATGTTTGGCATTAAGAAAAGATGACTTGAGCAAACCCAGGCTGCCTGCAGTATTTTATAAAATGTGCGCATGATGACTTGTGCCAAAGAACACGTGGCATTGTATTTCTACAGTCAGTGGTTTGAGCTGTTCATGGACACATCTTTAACTGGCACAGTTATACCTGGAAAATTGGGCTACTCACACCTTCACTTTCTCTTCTGTGTTAACTCGGTCACTCTGTTTCTCTGCAGTGGAGTCAATAGATCTCATAAAGCAACCCTGTGTCTTTCAAGCTGCTCAACAACTTTAAACACTGTGCTGAGGTGTAGATCTATAAACGCTTTCCACTCATTTCTAGCCCTCAGATTTGGAGAAAATTTTCTAAGAAACAGAAGGCTCTGATTTACCTTCATTTATGTTGGCATTACAGCACTGATTTTGAAATCAGTATTTTGAGGTAATAGAAATCTAGCAGCTTTCCCGTATGAGCTGTCACTACCATCTGCGGTGTCATTGGCTTTTTCTTTACCAGCCCAGTTGAAAAATAACCTAGTTGAAAAAAAAAAAAAAAAATAGATTAGTTTGAGTCCAGTTCACTGTGCCTGTGGAAACACTTCTGCTGGAACAAGGCAGGAGAAGCAGCAGGGGCAGAAGCTGCTGCAAAACTGCAAGTGCAGCCGCATTCTTTGGTGTTTGAATAGATGGCCAGACTCACTGAAAATAAAATGGTATTAGGTGGACTCTAATCTTTTCTCATAATAATGAATTATTGTTTTTTTTTTTTCACATTCCAAATAGAACCTACCCTCAGAAACTGGTTTTTTTTCCAGCGGATCTGTTCACACAATGCTTTCTGTTGGCAGCTCAGTTCTGTCTTAGTCATGTTTTCGTTTTTTCTTTAGCAGATGTTCACAATTACTCCTTAAAATGTTTTCATTTTCTGTGATCATTGAATGTAAATGAGGTGACATTTTTAAAAATAATTGTAGTTTTTTTCTGGACAGTAACCATGATGTTAGATTCAAATAGCCTTTGTCTTTTAAACTGTGGTAAAGATCTTATACCTTTTTAACAGGAGCATCTGCATTAGTTTGCCTATTCATTTTTTGCCAAAATCAAAGTGTTATTTGTCTTTATCTGACTTTATCTAGTATCTGGTAATCAGATGTGTATATGTCTTTTTATTTAACCTTAAAGACATGAGGCCTGTTCTCCTGAATTTGTGCTTGAGGATTTCTTGGGAGGACTGCAGAACAAATGGTATTACAGCAGCCCAAGCTTCGGAAATACAAAGGAAGGTTTCTTTGCTTTTCTTTCCATCAGTTTTTTTACTTGTTTTTATTGACCTCAATTTAGATCAAAGTTTTCACAAATAACTGCCATGTTGCCAACACCTGCAATTATGCTGCATTGTTCATAATGCTTCAAATGTTCTGCAAAACCCCATTTCTGGGAGTCATGCAAATTTTTGAGAGAGCTCATCCATTTCTTCTTTTGCTTTAAAAAATAAGATTTCCATTTGCAGAAAAAGTATAAAAATTATGCCATACATTTACTGTAAAAAGTGCAGCATATACATTTTAAAAGATTATTTTTTTTTAATGCAGTCTTGTGACTTCTGGAGTGCTGACTCATGATTTTTGCATGCTTGACATCAGCAATACCACAACTGAGAGAAAATCTTTGTGAAAGATTCCTTTCTAGTCCTCTTGAGACAAAGGGATCCCCCAGGAAAAAAACAGAGAAACAACTGTTTCTGATTCATGATAGTTCTCAGTTAAAAACAAGTACAAACCCCAGCTTTAAAGCAGACAATCTAAAATATCTGCCAAACCATCCCTGCTTGTTTTCTTAGAACTGTAGAATCATAGAATAGTTAGGGCTGGAAAGGACCTTAAGATCATCAAGTTCCAGCCCCCCTGCCATGGGCAGGGACACCTCCCACTAAACCATGTCACCCAAGACATTGTCCAATGTGGCATTCTTCACCATAAAGACTCAAAAAAAAAAAAATACAAACACATTTTTTATTTTCTTTGCTAGGATGGTATTAAAACATATAATGTATAAAAATGAAATTTCTAGTATAATTAAATATTTTTTTCAATAAGAGGCTTCTTTCAATATGCCAGATTCCTCCCTCTTTCTCGTCAAGCAAGAAGTCTGGCACTGGGGATGGACAATGACTTTTTCATTAATGATGCAATGTTATTTTTAATTATACTGTATATTTTTTTAGTTTCCATAAAAGAATTGTAATAATTTTATGATTACATTCTTTCTGTGTAATTGTTTTTCTTTACTAGGAAATAAGTATACAGAGAGAAATATTGAAATTTTACTGAAAAAAAATCTATCCTTTTTGCTCTTAAATGCGAAATTTATCCCATGAGTTATTCCACTTTCATTGTAGTACTCTGGTTGATCCAAGACCTCAAGTTTCTGCTTGTTGGGCACACGTATTTCCTGTTCCTAATAATACAGAAGGTAATCAGTAGCTATCATTGATGTTGCTGGTAGTAGTGGTAGAGGGAATATAATATAATATACTAACAATAAAAATTTGATTCTGGAGCTGGCTGTCTTAGCAGTTACAAATAAACTTCTTTATCAAACAAAACATCCAGAGAATTCCAAACAGTTTTTCTGCATTAAACATTGAGGATGAATTGCTTGTGGGTGGGGTAAAAATCATTGGTATGTGCTTGTATTTGAATAAATATTTTTGGCATAAACTCTTTCAGTGGAAAATCAGGTCAAAGGATGATTTACAAAATTGTCATTGTCATATGGCATTAATTTGATTGCTCATTTCAATTGACATCTGTGAGAAACTGTTGGACATGCCGCTTTTCTTGCATTAACCAGACTTTTTAATTATGCAAAGCTGAAAGCAAACAAACACAATTAGACTGAAAAGTAAAACTATGCTCAAGTAAAGGTACACATTAACCAGCTAAATTCATACTATAACTGAGTCTAAATCTGTCCTGTGCTATGTATTATCTTTGAATAGTAAACACACCATCAGAATTATCATTCATTGAGTGCTGTTCAGTACATAATATGAAACCTTCTCCAGCATCAGAGATCACTCCTTTCGTTCTACCTGTTTGATCTACATACGGACATGAAAAAAAATGCTATTATTACTTCTAAATACTTCTAGTATTTCTAACACCAGTACTACTACAAAAGTACTATTTTTTCTTCACCATTAGCCTTTCAGAACAATAATGAAATCAAAGACAATTTAAGTATCTTGTTCACAAAATTGAATATCCTGAATAGCAGACTATAAAGTATGTTATTTGATCTGTGCTGCACTAGTCCTTTAGCTGATCATAAACCTCATGCTGGGTGTCTCTAAGCAGAACACTAATTTAAGAATGACAGAGCATCACTTCATAACTGACTCTTAACAGTATTATCCTAAATTTGTAGTAACTGTGTGTAACCACTCATTTACCCAGAAACTCAATTTTTTCTTTTAAATTATGTATTTTTATATGACACCATATTTTCGCGCTACCTCAGTAGAAATATAGCTGAATAAAAAGTATTTCCAATGCTTTTGTGCTCTCACTTAGCAACATGGCATTAGGATACCACAAGCTTCAAATATATGAATAGCAAGAAAAGGGCCTTTTTGTTTTTCCCCAGAGATGAACACACCCAAGATGATGCTGTGTTGTTTGATCAAGATGGGGAGGGGAAAATCTTTTATATGACAATGTCTAGAGAATTTAAACAGTCTTAACGTGGCTTGAGCTTGCCTATATGAGATCTTTTCTTTTGGGGCTGTTCTCCCTCAGAATCAAAATCCTATTGTAGTATCTCAAGCCACCATCTTTTCCCTTTACAAGTTTAATATGATTTCTGAAAAGAGCTCTATGCCTGAAGTCAGGGTAATCCTGGAATTTAAAAATTAAGATTGTAATATGAGTTCTTGGCTGTACAGATTGTTGTTGTATATATGGCATGATGTAGACTGAAAGGACCATTTGTTGGCTGTTTCTTTCTAACAGAGTGTATGAAATCCCATTCTGAGGTAGTTTGCTGATTGCCTGCATTGTGGGAGAAGAAATTGTTTCCCTTTAGATATATAATTTGGCTTCTGGTTTTTGTTTTGCTTTCCTTAGAGCGCTGACTACTGACCATGACTGCACCTGACAGAGGATGTCAGACTGATATGCAGTTGCTCTTACTCTACCAGAGTGCCCAGCTCAAGTATCTTCATATTAAATCAAGCTTCAGATGTGAGGTCAATGAAGCATTTCTCTCAAATCAGATTGGTATGAACTATTAGATTTTTTTGTCTTCCTTTTCTCAGGAGGTTTGAATTATCTAAAATAATTAGAGAATTTTGTCCCCCCTATCCCCAACTACAAGAGAATGAGTCCAAATGCAAAATATTTTGGAAATTAGTTCTTGTTTACAAAGATGAAGTAAAAAAGTTATTTTTCTGTCTTTATAAAAGCTGTCCGCATGCATGTCTGTGGAAGTACTACATGCAGAGCTATTTATGTTTTTATGTTTTTAGATAAAATCTGTGCAGAGTTCCAAAGAATGTACCATGGTCAATTATTGCAATATCTGCTCCCCACCCAAAGCCACCAGCCCCAAAATGCTCATTATCTGAGCATATCAGATATATGTAATCATAGAATCATAGAATCATAGAATAGTAAGGGTTGGAAATCTTTCATTAAAAGTAATATTAAATTGATTGATACAAATGCAACTGTTCTGACAAGTCAAAGAAGAGTAAGATAATGAAATTGACCTAAAGTGTTTTCCATAGGCATATATTTTCCATAAGTACCAATAATCTAAAAAGAATATGGTGGCAGGACAGACAGAAGGTATTCTTGCATAGTCTGTCTTTTCATTATTGACACCATATGTTGAAATACAGTTCCTCAGAAGGAGAATGGAAATATTTCAAACATGCCTTTTCTTTGTTGTGTTTTAGTGCACAGGTTTTTGTGTTAACAGTAGAAACAAGTATACGGGTTTTTCTTGGCACATATTGTACCACACCACAACAACGTAATATTGTTAGCTAGCAATTAACTAAAGAATATTCATCCTCTAATTATCATATACCTTACTGTACCATCCAGTCTGGGGAACAAATTTAAACATGTTCATCCTATAGATATCCAGTGGTTTGTTTTCTTTAACACCATAAACAGCTGTTTACAGATAAAGATAATAAGCTGTGTTGAGACTCTCGCTTTGCTTCTGGCCACATCATGTACCACTGAAATTACTGAGACTCATCATAGAATCATAGAATAGTTAGGGTTGGAAAGGACCTTAAGATCATCTAGTTCCAATTCCTCTGCCATGGGCCGGGACACCTCACACTAAACCAGGCCACGCAAGGCTCGATCCAACCCCACCTTGAACACCGCCAGGGATGGAGCATTCACAACTTCCCTGGGCAACCCATTCCAGTACCTCACCACCCTCACAGTAAAGAATTTCTTCCTCATATCCAATCTAAACTTCCCTTGTTTAAGTTTGAACACGTTACCCCTTATCCTATCACTAGAGTCCCTCATGAAGAGTCCACCACCCAGCATCCCTATAGGCCCCCTTCAGGTATTGGAAGGCTGCTATGAGGTCTCCATGCAGCCTTCTCTTCTCCAGGCTGAACAGACCCAACTTTCTCAGCCTATCTTCCCACGGGAGGTGCTCCAGTTCCCTGATCATCCTCACAGCCCTCTTCTGGACTTGTTCCAACAGTTCCATGTCCTTTTTATGTTGAGGACACCAGAACTGCACACAATACTCCAAGTGAGGTCTCACGAGAGCAGAGTGGAGGGGCAGGATCACCTTCCTCGACCTGCTGGTCACGCTCCTTTTGATGCAGCCCAGGATACGGTTGGCTTTCTGGGCTGCAAGCACACACTGCCGGCTCATTTTAAGTTTTTCATCGACCAACACCCCCAAGTCCTTCTCCGCAGGGCACCTCTGAATCTCTTCTCTGCCCAGCCTGTATGTGTGCCTGGGATTGCTCCCACCCAGGTGGAAATCATGACTTTCTCCACAGAAGATTTGAAGGGAAGGATGGTTCCCATCCTACACACACTTCATTTTACACCAGTCTCTTTTTATATTTAAGGTCATGAGCCAAAGATTTTGTAACAAGGAATTGTTGAATATACTAGTGTGACTTTGTCTGGATTTTCGTTTTGTTTGTGTTGATTTTCTTAACACAAATGTAGGGATTATCAATAATGTTTTATGAACCTGTCTTGGTGAGACCCTACAGGCGGCACACCTGTTTGGTAGCTATTTTGAAAGCGACTTAGCTGAATGCTCTTAAGAATTTTACCTAAGAAGACTTGATTTGGTCAGGGACTTTTGCATTCCCATTAAAATGGCATCAATGAGTATGAAATAGACAGCCTACATAGCTGCTTTTTTCTGTTTAGCTAAGGTGTTAAACAACCATATGAAGAACAGTGTCTGCAAGGCTCTGGCAGACATTACTTCATGTAACTTTTATGATTGCATTTACTTTTAATTGATCCTGCAGTATTATGCCACTTATGGAGCGTTTTAAATCAATGTCAACCATAAAGGGGTAGTAGACTGTACAAGATCCTTTTTTGGTTGCAGTTAAAGATTACTTATTTATGAGGACTTGACTAAAACTCTAAGTGTGTCAATGTAAATATGGCTAAAACGTTCAGAACTCTTTTCCTTTACTTCATAGATTAGAGAATGTCAAACATCAAAGCATGAATTTTTTGCTTTTTCCATCATGAAAGGTGCAACAGGACCCTTTGAATGTCTTCCCTTATCTTCTGGTTTTCCCCATGCCTTTATTAGTTGGATATGACTTTGGAAGTTCTGTTATACAATGAGAAAATCAAAGCAACTGGAAGAGAGGCTCTTCCAAAGCTTACAGTGTTCTGGCATTCACCCAGCACTTTCATGTTACTGAAACACACACTCTGTTAACTAGGACTTGCATGATTCTCAACAAAATGAACAGATCTTCTCAGCCCACAAGTCCCACCATGGACATTACTAGTAGCTCCTGAAAAAAATTGCTTCAGAAGAGCTATTCCTTTGTAACTTCATTTATGAATGTTTTTAACCCACTTGCACTGTACAGTAAGAATGACAACTCGGAGGGTGGCTGTGGATTATTCCATCAGCCAGATCTCTTTATTTTGGGATGGCCTTCTCATACATATTTCACAGCCTAAAGTACTTCTAAAGTATAACTCTAAACAAGAGGTTTGTTTTTATTTTCTTATTGCAGAACTGAGGAAGCAAATGATCCAAAATCCTGGTTAAACCTGCCATGGTCACTGTATTTAGGTTAGTTTTCTGATGTTAACTTCTCAAAAATCTGTCAGGAAATAGTGAAGTCATGCTATACGGGTCCTGGAAGCTTAACAATCTCATATTGCTCAGGATTGCTGACATAGAGCTGATGAATGCACAGCAATGAAGTGCAGAATAAGAATGCCATTCAGTCTATATATTACATTTCTCCTTTCAGATCCTCTTAAAAATTAGGAGAGAATGAAACAGTATGGGAGACATCTGAAATATCATCAAAACCAAGATGAAAGAAATTAAAGATGGTAAATTAACTATAAAGACCATTACCACTCATGAATTATAATGCAAGGTGACAGATCACACTGAAACAGAAATTAAAAAGATACATAGAGAGAGGTCATTTCTTTACTTGATTTTTCCCTTTTATGAATTAGATTTTACACTTTCAGAAATTTGAATGTTTTTTTCCAGTCAGAAGATAAGTTTTATAACTCACCTAGACCCAGAAGTTTTATTCTGTAGAAAACATCAGAGTCACACACATTAAATATATGGCATATCATTCCACTACCGTGAAGCAGTTTGCATCTGAGAACGCAGCAGAGAGTAGATAGCTCAGAACTAATATATTCCTCAAACCTGAGTTTAACATGAATCTCACAGATGACGTTGAATTGCACCTGCTTGGAATTCAAAGACAATTCTAATGTCTTTAAAATCACCATCCTGTATTTGACAGTACAGCTCCATGTGCTTGGAAATTTTGCTATGACTGTTCTTTGAAGTGAAAACTCCACTGAACAGGCAACCTGTGAAGGAAAGTTAATAAAACCATAGGACTTGTTTAGCTGTGCAAGGGATGATACACACGAGGCCTGCTGTGCTTACAGCAGCAGCAGAGACAAAAATCCTACTGTGTTTGCAAAAATAACTATCTTATTTTTGAATGAGAGCTGGTTCTTTTATATCCTAACTTAAAATACAACTTATAACTTGAACTTTTTTTTTTTTTTTTTTTAAATAACAGTAGAAGTGTTCCTAAACTATTCAGAATGATGCCAGGTTTAGCCCCCAGCTCAGCAAAGCACATGTTTAACCTTCTGCATGTCACTAGTTTCTGAAGTCAATGGGACTGCTTGCAGTCTGAGAGTAAATCATGTGCTTCAGTGCTCTACCACAATAAGACCTTTACAATTGTTTTATTCTATAAAGATAATTCTAGGAACTCTCAGAACCTCTGTGACTTTCACATATTATGAAGAATCTCTACTATAGGTAGGAGGAAACCTTGCTAAACATCTCTTTTTATTGCTTTATAACCTTGTGAACCATTTTCTTTGTCAACCTGATGCAAGAATTTAAATCTTGATGGAGATTTGTCATAAGCAGAGGGAATTAAATTCATGTACAAAAGGAAAGCCTTTCTTGGCAAACAAAGCAAGGAAAACAGACATATATAATAAAGTAGTGGTACATATATAAATTATATCTGCAACAAATAAAGGGTTCATGTAGCTCTGATGCTAAAAAAAAAAAAAAAAAAAAGTTTGTTTGTCTATTTTTAACCTGCAAAGAGCAAAAGACTTGTGTCTTTGCAAGACTGCCTTTGAAGAGACTCTTTGGGGTCCAGAATTTCATTAATGAAAACTACATTAAATGCTTTTTTTTGTCCTGCAAACCTTAAACATACACTTAAGACAGCCAGTACTGCTGGAAACAAGTGGCCTGACTGCATGAGGACTGATTATTAACATTTTGACTCGAAGTGCCTGGAGTTACTCTAAACACCTTTGGGACACCAGGAGCTATACTACCAAGCTTGATAATTTTACAGAAAAATTATGGTTATTGTCTCTGGGAGAATATTATTGGAATTTGTATAGACTCAAGCCAAAAAAGCGCAATCTTGTAAGGTGCTTTTGAAGAAGAAAGAAAAATGAAATTGGCTTTTTTTTTTACTCCCTAAATATGTTTTGTGACTTGCTCAGGCACCACCTAACTAATGGTATCACTTCAGTAAGAAATATTAGCCCTAGTCTTCCGAATACCAATCCATCTTTTTTGTGCAATAAAAAAAAAAAGATTCAGCTCACCTACTTGTTGCTGGCTGAAGAGCCCTTTCTTACAAACAATCAGCTTCTGATGAAACCTATTACGTGCATTTAAGGTGAGAAACTACTGCTTGCCCTGGGTGAAAAAACACTCTCACCTTTACCTCAGCATGCTAAAGTGGTTTATGAAATAATGCTTGTGCTGTCAGCCTGAAAAATCTTAACCCAAAACACACTCCTCTCCCCTCCCCTAGATATTCAGCAAAATTTCATGGAGCTTCATGGTGAAGAAGTGGGAGCAGATTGCTACTGAGCATTAGCTGAATTTGTACCTATGGTCCCATTTTTTTTCAGTCACACCTGCATCCACACATTAGTTCCCACATTGCTTCTGTCAAGCTGTGCTTAATACTTGCCGCAGGTTAAAGCCCTAACTCCTCCTTACCTGCAGTGTCATTACCCAGTGGCAAAGCGACAAATCTTTAACGAAGCTGAGCTTAATTTATAGACCTGAATCTGGTGGGCAGGGCTGCTGCTTCATGGTGTAAACATTCCTGTCCCCTTGCATCTGAGAAAAACACTGCTGTGCTGATTGATAGAATGAGGAAATGTTAATGAAGAGAATATTGCCTGAATATGCTGACAAAAATTAAACCAGTGTTCAGGGTATTCTGCCTAGCTGATGTTTGATTTGTCTGCTTCACTCTGCATCCTTTCTCAGGGTGCAACACTGGAGGTTTGTGCGCAGTAACTTTTCCATCCACATAGCTTTTTTAAGACACAGAGATGCTTTGAATTCACTATGAGAGGTAAAAAACTGATACCTAGCATTCACACCTACCTCTGAGTTCAGTGATGTATTTCAGCCCTGCATATCTGACATGCAGTAAAATACCAGCATCTTACAGTACCAGATACTAATTAGAAAAAGAAATGTGTTAGATGTCAGGCCTCAAGAAAGCAAACTTGACATTCTGACAGCAGCTGGAGAGTGATAGCCATAATCAAGCATTGTCCCTGCTTAGATCTGTGCCAAACAACCTCGATTACTTCTAGCTAATTCTCCATCAGAGATGATCTTTCTTTGCAATTCCAAAGAAACATGTTGTCAGTTCCCACCTGCTGGCATTGCTAGAAATAAAAACACAGTTGATCGGTTGCAATAGGTCAGCAGAATAGTGCATTGAACTGTTGTTTGTGCTTCCAAGCTGTGGTACAAAGGATTCACTAACAATTATTAACCCTTTCTCAAATCATGGCTGTTGTTACGCTTTCATAAAGCAGCAAGGTTTCAAAAATGAAAACACATCCTGTTAGCAATTTCAAAGGAAGCAAAATTTGGGCTTGCTGCCAGGCTAAAAGTTCGATATCATTTGAAAAACAAAATATATTAGAGAAGAAAGAAAATGCAGATGTCAGCCTAGTGACACAGAGTAATCTATTTGCTCAGTGCTTGTATTTTCCTACCAATTTTGTATTTTTCAAAAAGGACAATAAAAGAATTGTGCTCACTGCTAATTAATGACAAGCTGGTAAAAGCATCTATCCATTGTTCCATTTATTTCTTCATTTCCAGCAGTTAACAGCCCTGTTCTGAAATGAATCAATGTCGTTTACACAATGCTGTCACCCCTATTGTTTCTTTATCATCCTTGCATTTTCATAAATCGGAGGTGTTAATCCCTTAATGGCTTGTCTCAGAGCTCTAAAATGTATGCAAAATGGTAATCTGTTCCCTAAACAATTCACATTTATGCAGGCACCCTCTTAAATATGTTTACTATTAAAATAAATCCTTTGTTTGGATCTAACCCTATCTGTTTGTTTTCTAAACACTGAATCATGGCAGGTATGCAGAGTCTAAGTGACTATCGAGTAACCCTGTCCTTTGGGAAACCTGGCTTTTTGTCTCCAGAGGTGAAAGACTTTTTTTTATTATTTTTTTTTATTCCCAAGGAGTCATACTATGTACATATGAAATTGAGTATGTGCCTCTCGGATTTTAAAGGAAAAATCAAAGGTTTGATGCAAAGATTACTAAGGAAATAAAAAGACACATACTGCCCTTAGTAGTCTTTGGTTTGGGCCTGAGGAAGCAGCATTATACCCTCTCTCAGAGACTAGAAATGAAAACCAACCATGACATTTACCTGTAATAATTTAAAAGCAGCAGACTTTGCTGATAGATTTAATACCTTGGTATTCAGAAGTACAGAGGAGTGGGTGATTAAATCTTTGCAGAATGGGACAATAAAGTTTCTGGGACAGGCTGCCCCTTACTATCTGCAGAAATCTGGGGAGGCACCTGGACAATCGATCTCTGCAACCTTTTGTAGCTAGCATCAACAGAAATGTTCTTGCTCTGTAATACATTTTACAAGCTTTTAAAAGTAAATTCTACACAGCTAATGGCTTCATCCCTTTTAAATATTTTTTTTTTCCATTCTGTTTTAAAAAGGTCACTATCAATGTGAATATTTCACATGCACTTTCCTGAGCCTGATTTACAGGAATTTAAATAATTGAGTTTCTTGCATTGACATTATATGCCTTTGGGCCAGGACCAAAATGAATTGCATTGAAACAACTTTCTAGGAATTATATGCAGGCAAGTATAGGTTAATTTCTAGAATCAAAGTGCAAATCATTTAAAGCAAGATTTCAAACAAATTTTGATCTAAGGAAGATACAGCTTGATCAGATATTATGCTAGCAGGAAGATACAGCTTGATGAGATATTATGCTAGCAGTAGGATGAAGATGAAAATGAAAAAAACCCAAACCTTAAAACAGAAATGTCTGACAAATAAGCAGACAAACATTTCAATAAATTAGGGGGAAGAAAGAGCATTGGTGCTAATAGAAGTAGCAGGATGAATTAAAAAATCCCCAGCAAAATAATTCTTAAAACATAATCTGTATATTTTGTTTGATTCACTTTTGTTTCAAGTTGCAGATTCTGTATCAGTCAGAAGTGACACTGAAGTTCTCCAACAATGTGTAATTGTGTGATCTGTGTTGCTCAAAGGATGGATCCTTGGAGTACTGACAGAAAGAGAGAGAAGATCAAGGCTTGGCAGTGACCGTAACATGCTGTTACACAGCAGGCAAACATTGGAGTTTAGCAGCTGCACCAAGGCGGGTTGAGCTGCCTTTTTCCTTTATGCTCTTGTTTTGACTTGTGTTAATCACCCATTGTCTAGGTGGGAGAGCTAAATTAAAGGACAGGGTGATCGAATAGAGCTCCCATTCAATTAGAGGAAGCAGGTCACTTCAAATTCCATTGCAAAAGCAGATGATAAGCAGGAATTAGAAATATACCTGGAGAGGTGTGTCATTTAGAAGTAGGTACCAATAACCTAATTTTAACTAAAACTAAATGAAAATACCCTGTAGTCTTCCCAAAGGTTCAACATCTGCAAGCACTGAAAAATGGAGATCTCTGAAATTTTTCTTTTGCCATGAACTTACAGCAGTAATTTTCAGAGATAGAAGTGCAGCACAATGGGAGAATCAAAAAAGATGGGAACAAGTGGAAAAAAAAAGAATCACCTTGAACAGTTTCTGTGTATTGTTTTAGGATAATCTTCTGCATGTTCATGATGTATTGCCAAGTTAGATTGCCATTTCATAAATATTTTTAAGCATGGAGAAAAATTTGACTCAAGAACTTTCAGACTTTTGCATGTGCTGGGATCTTTCCCAGTGAGGGGTACCACTAAGAATCATTAACTTGCATGTATTTATGTGCATTTCCTACCAAATAAAAACTAACAGGTTTCACAGATTTTATAAGAATGGCCATTCCCGTAAGATTCCAAGCTAAATTTCTCTGGGTGTAGAGGTTTTGAATAAAATTTGCATGTGAATCCAAAGCGACACATAGGTGATCCACACATCCACAGGGTTTGCCAGGCGTTCTTCATTATTCATTAGCTTTCCCTAAACAGTGTGGGATCTGGGGACAATAGCAAACCTTGTCTGCTAGGCAGGTGGTGGAAGGGTACTCTTTGGCCCATAAACTACTGAGTTATATCAGCTCCTGAGTTAAATTAGTGGTTACACCTTTCATGAAGACTGATGGACAGCATCTTTTGCACTCTGGTGATTTCTCTCAGGCATTTTGTTTGACATAGGTACTAAAAAATCCTTCTATGCTGTGTGAATTACACCTTTCCTTGATAGAAAAACACAGACTGAAGAATAAGGGGTTGGTATCATATTTGTGTCTAAGTTAATTTATCTTGGTGTGATATCATAGTACATCACTAGGACGTTCAACAAGATGTGATCTGAAAACAGAAAATTGAAATCAGCAGTTCTCCAGAGACCAATAATGCAATTGTTCCAGGGATAAAAGGGCTGTAGATAAATTGGAAATGTCACTCTCTAACCATAGGTACAAATGACATAGTTATTTGGGCATAAACCCATCCTCTTCCTGTGGCATAATGTAATTTTTGAGACTTCTAGGCTCCTCCACTGACATGTTCTCTGTTTGAAATACATTGTGTGGGGACGGATCACTGTGTTTTGTGGTGTGTGTGAGGAGTGGACATCTTTGATCAAAGCAAGTACTAACAAACTCTATGTGAATTAATGAAAAGGATGAAAAAGAGAAAGATCTGGAGCTGTTTTCCAGTGATTTCAATTTAAATATTTTTTCTAGGAAGGCTTTCTCTATGTTACTTTTTTATTGCATTGAGAATAACCATCCAACATGACCTAAAAATCAGGATTTCCTGGGATTTGACTTCGCATATTCTCTCTACAGCACAGCAAATAGCAGCATTCCTGTAGCTCTGATGACTGTTCTAAGTCATGGAGGAGGCAAAATAATTGAACATTCATTTGCCAGAAGAGTCCTCCAATATTCTGCAATATATATTTTTCAAAGCTATCACATAAAAAATTATCCTTGAATAAACTTGAACTTATGGGCCCAGTATTCTGAGTCTGGATTTTTTAAACCTAATTCTGATGCAAAGGCACCCACTCTGATTATTTTGATTTAATCAAAACTGGCTGTTAAATCTCTAATTCTCATGTCTTTTCAATCTTTACTCAAAGTGACACGTAGGTACTCTGTGACTGTGCATTGTGAAGTTAACAACTTGTTATTTGGCCTATCAGTTGTTGAATATTCAGCCCCTTGTTGGAATTGTTCAAAATGTAAAACTACTTCTGCTTTTATTGCTCCTGTCTCTCATTTCATTCTTAGAGATCATAGTTTTTCCAGAAATCAATTAAGAAAAATACAGAGCTGTTGTATTTTTAACTTCAGAAGCTGAAGTTATCCAGACCCTCTTTGTAGCTGAAGGAAGAAAAGAATTAGGAGGAGGAAAAACAAAGTAAATATTTCACCTTCTAGTGATAACCCAATACAGAAATATACCTGGTTTGAAAGAATTTGTCAGCAACTTAAAACAGAATTAAAATAGTCTATGTATTATTTTAAGAAAATCACAGGAGTTACCAATCAAAATTTTGTATGATTCCATGATATTCTTTGAGGACTGAAAGATTAACTGAATCCCACTTTTTTTTTTTTTTATTTGTTTGGTTTTTTTAACTGTCATGGAAGTTCGTGGAGTCTTTAAGCCTCAGTATAAACAGAGGAAATAATTTTATTTAGTGATCACTGCTCAACCTGTTGAGAAAAATAAAACCAAATGTTTACACAAAAAGCCAATTAAGGCTTATATTTAAAACTAGCATAAAATTTCATAATAAACATTAAAATTTTCAAGTAAGGCAATTGAATACATAACCAGACCACTGTATTTAAGGCCATCCTAACAGTTTTTCAGAAATAATTGCCAAACCTCACATATGTTGCATCTAGCTATCTACATGCATACTTAGTGGCCAGAGTGAATTGGGACTCTGTCAGCTGATTATTTCTGTAATCAAACGCCCCTTTGATAAAATGAAGCCTCACTCGAATATCATTGAATGGAATTAAACAAAGAGTATTTATTACATTGTTTCTAGCTACCATCACCGTTGGGAATATTTTAAATAATTCTTGTTCATTTTAGTATTTCTTTTTGTTTATCATTGAGAGCAGCTGTCGTGCATGGAGAAAGTCAGCATTTCTATAATGTTTGTGTGATGGAAAATACTTTTGCTCTTTGCTTAACAAATCCTTAACCTCTCACTGATGAATTATTTGCAGAATTTAGCTACAGTTTGTTCACAGTAAGATTCATATCCTGTCAACCAAACTAGAAGAAAAAAATTCTTAGCCACATGATGCAGAATTTTATGTGCCTGGTCTAGATCTTACTGAAATCAATAGAGACTCCTACAGACTTCAGTAGGCTTTGGATGAAGCTCTAGGTGTACACTAGCTTTACTGAAACATTATTTTGATGTTATTTTTGTGATCTCATACCATCTATCAAATGGGCTTGTTTGCCTCACCAATGCTAACACCTCCTGGCCTAGGCTGGTTTATGTCTTCAATGAAAGGATCATGTCTACTCTTATTTAGCTTTGATTAACATCATTAACCTATCATACACTGAAGTGACTTGAAGGGCAAATTGGTAAGCCAATTTCAGCTAGCAATATGAAGCAAAGAACAGCTTGGATTGTCAGATAAACATACCCAGAGGTGCAGTTAGGATGCTGAAATTATTAGGTGAATGATAGGAAGCCAAAAAATCATTGAGCCACTTGAGCAGAGAGTATAAACATAAATATACAAAAGCATGCCACAGTGCATGCGTATTTTACGTTGATGTGTTAATACATGTTTGGCTAATGGTTTATTTAAACCATTTTTGTATTCCCTGCAATTAATTTATCTGCATAAAGAAGAGCTACTTCAGGCTCACTTAACAGGACAGTGCCTAATGAACAAGCAACCCTGTATGTTTTCCACTGCTGTTTATAATTCTTCATGCTCATATCTACAATTCATGAGTAAATTGGTTTGTGAATGTTTCCATAAAGGTTGAACAAAGTATGGTGCTGTTAACACTCGCACTGTCATGCACAGAATCAAAATGTGCACACTCTCATTATATTCATCACAGCTCAAAGACATTTTGGCAATGATGTTATCCAAATATTATTAAAACTTTGAACCCTGTCCCCATAAATTATAGCAAAATGGCTTCACAGCCATTAGGCAAGGAGGATGTATGGGCTCCAGTTGCTTTGGAGTAATTATGTGCTTAAAAGGAAGCGTGGCTAAGCATTCTACCAGTAAAAAGAGAAAAGCTATGATCATTTGTTACTGTTTCAGTGCTGTACACAGTATTGCTCACACAGGTCAAGCCAACCTTACAGCAGGACAATTATCTGCCTAGAGAGACCAAACATCTGTTATTAAGTACGCAGAGGCACCACTGCAGCATGCTAGAAATCTTGTCCACTTCATTGGTTTGGCTTATGGTGATGTACTTCAAACGCTTGGCTAACCCTGTACAACATCCCCCCTTCTTATTGTTACTGCAAGAGTTCAGCTTTGAAATATGCAGTACCTTCACTCCCCCATTACTTCCTTTAATATGCACACAGCTGTTAAAGACTATAGTGTAACTTTAGACGAGTGGCTCTTTCTCTTTTCTCTCTCTCCCTCCCTCCTTTCTTCAAAATGTGTTTTGAGATGTTCTTGTACATTTATAAGTCACCCGCTGAGAGACACTGTGGAGATCAGGAGTGCTGCAAAAGCACAGGGACACACAGTTTTTATACTATAAACCAAACATTGTTTGATTTCAAACATTCCCTAATCTGGCTAACAAAGTGAAGGATGCCTTTCCACACAAGAGTTATCACATAAGTGTTTAAAACAAACAGCAGCAGTGGAACAGATGTCACTCACCTGCAATCACTGACAAACAGGTAGAATGATCCTCTCTCACCAGACTGATTATGCACCTGGAGTGAGGAGATTCTGAACTGTACATGATATGCTCCACTTTTTAATAGGTCTGAGGTGAAGATACAACAATTTTCCCTCTTCTGATAGAAACTGCAGATGTAACTGACACATTTGCTTTCACAGGGCATAGCAGGAGTGCTAAAAAAGAGTAATGAATGGGTGGCAGAGATGTCAGGGTTAGAAATTAGATCTATCTTATCTGTCTTGGGTTTTTCTAAGGAGTCTATCACAGTGCAATAATCAAACCTCTGGAGGAGATGTTAGGTGGGAGAGCTACAGAAATCAAAGATGCGAGGAATATTTTTTTCTGCAGGCTTTGATGAAAAATGTACGACTTCAGTATCTGCTTTATACACACTGTACTATTGTAAGAGGAGCTGATACAACAGGCAGATTTATGCTGTTCTGAGATTCTATCAGCATAAACTTCTCTTTAAAGATATTCAAATTTTCTTATCTTAAAAGCAAATAATATAATACCCTGGGATAAAAAACAGAGGTCCACAGTGCTGCATGCATAGGTAAAAAGTGAAATAAAATTAAAAAGAACAGGATCACAAGAGGAAAAATCCATCCTATGTTAGATGACGTTATTGTGTAATCACCAGATTATTTTGCCCCTTAGCAGAGAAAGGGCTTCAGAGGAAAAGGCATATCTCATCACTGTGATGCGTACCTTGATTCAGCCTTTCCCATCTACATCATACATCATACATATTTTCAATATGCATGCTTCTGCATAAAAGGCAAGTAAGTCAGAGAGTTTGAAACTGGACCAGTGAAGAGGAGTGTGTCTTCTATCTGAACTTTAAATTCACTCATGACTAGCTTTGAAGGAATTACGGGATCAATTCAAAACACACCCACAAAGGGAAGATTTTAGTTAAGCTCTTTTTAATTTCAAATTTGTTTGTTCTAAAGCCAAGCTCACAAACTCCTCAGATATAATCCTCTCAGAGTTCTAGCAGACACCATGTCTAGAATGGGTGCATTTGTCAAAAAACAGGCAAAGAATTCAAGACCAAATTCACAAGGCACAATTTTAGGCAAGTCTGAAAATGGGTGCACTAGCTAAAAGATTTAATTTATCCTTCTAAGATGGCATTCCTGGAAAGAATTGCAACTAAATAGGTATGTTCCTTTGAGTCACCATTAACTTTCATCAGTGACAAGCCTTATAACATTTTCAGTACACTCAGAGCAGAAAGAAAACAGATCATTTTGAAATAGGACCTGTCAGAGGGTTTGCGTCAATATGTTCATATAGCCTTTCTAGAATTTTGTTTGGTAGAGAAATACATTGCACAAAGTATCCAGAACTGGGATAGTTTAGCACTACATTAATTTTAATTAGGTCACAAGAATTTGGGAATCATTAAAGTTATCATCTCAAAGGAAACCTGTAACATTCAAGGGTTCTCTGTTTCGATGAAAGTAATTTTAATTATGCAAAGGGAAGAAGGTAGCTCACCTGCTGCTTTTCAAAGCAGGTAAGATTTTACCACAAAGGCTTTTCTCTACCATGGAGAAATGGTCATAACACAGCACAGCCTCCAAGTCTCCTGATGATCCCCGCTGCATCAGGTTGCAAACCAAAAGCGAAAGATTTGGGTGAGAAACAGAGATACCAGGACATCACAGAAAGCTAAAATAACTTAAAAAATTACTCAGAAGTTGCATTGGATTGATTCTTTGATTATATATTTAGTTAAGAAGCAAATTTAAGAGTAAAGACCAGGCAGAACAAGACAACACCTCTACAAGAGATGTAGTTTGACTAGAGAAAACACAGTAACTGGAATAAGATTCCTTTGTGGAATGTGTGGGCAGAAAATCAGTAGAATAAAAACCATGACCATGAAAAGAAAATTTCAAAAATAACGATTCACCCCTTAGTGATTAGAACTGCATTCAATGTATATAAATTAATACAGTCTTGAAACTTCCTGCACTCTTTATATTTGACTATTATCAATTATCACAACACTTCATACAACAGACAGAATATTGGTCACACACCTTTTCATATAGTCTAGTGTCTCTACACTATTTGTGTTTGTACACTTACATGAGCAAAGAAGTATTTGTAAAATATATGATGAGAATATCTGATTGCTATTTAATGTATGTATCTTTTTATGCAATAATGAAAAACTAGAATCTGTAAAAATATTTTCAAACATTGTCTGAATTCAGAATATAGAGGAATTGCTCAGCAGAAGGAAGATATTCTCAGACATGCAATGCTTTGAAGAATATGAATGGAGATACTGTGGTAATTGCTAAACTTTAGGGAGGGCAAACATAGCCCATCAAGGAAAGTGATTAGAACATGAGAATTACAATTTTTGAATTGTAACAAGATCTCTTCTCTGCCCAACCTGTAGCTGTGCCTGGGATTGCTCCAACCCAGGTGGAGGACCTTGCACTTGGCATGGTTAAACTTCATCAGGTTGGCATCAGCCCACCTCACAAGAGTGTCAAGGTCCCTCTGGACTCCTTCCCTCCAACGTATCGACCGAACCACACAGCTTGGTGTCATCGGTAAACTTGCTGAGGGTGCACTCAATCCCACTGTCCATGTCACCGACACAGATGTTGAACAAGACCGGTCACAACACCAATCCCTGAGGGACACCACTCGTTCCTGGTCTCCAGCTGGACACCGAGCCATTGAGCACTACTTTTTGTGTGCAGCCATCCAGCCAGTTCTTTATCCACCGAGTGGTCTACCTATCAAATTGATGTCTGTCCAATTTAGAGACAAGGGTGTCATGTGAGACAGTGTCAAATGCTTTGCACAAGTCCAGGCAGATGACATCAACTGCTCTACCCCTGTCCATCAGTTCCGTAGCCCCATCATAGAAGGCCACCAGATTGATCTGGCAGGATATCGCCTTAGTGAAGCCATGCTGGCTGTCACCAACCACCTTGTTGTTTTTTGTGTGCCTCAGCATGCCTTCCAAGAGAATGATCAGGGGACTGGAGCACCTCCCATATGAAGATAGGCTGAGAAAATTGGGTCTGTTCAGCCTGGAGAAGAGAAGGCTGCGTGGAGAGCTCATAGCATCCTTCTAATATCTCAAGGGGGCCTATAGGAATGCTGAGGAGGGACTCTTCATGAGAGACTGTAGTGAGAGGACAAAGGGTAGCGGGTTCAAACTTAAACAGGGGAAGTTTAGATTGGATATGAAGAAGAAATTCTTTCCTGTAAGGGTGGTGAGGCATTAGAATGGGTTGCCCCGGGAAGCTGTGAATGCTCTGTCGGTGGCGGTGTTCAAGGCAGGGTTGGACTGATCCTTGGATGGCATGGTTTAGTGTGAGGTGTCCCTGCCCATGGCATGGGGGTTGGAACTAGATGATCTTAAGGTCCTTTCCAACCCTAACTATTCTATCATTCTATGATTCTATGATACTTTTTCTGTAAGCGTAAAGAGGAAAATCACAGGATTGTGCACATGTGAAAGAGAAGACTTAGGATGTGGTGTCAAACCTGTTAATATTTAAGAAGAGAGGCCTGGCTAAGAATCTTTACTAGAAGAACATCCCTTTCAACTAAAAGCAGTCTTTTATTGTTCCCAACTCCCAGCTTCTAAGCCAGGGTAATACTGGGTGTGCCACTTCCATAGTCTCCTCCAAATGCTCTCTCTTCATACTGTCATGTAATTTATTGTTTGCTTTCCTAGTATCATGGCATTTAGCAAGCAATTTAAAGAGTCCATACCTCCCAGCTTACCACTAAAATTATTATTTTTCCTGATCTCTTTCCTGTTTCTCTGAAACAGTATATAGGTTGAGTCTGTACAATCACTTGTCGGAGAACTGGGAAGCAGAGAGCGAGATGATGTCCACATGTCCTTTCACTATGCTCATAGTTAACAAAGCTTCTGTCTGACCAGTCCTAAATTGTACTTATACTATTACGCCCTTGTAGTTCCCAGATTCTCCAACACAGAACACAGAGATGTGATGTATAAATGATGTCTTGGATATTCTATTAATATAGTCTGTGGAGATACATAAAATGCAAGGAGGAAGCAGAAAAAGAAAGGTAAATTAGTGTGGCAAGCTACTAATCTGTGAAGTCTAAGTCATGTTTCTCTACTTGCTCATGCATATTTTTTTATTTACACTTTAGATTTATGAATTTGTCCATGTTGTTAGAAGGACTTGATATCCCTTCTTCCCTTCTGAAACCAGGCTTTACATGAATAGTACTCTTGGGATAAACAGGTCTTAACAGTCACTACTGAATTAAGTACCTAATTTGCTATCAACTTCAATGAGAACAATTAAATGGTAAACTTGCATTCTCACTACCATGTTCCAAATGCTCTGCCTTCTGACACGTGATCCACAGGGGTTTTGCACAAAGCCCTGTGGCTGTGGCATTATTTCAGGACTCAAGTTTGTATGCATATTCAATTACTGACTCATTACCAGGTTAATGAAGAAATATGCCAGAATGGAGAACATTTTTACAGCATAAACTGTTTTATGGCAGTAAGACATGATGAAGACTATTACTTTTTAAGGGAAAAAATCTTACTCTAGACAAAGCAACACATCATTTGGGTCTACACGCACAGATACTGAAATCATGTTTAATTGAGAAAGCCTATCCATTCAAATTTCATGCTCAATTATATCATTTTTCCTTATTTTTTGTGGGAGGAAAATTACATTTTCTATAACGTGACCAAAGTTGTTTTCCAACAAATGTCACATAAATATCACATTCTTTGTAAAGATAAAAACAAAAAAAGAGAATCCTGGAGCAGGAGAGAAATCACTAATAACACTGATAGGGTACAGCGCAGAGTTTGAACAATAGTGAGCAGCAATAGTTCATCCAAGAACCTCCTCCTCCTGATTGCCTCACTCATAGCCAATTTCAATGTCTTTTCCATGCTCCCAGATTTATTTGACAGGCTAGTGCAACTTGTGTTATTCCATCCCTAAATATTTTTTAACTCAATTTCCATATTTAATGTAAATATTGATTGCCCAAGAGATATATAACTGCTGAAACAGATTTCAAGCAGTTTTCTTTACCAGAACAAGCCTCCAGGAAGAAAGGAGAAAAGCAATAAAAAAAGCAGGTTAAAAAGGAGAAGCGTGGGAACAAGCTTGTCAAAGAGGGTTTTTGATCTGTCTCACAAAATATTTGACTGTGTGAGGAGACAAGTACAAGTAGATGAAATTTTCCATATAAGAAAACTCCTCCACAGTCTAGTTTCAAAACAAAGAAGTACATGCATTAATGTCAACCATTCTGTGCCAACTGATTAATTTTTGTAATCTTGTTTTAGGTTTCCTCTTCAATTGTCAGTTGTAGTTTCTTAAGGAATGCACATGCAGCTGCATTTTTAAGTGCTCTCTTTACTCAAATGAACTAATCTCTTATATTGTACTTGTCAAAAAAAAACCCTTTCAATATTCTTTTTCCCCAGAAAGGCATAACTGATGGTAAAGTACATTTTTTAGGACCTTCCCTTACTGAAAAGACATATGTGAGACTTCAGTCATAATTTTGGACCATGTTTTCCCTTCTAGACAGGAGACAGTCTAGTCTGTATTTCTAATGTACTTCTTTATGCAGGTGGATGGTAAAACCATCACAATTCAATCTGAAGAAAAAAATTACTTCATGCAGGTATGACTGCACTCCCAAATAGGCAAGAAGAATATTTTTACAAACCTCCTTTGAATCTTTGTGTTGATGCTACAAAGTTACTGCTTCCTGAGGGCAGCTATGTAGATCCAGTTTCAGACACCAAGTTATAAACAAAGAGCCCGCCTAAGGATATGTGAAAAAAAATAGGTATCAAGTAAAATTTCCAAGTCTCCATGACAAATTTGAGAATCATTTTTTTCTGTGGTTGCTACTTTCTCTCACTGCTGTGTTGTGGTGGAGCTGGAAAATAACCTAAATAGTTAACATGCAATGAAAATTCAGTAGCCTATAGGGGAAAATCTTTCAGTCCATTTTCAAGAAGACACACATCCAACCAAAACATTAACAGTTTCAGTTAGCAATAATCACCCTGGTAAGCAATCTAAGCAGGGATTGTATAGACATGGCAATGAAATTAAAATTGAATATTAATATGGTCTTAGTTGGTAGATTAAATCAGGAAAAGTGCCCTGTCTAGACAGTCTCAGCTTTGTAAATAAAGGAAACACCCCATTCCCTAACTTTTTATCTAGTCCTTTTATGTGTTCACCTGAAGAGACACACACGCACATTCACGTTCACTCCAAGTTTTAAGAAAAGCCATATACTCCTTTTAGGGAACATATTGGACACTTGGATTCAAAATTCTAGAAAGTTTTATTGGACCTTTCAGCAATTCTGTAGTGTTTATGAGAGTGATTCTGTCACTAAATTATTTGCAAATGTTCATTTTTTGGGGGAACTTGGAGCCAAATTATAATAAGCAAGAGCAGATTGATCCAGATTAAAAGATACAATTAGTCTGTCTGATTAGTAAACCTAAAAAGTACTACTTAAACTAAGTTATTGTTTTTATGACAAAAGAAGACATGCTGGCAGAACAATAAAGTCAGTGCCATGGATAAGAACCTTGTAATTTACTCCAAACAGTATGAAAAAAAAAATTAATTCAGATTAGAGATACAGCAATTCAAAATCGGTAGAACTGAAATGTTATCAAACCAAAGGTAAATCTGATAGTACAAGTATACACGCATATAACTGTATATGTCTGATTCTTTTTCATATCAAAGCCATTTTTATGTTATGGCATGGGTGAAATTTTATTCCTATTAAATTCACATGCAAAATCCCACTGAACTGCAGTAAAACTAGGCTCTCACATAAAATGGATCTTTTCCTGTCAGCATTCAGGCCCAAACCAGCTTCATTTCACAGCTCCAATAGGACTTATCTTAGTATAAATTAAAATGAAAATTAGATTTCCATGCATTCAAATATATACACATCTAATATATTTATTTGCACAGATATTGAATTACAAACTGATTCCTTTAGAGACCACACCTTAAAATAATTTTTTTTCACTAAATTTTGCATTAATTACGAATAATGCATCAGTCAATACTCATGGAGTGGGGAATGGACAGAAATGAATCCTATCTTATAAACCATTATTACTCTTACTGTAATACATACACTAAGAGAATTATACTCTGAAAGGTTTTACTGTGATCTGTACCACTTCCATTCAAGCATTTCAAAGCAAAGTGTTTTGCTACTATGATTCTCATTTCTTCTTAAAGCCTGAAATGTGTGCTTTGTATGTGAACCTTGCATGTGCCTCAGCTGTGGTTGCACACAACACTGCTAGTAAAGTGAATTGTGGTCATAAAGCATGGACGTCTGTGATGGGCAGCAAGGCATACTCAGCAAGAATTCTTTTCAGCCTGGAAAACTGTGTGCGGCCATTGTGACCGGAAAAGGCGCTACCCTAATGAATAGCATTTTGTCAACCAATTCAAAGTTAGCAGTTCCACAATTTGATACTTCTAAGAAGTCTGCTGATCCACATGCAGGCCAATATTACTGGTTTCACACCACTGGCTTCTAAAATTGCTTATACAATATAGGACTAGGAGCCATGTCATGCTTTCCTTCACAGCAGATCACTAAGACCATCAAGAAAAATAGGTGTTTTTTTCCAAAGTACACTATGGGATTTTTGAAGAAAGGCCATCGCCTGATTTTGAAAGACTCATGATAGGAGAATCTCTTGGATAGCAGGATCTCAAGTGGGAAACGGTAAATTTGTTCCCATGTTTCTTCCCTCTAGAAAATCTGCTTCTGGGAGGCAGTTTCCCATCTGCTGCTGAGTACTATGATGCTATAAGTGTGACTATAGCCTAAGCAGTTTCAGGATGACAGTGAAATGTGCATTTTTAAGACTAAAGGGAGAAGGAAAAGCCTGATGTCGAGACAGGAAGCTGATGAGTCTTGTAGGAGCTGACTCTGCTGTACACTATCCTCCTGAGAAAAGGAGATGAGCAAAAAATGCTTTGCAAGAGATAGGAAGAAGCCCTTGGAAAAATTTGCTGAATATTTTGAGAGACAAAGAGAAAATCTATAAAAAATCTCCAAATAAACAACCTTTTCTTTGAAATATACTCATTCAAAGCATATACTCAGGCTTTGAATCTGGGATTATTTGTGAATAACATGTAGATTTGTATAGGTACATATTGCACATCTTCCTGGTATAGGTAGCTCTGCAAGAAATTGATCTTGTCTCACATATCCATCATGGTCATCTGATCATCATCATGTTCATGGTTTTTTTAATTATAGAGCACATTTAGATTTACTTAGTATGGATTTTGTGGCAAATAATATTAGGCATTACAATGAATTGCATAAGACTCAAAATCTGGACTGCAAAAGTAACATCAGTGAGATAAAAATAAGTAATAATACATAGATTGAAGACTAAGAGCAGCAAAAGTTTTCACTAAACATCATACAGGATGACCTTGGGTGAAATTGAGCGCTTTGGTGTCCCTGGCAGATAATGGCAAAAAACTTCAGTAAGCAGAATGTGAAACATTCCTACTTAGTCAACAGAGTAGATGAACACTCTCCGAAGCTGGTAACTTAAAGGACAATGCCTGCTTGCATTCCTGCAATTAAATGGGAAAAGCAGCACCCAGTCAGGATACAAGGAGAAGGTAAGTTATCACTGAGTGGAAAGTGAGGACTTGACAGATGTGCAACAGTTGCTCCAGACAAGTGCATCATTATCTACTTTTTCCCAGATGCAGCTGCCTTTCAAAATGTTTTAATAATCACATATTAAAATACAAGATGATAGACAAAATATGTACATATAAGCTCTCCAACTAACTGAAGCTATCCTACAAGTCTTAGCATGTAGACATGGTAAAGTTAAGGGTTACACTTGAGGGCCAAAATCTGCTCCCTTTCATACACACACCTATCTACACACACATCCACCCTCCCTCAAATTCCAGTTTAACCACAGCTATTTTCATAAAGCTTATGATGTGGACGTACTCTCATAAATATTACTTAAAGCAAGCATGACAGAAAGATGCAGGGAACAAATATCACAGCATTCAGGTATTCCTGCATCTCTCTAGTTTCTTGGAAGTGTCCACACTGTTGATGAACCTCATGTTTATCCCTGATACACCTTCAGAGTAGCTACAAAACCCATCTGAAATTCTGGGTAATGGTTTTGTGGTTGGCTGAGGATGATTTCTGTGTTACATTAAATTTAAAGTCATAGAAGCAACTGCACTACAAAATATCTTTATGGCACTTTTTATGTTTTAGAACTTTGCCTTCTACTTTCTGCAGCTCCTTTCACTCATGGAAATTTTGCAAGGCAGCTGAACTAATATAATGGTTATCAGTTTTAGAATAGTGTTCTCACTCTTTTTTCTCCTCTACTCCACCTAACTGATCTCATCTGAGCATTAGCTCAGATACTTAAACCTCTCAGTGAGATGGTTTAATTTTCTGCAAGTTATTAATTTCCGTAAATGATCCACAAGGCAGAAATAACAGTCTCAGACACGAGCTGGACGTCTATGAAAGTCCGAAAAAATCTCTCTCTCTTGTTCAGCAAGTTCAGTGAGCTCAGGTAGTCATAATTAGTCTTTCCAGACTGCATCCACTAATGGATAGTGATCACACAGCCTCCTGAAAACAAAATTATTGTTTATTAATAGCAGTTAGATGTTTACTCTCACCTAAGGTCAACCATTTCTGGCAACCTGAGCAGGGCTGTTGCTTCTCATTCTTTCCAGACAGCAGTTCTGCCTAGCCAGATTGTCCTGAACCACAACACTCCATCTCTCAACAGACCATCCTTTAAAAACTGCCATTATTTTTACTCCCCCCTCCCCCCCCATGTTTGTGGGACTTTTCTTACCATGGTTCAAACAGCTGAAGAGAAACCTTCAGAGTTGATAGAACTTTCCTAAACGGCTCTTAATAATGTGCTGAGAAATTTCAACTGGACCCATTCCTTCTCCTTCTACCTCCCCTCCATTAGGTGAAACTAGTGTATTTTTACAATAAACACTCTACTAAACATATCTATACATAGACTAATTTGATTATTATTGCAGGGCAGCTCTGATTTTCCAAGGTAACTTGTTTGAGTCATCACTATACAACACAGAAGTCATAAAATGAGAGTGAAAAAGAAACTCAAACTCTTTAACATTCCTCATTGACAACTTCTTTATATATTCCACTTTGTCCTAAGCATTTCTCTAATGCTTTACTAACTTTATATAATCTAGCTATCACTGAGTCAGTCAAAGAGGGCACACACTTAGGACATATTTTTTATGCAATAATGGAAGTGAAGTATCTCTTATGAACTTAAACTGCAAAGCTTTGGGAGACTGGAAAGAAGCCTGGGAAAGTAGAACCAGAATATGCTCAAAACACAGAGTGAATATACATACTGCAAAATTACCATAGAATATGTAATTACAAGTACTTTGAAGTTCAGTGTTTTATCTTACCCCTCTCCTCCTTTGATATCTGCATTGTGACATAGCAGTCGATATCAAGGCTAACTGTGTCACCAGTAACAATGACTGCTATTATTACATTTTATTATGTGTAAATTCTCCATTTGTTTCTGCAGCTAATATGTCCCTTAATCTGGTAACAGTATGGCATAGGTGATTTCTGTTTTTACTGGCAACAACATGTTCCCTGCTGCGAAAATATGACTTGTCATGGAAAAGGCTTAATCTTGAAATTCATCTATTTTTTGTTTCTTGGTGGCCTCTAATTGCAAGCTTGAGGCAGCACACAATAATTATCAGTCTGCAAGCATGAAAAGGAGTAAATGCCAGTCAGGCTATATGGTTGCTTTGTGCACACAGCAACATCTAAAGAACTCTGCCTTGTCAGCGTGGGGCTGGCAGATTGCTGGTTCAGTGTGATGGCAGCGATTCAGATGGTAACTGGATGAAAAATTGCAGCAGGTTTCCCTGTTATGATTCTTCCATGTATCTCTGTCAATGGCAGTTTACATTCTGGGATTGAGATAATTTGTTTCCTGTTTGCTCACAGCTTCAGGCTTTTCTTGTTTGCCACCATGGATTTACAGCCCTCCACCCACCCCCAGCAAACCACATCTAAGGGGCTGAGAGATTATAAGGCTTAATATTTTACAACTAAGCACATGTAACAGAAAGCTAAAACTTACTGTAAAAGGAAAGATGACTAGATACGCCTGTGAAATAGGTGCATGTGTGCAGGTATGTATAAGTCTATGCAGAAAGAAGCCTGCATAGCCGTCCACACATAGGTGAGATGCTAGGGTAAAAGCTTTATTAGCAGTCTGCCTTCTCATAAACTAACAGACAAAACCTCGGGAAAGAAATAATAATACAAACAACTTTTTAATGGGTTTTGTCCCCTAGCTCTAGTTGGAAAATGATTGCAAAGTAAAATACATACTTCAAAAGACTTCCAATATTCAGAGCTTTTTTAATTAAAAAGATGTTGGTGTATTCATACAGTCATTAAACATTAAATGAGAAACACAACCATGAACAACTTGATATGGTACTTACCATACATACCTAGCAGGAGAGATGTTTATATATTCTATAATACCAGCTTATCTAGCCAGATATCTTAAATATTTTATTCACATGCTTCACTGCCATCAATACATGTACCCTCTCTATGCCTATCTGATAGTAAGAAACTGCTACTATATACACTAACAATGTGTATATACAGGCATACACAAGAATGCAAAGGCCTGTCTTTAACTCCTGCTAAAATTAACTGGACTTGATTTCAGCCTTGAAAAATGTGACCCTAGTTCTCAGAATAAAACATGAGTGTAAAGCAGTAAGACTAGAACAAAATGGTGAGTGTGTGATTAAATGGAGACCTGAATAAAAGTTGCCCAATCTACCATCTTTCTTACTCAGCTATCCTTTCTCTTTATCTATGAAAGAAAGTACTGTTTGTCTTTATCACTTTTGTCATGGTCAGCAAAACTGGGTGAAACACATAATTTATTTGGTAAATGCCACCTGGTTTTTATTTTTCTGTTCACTAACTGCTCAGAAGCAGTTCAGCTTTTCCTTGGAAGTGCATTTGTATTCAGAGAATTATTTGTGGTTGCCAGCTTATTCACAAGCAGCTCATTACAAGTGTTCACTCTTTAAGGACTTAGTTAATTTTGATTAGATAAATGGCTATAGGGTATGTTTCTGTCCCTGACTGGATCCTTCAGTGTTCGGTTTCTAGATTAAGTACTCATGTTTGCAAATTTCCAACTCTCTTTCTCAGACTGTTCTTCAATATTTATTTAATATACACTATTTCAAACATTTCTACCATGAGAAAATAAGCTTTGTCACAGCAGTTCAAGCAACAGTCTCTGGTGACTGAAGTTTTAGAAGGCACATTACTTGTTTGAGTGAGTACAACTGAGGTCGTCTTATTTGAAAATGCAAACATGATGTATTATATTGCTTAGCTGTAAGAAAACTATTCCTTAGAGGAGTCGAAGTGTATAATATGAATCCCTTTGAATGCACTAGAATATTTTAAAATATAATGGCATAATTAGATTGTTAGAAATGTGTCTGGAAGAAGATCACAGAATCAAATCCACTGGCCTGCCCTGCTTCTTTTGCATGGCTCCAGTGATACAAAACTGTTGTAAACATGCCTTCATCAGCCAGTTTATTATGCTTATGTCACCAGAAAGGTGCAAAGAAGTCTTTTAAAGGTGGTCTTAGGCACTGATAATGAGGCAAAACATTGCCATATTAGCCCCTTGTTTCTGTCATATTCACTTGTAGGGTGTGTATATGAGTTATAAGAATAGCAGAGGTGCCCTTTTGGGTTAGCATTATTAAAGGATCTGAGAGCCAAGTTCTGAACTAAGTTGGACTTTAATATCTCTTCTTTATGTCAGATGAAGTTGAGGGGAAAAGTCAAAAGGAAGCAAAAGTCAACCTAAAGGCTAGCAGAGGTGGGCTAGCAGAGGTAGTCAAGGAACACAAATGACAAAAATAGAAGCTAACCTCCTTTGCAGAGACCATGTTAAAGCTGCTGCTTAAAATGATTGCTGTGAGCAGATTCTCCTGAAAAGAAAGGCAGGAAAAGGATAAGCCACTTCTGCCAACTGAGTCAAGCCACAGACTTCATGCAAAACTGACACTAAGTATTTTACTCTTTACAAATAGTCTTTATAATTGGGATTTTTAAATAATCCTTCTTAAAAGGGATTGCAGCTGTAATCAATTTGTGGAGGGCTGTTTTAATAAGAAGCTGCTTGAATAGGATTAACTATGAGACCCTAGACCTCTTTCCTCCAGTCCTTAAACTCCTATTTGAAACATTTAGATACCCCATAAATTATTTATTGGTCTTACAAGGTGTCATCAAGCTAAGAAAATGATGCTTGACAAGTTGAAAACCATAACCATTTCCACCAATTTGTTAACAGCCTCTCCCACATGGCATGTAATGTCTCACTTCTGCTTTGTCTTACAGGAGCAGTAGTTGCATTCACCTATTGCACCAAAAGCACACATGTAGAGCTGGCAGATCTTGTGTATTCTGTTTATCTCAGAAAATATTTTTTTATGTAGCTCGAAAAGAGAATGTCAGAGTGGATTTCCTTTCTTTTGAAAGGTTCTTGCGGAAACAGAAAAAAAAAATAAGAGTTTTTTTACTCCTCTTGTCTTCCACCCAAAAAATCCCTAGTTGACTCTTTCTTTGATGCCTGAATTACACAGATAAATACCTAGATAGGCACACTGTAAAAGGAATAATGGGAAAATCTATGCGGGTTTTTGCCAAGAAAAGAGAAATCACTTCTTCATCTGAAGTAAGTCTCTCAACAGCTGTATCTGTCAGCTAAGGTAGGCGGTAAGACTAATGGAATTTTTTTGCAGGGCTTCTCTGGCCATACTGGTTAGTGAAGACTGGTAGAAAGGTAGTAGGAGATGAGACATAACTTTTCTGTAAGGGACCTAGCTGAGGACCACTTTAAACGTGCGGCAATTAGTTTTTAGTAAATACCATTAGAATTCAGTCTATATACCTCTATCTGAGACAGAAACTCACTGCACCTGAAAATAGGTTTTTGCCCATCATTGTTTCTTGTGGGAAGGCAGCACAAGATTTCATGCTTTCTGTAGAGTCTTAAAACACTGACTTCCATACTAAAACACTCCACCATTAATTACAGTGGTTTTGTGGGGATCATAGATCATAAGTATTTTTGTCTAAGGCTTTTAGTTTGGTTTTGTTTGTTTGATTTTTTATTTTACACACATCATGACATTATAGATTTGATCCATGGTGCAACCATGAAGCAGTCTGTTAATGTATCACGCAAAGCAACTAAAAAGCTGGTTAAACAAAGACTTCAGAGTGTGAAACTCTAATTTATTACAAGTCATTTGTTTATTGTATTATTCTATTAATACCAGCTCAGTCAGCCTTCAACTGCTATAATAAAACTGTCAATGGGACCAGGGCTCATGGGGGAGTGACCTCTATCTTTGCAAGTGTACAGTTTCCACAGGCAGCATATCTGAAACTAAATCCACTAGAAAGCACAAAACTGAGGAAACTACAGATGCACCCAAGTAAGGTTTTGTCTGATCTACTTCCTGATATAATTTCAAGTTCACTGAACTTCTTTGATGTTTGGTCATTTTAAGAGACAGTGACCACTGAAAACTTCTGTTCAGTCACGGTACAAGTGACATCAAGAAGAGCAGCAACTACTGCTATTACTTATGAACTATCCATGTACATCTGAGTTTATTAGACATTTCAAACCTTCAGACCAGGTGTCGTCTTTTAATAGAAAATCCCTCTGTGTCTTAAAAAGTGAGAAAACAATATGAAGTGAAAAATAAAACAGGGACATAAATCTATTATTACTTTCAAAATTATTTAAGCTGTTTGTTTCCGTCTCCTTATAGACACCATGAGATTACAGTTTTGATCCTTTGTACAACCCATCTTTTCAGCATGAAGCAGTGTTAGTATATCATATAAAGCAACTAGAAAACCTGGGTAAACAAAGACTTCAAAATGTGAAGTCTCTGATAGTCCTAATATTTTTAAAATACAATACACTGCACTGTTTTTTCCACAAGCTACTCTTCAAAATAAAGTCTGACTAGACCAGAAACATAAGCAGAGATGTCACTGGAAACGTAAGCTTAGATTTAATGTAAAAAAGTTGTTGCTTCTATCATCAAATTTTCAAATGCATGCATATGATTAACTTTTAAGCTACTTCAGTACTTTACAAATAAGTACTCTGCTTCAATTCACAAACATGGATATGATGATTTCAGAGAGATATTGGGTGAAACCAAATAGTGCTTTCTCATATTTCTTTAAAAAACTTGTTCTTGACTGTTAAGTTATAAAAATAGCTATAAAATTACTGTGAATTACATAAGAAAAATCTTTTAGAAAGCTTAACTTTACAGGTGAGAAACATTCAATGAGAAATGCCTGAATATGCAGAAGCATCTGTATATAAGTTCTGATTTGTTCTAGGTAATTTGCAGAGTTTATATGATAGTACAGCTTTGGTCATTCACAAACAAAGACATTTTGTCATTTTAGGCATACACACAGAAGTAAATGAATTTAAAAAATGTAGAAAGCAATATAATTTAGCAGGGGGGAAATGAAGAAATTCTTGAGCTGCTAATAGAAAAGAAACACATTGTCCTAGAAACCCCTTTTCTTTCCATAATTTCATAAAAGGAGTCAGTAGCAGGGGACAAGCCTGTCACATCTTTAGCTTTGAACAAGGGTCAGTGATGGATAACTGACCTCTTTTCTCACTTTTATCAACAAATGTCAAAAAAGGAAAACAACAGCAATGACATCCTGCCCAAACAGCCAAGAGTGTTTCATTTTCTTTGCACTTTTGTTTCCTCTGTGCCTTTAATCAGGGCCGGGGATGTAATTGCTCTGTCTGGGCACAGCTTAAGGCATGCTGTGCAACTAACAATTAGTTTAGAGACTGAGATCTATAAATTTTGAGAAAAGAGTAAGAGGATTTGGTGTGCTTGAGCTATCCTTTCTAATGAAGAAAAATATCACACCGGAAGGGACCCAGAGTGTTATCAAAGCAACTTAATATCATCTGGTAGTGATTTGTAGGCCCTCATAATCTATTGTGATCATGTTGAAGGGGGAGGAAAAAGTCCACGTGTTCCATTATTTATGAGATTCCCAAAATGATGGCCGCCATCTGTGCAAACGCCACTAATCTCAGCCACCGTCTTCACAGCAAATGGCTCCATGAGATTGTCCAAGGGAAGGGAAACACTGCAGGAATGTTGGGCTATTTATTGTTTATAAAAATAAACCAACTGGACTAAGACATATGCAAGGAATTTATATCAAACAGCTGCAAAAGCAAGTTGCCTCAATAGGGAGGGTGCATTGATGATGCAATCGGACCACACTGAAAGATTTCCCTATTAATCTTGAGACTATACATGGCAATCTTGAGATACTGATTTGTCCCCATCTACACCCAAACTCACCTTACAAGGATATTCCTAAAATAATTTTTGAAAACAGTTTATATAGACTAAGGCTAATTTATTATGTGAGATTATTAACTCAATAAATATAAACAAAGTCTAAGAACAGTCTGTCCCCACACAAGCTTACCTCTTTCAAACATTTCCTCCTTGCTATCTTAGTTAAACAAGCACAATGCAGATACTAATAGTGTCAGTGAACCTTCAACTCATGTATACCAAGTTTCTAGGATTTGAAACTCTTGTTTTATGGCAGTCTAATCCCATTAAAGTTCTTTCCTCATTTCTTAATGAAGACCAAATCCATCACAAAAAGGAAGAACATTCACTGAGAACAAGGAGTCAAGGAATAACAACATGAAAATGATAAATTATGTCACAGAAAAACCACAAAGTACAATATTTTAGTATTGTGCATGCTAAACAGCATCAGACAAAAGGGGAAAGAGCTCTAAGAAGAGAGACCAGCTTCTTGTCTTTGTAAAGCTGGTTTACCAGACATGCTTGACACTGGAGAGAATCTTATTTAACTGTTAATGGGTTGGTATACCCACAGCAACCTCTGGGAAATTCTCTCTCTAGGTCTACATGCTTGAGAGCAGCTATCTTCTCTTTTCATTAAAACTGCATGCACTTTGAAACACCTGCCTTCAGGAAAACTCTCAAGCTGATTGACTCTAACATGAAAATTAATTCAGGCTGCTTTAGTGCGTGGACAGGGCTCCACAGAACAGCGTGTTGGTATTAGCTGTTCCATAATACAAACTGGCAAGGGTTGCTCTTTTGGGAATCCTGCTCAGCTGGAATTCAAGCACTTTGTTTGACAACTGACTTTCAAGGTGTGTGTCCTTCTCTTTTAAGCAAACACACAATGCTAGAAGCCAAGATACAACAGTGCATATATACATACATAAAAATGAATAGAAGACAGTTTTCTAAGAAATCATTTGCTATAGTTTATAAGTGTTGTTTTACTCATGCTGATGCCAGAACTCTCTAGCTAGAAGCGAGATGTTTTGTTTGCTTACTTTATTTAAAATGACTGATCATATAAACCACCAGTAGATACCAATTAGATTTTCTGACTTCTAGGAGACTCTAGGATTCGGGTCTTCCTTTTTTTGGATAAAAAATTGTTGTACAGTCACAAGATGTTTTAGCTCAGACACACTAACAATAAAGTGAGGTACACACTAGAACCGGATTCTTGTTAGCAAAAATCCCAACCTCAAACCAAACCCCTTAAGCCACCTGAAGTATAGCTGATGTGTTACAACCCCACTCCAGCGTTCATTGCGCTGATTCAGCAAGTGATTTCTGCAAAGCACAGATTTCTAACACTTGCTAATGCACAACACCAAATATGCCACAATGCTCCAAAATTCCCCTGCAGACCTTCCAACTCTGTCTCTTTCTTATACGTGTATATTTGCAAGTTCTCTGTCCATACAACCATGATTCCACATTCAAAAAGCACACACCTGGACAATGGTTTAGGTCATAGTTTTCCTACCGTTATGGCTAATCAATAAAACAGCATAAAGGCTGTTTAAATTTATTACTGAACTGACAATAAACTTGCTCTTTCAGAGGTGAGAGATGGCTGAGAAACGAGTTCAAATATATCTGTTGTCTTGATAATCACTGAAACGCAATCTTGGTGTTGCTCAACGTGTAATTACCTGACATTTTTCTCTGACAGTAAGGCATAGAAATTCTTGTATTTCCTTTTAGTCTCTGGCTGCTCATTTCTGTTCTTGTGCTGCGGTTAATCCCCTTTGGTGTTCCAAAATCTATGGAAGTGGCCTCACAAAAATCTGTAGCAGCACAGCAAAGGTAAGGTCTGTGACCCAGAAGCTGGGGAACCATCAAAGTTGACTTCACCACTGAAGAAAATAGATCCTAGAACTGCATCATCAATAGATTTCATTTCTGACCAGATTCTAAACTGGTTTTAGTTCGAATACACACAGAGTCCTAAAAACTACTTTAATAAAACTCTCAGCTTTTTTAAAGTTTCAAAGCATGCCAATTCTACCTTATCAAGTAAAAGAGTCTCAGAAATTAAACTGGGAGCTTAATGATACCTCTCAGGACTAAATCAAGACATTTTATATGGACAATGATCCCATCGGTATTAAAACAATGGGCCTAGAACATTTCCTTGCAATCAATTCTCTCCCTCTTTCCTAATATCTGATCAGCTATTTGAATATATGTATATGTCTTTAGGTCTATTATCAAACATATATATGTTCATAACACACTTCGGATTAGACTCAGAAAAAAATCAGGAAATCAACTAGTGATCTATGTACATAAGATAAACCATGTTTAGCTTACAAGTAGGTGCTCTCATGCATGACCATGTTCAGCCCATGGTCAGACACTGTCTGCAGAAACAGCTTCAACACCCTCCCCCCAAATTATTTCTACTGTTGGCAGATGTTAGCCAACAGGGTGGGTGTGAGCACACCTCAGTTCAGTTTCCCCAAAGGAAGTCTTCTACACTGGTACAGTTTTTCCCATCTCCTGGCACAACTTATTTTATTCTGAGTTATATCACTCCAACTGTTTATGAAGTCACATTATAAAGTAGGTTATAAACTGATCTGGGTTCAAAAGCTGTTGTGAATTGCTGGCAGCAAGAGATGCGACATTGTCATCAGTCTCTGAAATCAGCTGTGCTACATGAGAACCCTATCTAAGGTTATCTTTACCCTGGCAACTTCTGTGTGCCTTATGCCACTAAATTCACAAAAAGGTCACAGATCCTGATAAGAAAAAAACTGCAGAGCTTGAGCCTCAGCAGTGAGCAACCTTTCCAAGAGGAAACTGTATGCTGGCATTGGTTTGTAAAACTACATGCACAGTGACCCATTAAGCACCAAGTTTTCAAATACAGAAACAAAAATAGATTGTGTCCTGCTGTACATGCCTATCAGGAAAGTAAAATCATGCTAGAGGATCTTTTGCTTCCATTATCTAAAGCACAACAACCAAAAAAAAAAATAATTCCCTAGCTGATTGCTTTTACGGCTTCATTTAAGAGAACTTTTTAACTCCAGTATATTTCTTACTCTTATCAGCATCAGCTATCCACAGCACAGTAGAATACCATGTTTGTCACTCTTCTGGAATGTAAAGGTATGTGCTACCTGTGATATGCTGTTTTAGGATTGCCAAGTGATTCATATTATGATGAATTCATACTCTGATGGTGGGCAACAGACATTTCAAAGTATGCCAGTAACTATTTTTTCTGCAAGTTATTTATCAATCTTTCAACACATTATGATATTTTTTCTATTAAGCCACATGAGCTATCACTCAGGAGCTAGCTGAAATTGCAGAATTTTCTTTGTGTTCACAAGATATAGGCGAAAGTACTAAGCAAAAAGGGCTGCAGACTGCAAGATGCACAATTGCTTCATTATAAAATGAATATAAATGTTCCATTTCTGCGTAATCTGGATATTCTTTGCATGCTGTCTAACATAAAGAGCCTTATGCAGAATTTTCTTCTAATTAACAAGTATGTATGTCCAACAAAATGTCCTTAAAAGGTCTTAAAAGTAACATAGAATCATAGAATCATAGAATCATAGAATAGTTAGGGCTGGAAAGGACCTCAAGATCATCGAGTTCCAACCCCCTGCCATGGGCAGGGACACCTCCACTAAACCATGCCACCCAAGGCTATGTCCAACCCCACCTTGAACGCCGCCAGGGATGAAGCATTCACAACTTCCCCGGGCAACCCATTCCAGGGCCTCACCACCCTCACAGTAAAGAATTTCTTCCTCATATCCAATCTAAACTTCCCCTGTTTAAGTTTAAACCCATTACCCCTTGTCCTCTCACCACAGTCCCTAATGAAGAGTCCCTCCCCAGCATCCTTATAGGTCCCCTTCAGGTATTGGAACATATTATTTTCAGTACCATTATTCCCACCTTATTGAATGTTGAAAGGTTAGATTTACACATACATACAAAGGGGATCTTACTTTTTAGTTCTCTGCATGGACACATAATTTGAGAAGTTATCTGTCCTTTAAAACAACAAGAAAATATCTTTGTTACTTTTATGGCAACATTTTTTTCCCATCTGAGAGATCCTCTCTTGTTATCAGGTATCACAGCACTTTCTGAGGAAGGTAAATGTTCCAGTTTGCTCTTGGAGGTAGAAAAGTTGCTGATTCACTGCAGTTTAAGTAGTCTATCTAGCAGGGCAAAAGGAGAGCTAGAAGATTGCCTACATTTCTTTTCCAGCCTCCTATAAACTAAATGTACAGCCTTCTATCTATTTATATAAGTATAAATATTTTATATTTATCTATTTATATTTATCTATTTATCTATATAAGTATAAATATTTTATATCTTATATTTTTTAATATTTTTAAAAATGCAAACAGATTTTATCTAATTGATAAATTCATATGATTCATTCATGAAAGGAGTAGTTTTCAAGCGCTGGAATATGACTTGATTATTTTTATAAATTTGGTATGTTGAAGTCTAAAATGGCACTTCTTTCAACTACTACATACTGCACTAATGATGTGGAAGGGACAGTTTGGTGAAGTGTATACAAAAAGATGTTATCTTTTGGAGTTGGTAACTAGCATGAAATTTATAAACTTGCCCAGATCATAGAATCATAGAATCAAAATAGTTACGGTTGGAAAGGACCTTAAGATCATCTAGTTCCAACTCCCCTGCCATGGGCAGGGGCACCTCCCACTAAACCAGGCCACCCAAGGCTCTGTCCCACCCGGCCTTGAATACCACCAGCAATGGAGCATTCACAACTTCCCTGGGCAACCCGTTCTAGTGCCTCACCACCCTTACAGTAAAGAAGTTCTCCCTCATATCCAATCTAAACTTCCCCTGTTTAAGTTTGAACACGTTACCCCTTATCCTATCACTACAGTCCCTCATGAAGAGTCCCCCACCCAGCATCCCTATAGGCCCCCTTCAGGTATTGGAAGGCTGCTATGAGGTCTCCACGCAGCCTTCTCCAGGCTGAACAGACCCAACTTCCTCAGCCTATCTTCATACGGGAGGTGCTCCAGTCCCCTGATCATCCTCGTGGCCCTTCTCTGGACTTGTTCCAACAGTTCCATGTCCTTTTTATGTTGAGGACTTCAGAATTGCACACAATACTCCAAGAGCACAAGAGCAGAGTAGAGGGTCTATAGCTGTTGTAAGGAAGTTTTGGGGAGCTATACTTTTTTGCACCAAATATCTCATTTTTCAGTATGCTAAGCAGGAACACTCTGCAGATAGATATCTTTCTGCTCTATATTCACAAAATAAAAATTAATTGACGTTCCCTAAACTCTATAGCATCACAAGCCCTATTCCTCAAAGACTACATAAACTCTATCAATGTTGTACATTGCAATTTAAGTGAAAAACTGACAGTTAAGATCTACCTCTTGGCAGAACAGCCCAAAAGAAAGGAACTTCTTTTTACAGAGTACTTCATTTTAACAATTAGATGGATTTTTTTTAGGTATATGATTATATGTTCTATGATTAGTTAATAAAAGCTGTCTATAGTAAAAAGTGACCTGGAATGGACATGACAAAATTTATGACTGTTTTGTAGCAAAGCCAGCTGAATCCAATGGAAATGAGGAGTGAACAAAAAGTCTTAGTCTAATTGTCAGAGAGACCAAACTTCATGATAAAAACTTACCTCTCCTGTAAAAATCCTGTAATGGATATCAAAAATAATTTAATACACCCATCATCATCAGATTTTGCTTTGATCCTTACTGCACTCCTCCTAGACCTGAAACATTCTAAACCTAGATACTCTGTATGTGCATATAAAACTGCCAAAAACCTGAAAATTGTATAAATGAAGAAGCATTTAAAGATTCCAGTCAATCTTCAACAATCTTGCCACAGCCTGATACTTCATCTCATCACATATAATGACCAGACTAGAAACAAGGGGATTGACCCAGGGAAGCTGTGAATGCTCCATCGCTGGCGGTGTTCAAGGCCAGGTTGGACAGAGCCTTGGGTGGCCTGGTTTAGTGGGAGGTGTCCCTGCCCATGGCAGGGGAGTTGGAACTAGATGATCTTAAGGTTCTTTCCAACTGTAACTATTTTATGATTCTATGATTATATTGAAAACAAAAGGGGAAAGAAGAATCAGGCAGAGCTTAGCTTTGCTCAAATAGCTGTCTGCATTCAAACCGGAGGTTGCTGTCCAGGCAGCTTCTCTGGTAATGTGGCTTCCTTAGAGTTTAAAACACTATTTGACATTTATCTCAAGCACAGTGAAGTGTGGGGTGAAATGTCTTTAGACACTAGAGCTTTTTTCCGTTTTTGATAATGTTGTTTTCTGTTGGTTTTCACACTCACTGTGGTAGGAATTGCCTCACAAAGTCACCTTTTCCTAACATTGTTTTTCTAGTTGTTTTGCCTTTTTGAGGTGTTGTGGAATAATAAGTATCATGTAGTACTGAGTTTACAATCAACAAGACCTGAAAAAATACTTTGTATGACATTGGGAGGCAGAATATGAGCTGATTTTTTAGATTGTGCAGTCAAGTAAAAAAATAGTAGATTAGCTAATGGAGTGTCTTTTTGTTAATATTTTCCTATTATTAAAAAAATAAAACCGCTTTTCAGATTTCAGAAATGAAGGAATAAAAAAGTAAGGAATGTTCTCAGCACTCTTGGAACAAGTGAATCTTCATATTATCGTTTTTATGGGAGTTACTGTCAATCATCAATCTTCAAAAATGTCATAAACACCCACACATGCTATTTCAAAGATACCTAATGTAGGATATATAATACCATATTTCAAACTGGATTCAAAGCTTTTCATCTATCTAATAGTTAAGAACAAGGAAAAACACAAACATCAAATGAAATGAAATGTTTTGTTGATGCTAAATGGAAATATTAATTTAATAAAAATTAATAGTCTATTACATATCCATTTAAAATTTTTTCATGTCTGAATGATGATAGTGATCCTGAAATGCCTGCATTCATAAAGAACTACTGATTCCAGCAGGTGATTTACCAAGCACGGCCAGTTCATATTCTGGCTTACCAATTTCTTCATGTCTAAAAGAAATCAATGATGTTTCACAGATTTCATCCCATTCTGACCTGATTTCAGTTATTCATCAAGCATTTAAAATTCACGGAAGTAGGGAGGGGAAAGTTCGCAAACATACTTATGGAAGGTACTTCTTTTCCAAAACAGCACAAATGCTCTCCGCAGATCCTAGGCCTAGAGACTCTATCAGCAAGGTATGATAAAGACATGCACATGACAGATTTCCCATCTGTTTGCAAATTATTAGAAAAGTAACCAGTAACAGTGCATTTGGAGCGGTTCAAGACAACAAATCATAGTTTGGCTTTGTTCTTGCTGTAATTGAACTTAGAGAGAAATGCTGTAGAAAGGATCTACTGGGCAATCAAGTGACAGCTGTAAGCCAGTCTACACAGTCCCATATAGGAGGAAACAAATCCTTAGAAACAACTGCAACAGAAAGTAATGAGAAATTATTAGGAGAACAGGTAACTTTAAAGTGCTTTGATCGCTGATCGTCTTTGATGTTTTAAGGGAATAGGTTTCATCTAACCCAGAAAGTTTATATGTTACTACAGTGACAGCACTCGTGGTTGACAACCAAATGGACCACAAACTATCTACGCAAAGTTCATCAAACAGTCCAAGGACATGATCACAAAGCATTGACAGAAGCGGTTAGAGCTTCACAAAGAGACTGGTAATCCCTTACTACGCTTTGCTCCAACAGGCAAGGGGCGTCATAGGATGTAACCAAGCTCAAGTCTGCAAGTGTGTGTGGATGAAGTGGTGTGTGGATGCTAAAGAAAAGATACTATGGTTTCAAACAATATTTAACCTAAAATTATCTTCTTTTTTTTTTTTTTTCTTTTCACATCCCTTCAGGGAAGAAACAATGCATGGGGTGTCGAGGCACTACTAGCAAAGATAGGGCAGGAACATCATGCTTCTGCCTCTCATTGTCTAGGGCAACTGGCAAGGCCACACTTGCACTGCATGCATCTCTCTGCGTGGTTCCTCTCTCTGATCTGGTAAGTTAATGGAACTTCAAGGCCACTAAAAAATACTGGATATATTTCTCAATCTCAACTCCATCTTTCAAATGACTGCATTATTTATTCATTAGTACTACAACCAAAGTGCTGTTTCCCTTGTTACTTGGTAAACTAAATGAAAGAACAGCAATATAATCCTGAATCCCAATTTACACCTCTTGGAAGCCCCAGATAACTGTATCATAAAATTCTCCTTGCCCTCTGCCCTGTCACCATTCTCTGCCTTGCATCTGATTGAAAATCTGCTTCTTGCCCACTGCAAGTGGCTAAAGGCTGACCTGGTGGCCCAAGGGGACATATTATAAGGATCAACAGATTCCAAGTGGAAAGTGGAAGAAGGACATTCATAGAATCATAGAATCATAGAATAGTAAGGGTTGGAAAGGACCTCAAGATCATCGAGTTCCAACCCCCCTGCCATGGGCAGGGACACCTCCCACTAAACCATGCCATCCAAGGCTATGTCCAACCCAGCCTTGAACGCCGCCAGGGATGAAGCATTCACAACCTCCTTGGGCAACCCATTCCAGTGCCTCACCACCCTCACAGTAAAGAATTTCTTCTTCATATCCAATCTAAACCTCCCCTGTTTAAGTTTAAACCCATTACCCCTTGTCCTATCACTACAGTCCCTAATGAAGAGTCCCTCCCCAGCATCCCTATAGGCCCCCTTCAGATATTGGAAGGCTGCTATGAGGTCTCCACGCAGCCTTCTCTTCTCCAGGCTGAACAGACCCAACTTCCTCAGCCTATCTTCATGTGGGAGGTGCTCCAGTCCCCTGATCATCCTCGTGGCCCTCCTCTGCACTTGTTCTAACAGTTCCATGTCCTTTTCCTGTTGAGGACACCAGAACTGCACACAATACTCCAAGTGAGGTCTCACAAGAGCAGAGTAAAGGGGCAGGAGCACCTCCCTCGACCTGCTGGTCACACTCCTTTTGATGCAGCCCAGGATACTGTTGGCTTTCTGGGCTGCCAGCGCACACTGCCGGCTCATGTTCATTTTTTCATCAACCCACACCCCCAAGTCCTTCTCCGCAGGGCTGCTCTGAATCTCCTCCCCGCCCAACCTGTAGCTGTGCCTGGCATTGTTCTGACCCAGGTGGAGGACTTTGCACTTAGCATGGTTAAACTTCGTCAGGTTGGCATCAGCCCACCTCACAAGTGTGTCAAGGTCTCTCTGGATGACATTTCTTCCCTCCAACTTATCAACCGAACCACAGAGCTTGGTGTCATCAGCACACTTGCTGAGGGCGCACTCAATCCCACTGTCCATGTCACCCACAAAGATGTTGAACAAGACCTATAGTTAAATTCTTGAGCTTGGATCAGAGCATCAGGCTCTACATATAAGGTGTACCTGCAAATACATTTCTTCTCTGGATAAATACTGGGTTGAGAAAGCAGGGAAGACTGAACTGTCAGAAAGTACATCATGCAGACATAGTTCACCTACTTGAAGATTTTATTCAGTTCCTTGTTTACTTACTTATTATATGGGAAACAAAATATCTATCTAAAAAAATATTAGACTTGATTACTTTCTGAATCTTTATTTCTGCTTTTTCTGGGAGACAATAAACCATCACTGTTTCTCATGCATAGCTGAGTTTCTCATAACTGTAACACACAGTTCAGCCCATTCTGCTCTCATAAGCTTCCCCTGGCTAAGCTGCAAACTTGCTACCTGTTCCTGTGTTGTTGTAAGGAATACAGCAAGATGCAAGCAGTTTAAATTTTAGGCAGCTTTTAAATCCAATAGCTTTAAAACAAGCTTCATAATATATGTTCAGGTGTTAGCCTTTTATAATTATGGAAGAATTCTAGTTCCGATTATTCACAAATTTCATCACGGACTGAACCTGGGGTCCTAGCCCCTGCTATTTTTGATACATACTTGTAAAGAAATTCTTAAGCCCATATGCTCATATATTAGAATAAAAATATTTCAGAAGTTTCATATTTTTAAAAATCTATGCTTTTTAAACCTCATTTGATGATTCTCAGCATCCTGCCTCCTGAACACTGGTGACACAGCAATGTGACTATCAGAATTAACTCTTCAGTCAGATAGGAGGTGAAACTTCACTTCGGACTATTCTGTTGGCATTTGAAATTTTTTGCTAACTACCTCTACTGCATTTTACCATGTGCTGTGATTTTTGAAAGGGATGTAGCTGTTAAGAACTCAGTTCTGACCAACTTCTGTAGTAATTTAGGCTCCAAGAAATCATGTATGTCATCAAAGAACAATCCTTAAATGCTATATTATTTATCACCTCTCACCTTTCAATTCCCTAGGAGCTGCTTTTGATGATTAAGATAGTCAAGTTACTTAGTACCAGGAAACATAAACTTGTATCTCCCCAAATATTCAAGCCCACAGGAAAGAGCAGATGCTTGGCTTATGCAGATGTCTATGTGTGTAAATGTATGGGAAAGATAGAATGCATATACGAGTATGACAGTCAACTAAGAGATGGCTCCTGCTTTTTACTGAACTGTTTAAATACATTCAACTACTTTCAAATGAGCAGTAAAACATTTGGTGTTTAGGAGATGCAGACATGTGAACTTTGACTCTGAGAGGAGGATCTAGAGTGACAAAAGCAAATTTAGTCTTTACTATTTAAGTAGGCAGCTCAAAGCAGCTAAAGCAGGCAGAGTTAAATTAAACCAAGGTCAGATAGATGGATTTAGGCAGCAAATCCCAAACTGCTTAAGGGCATAAAAACTGGTAGTTTATCTTGAATTCTAGCATGCACTATCTGGCAAAGGCATTGTTTCAATTATGAAACAATTCACATCTCAGCTGACACATGTAATGAAGCTTGTTACTTGCCTAGTATATAATATAAGGTAAAAGAAAAGAGGATATGTTTTATCATGATCTATCATATCTCTGCCTATTGTTCTGCAATCCATTTGCATACCTAAAGGGAAATGGCCTTTTTAATTTCTTTCCCCTCTCCTAATCATCTGAGGCCTATTAAGAAGTGTTCTGTATCCTGTAATCAGGTAATTTATAGTGTGCACCCTTAGGCTACAGCCATTGCAAACAAGCTGAAAACCTCTACAATAAATGATTAGCATGGGAAGACACCATTCATAATTAATTTTTTTTTTGTTTGCTTTGGCAGATGGTCCCAGACATTGAAACATGGCCTGTTGCCCACCCTTTTATTCCAAAGAGAAAAGGGACAGCCTTAGAGAAAAAGAGAAATGCCTGTAGGACTGCTTTACTTTGGGAATAAACATGCTCCCCAGCTTTTCATGAATTCATGCACGTTAAAGACTGGATTCAAAGACTGTGGAAGTCAAAAGAAAATAAATCCCATTAGCTTCTGACCAGGACCTGAGTTAAAATCACAAGAAAAATATTGACTTGAAGGGCAGTACAACTGCTTTTTGTCATCGTTTTCCATAAGGGTTGTTCATGAGGCAGCTTAAGCAGACATATTGTGCATGTGTATTTGAAAACGATCAGCTTTTCATCTGTGAAAGCTGGGTACTCACTGAGGAAGCAAATAAGAGTTCTTCTTTTAGCCACGTTTTACAGCATGCATTTTCCTGCTTCCACAGAAGGACAGCTGATGACAGCTTCATTCTTATTACTCATGTATTTTCCCACTGTTTGTATGTTGCTTTTCAGTACTTTAAAACAACTTCTGATTCGCTTCTGAGTTGTTGGCACCATTGCAAACTCCCCCAGAATAAGATCCAGCCAAGCAGACTGTTATTTATTGGCCTGTGCCAGCATTTCCTTGATGGTGACAGGCTAGTCCTAGCTACTGCATAGTAGATTCCTAACTTAAGAGTAAATAGAGCTTTCTGTCATGACTCAGAAGATTCCGATCCTCCCTTTTGCTTTGTAAAAAAACCCATAAGCTGCATTTCTGCATGTGATCCCTAGAACATGATCTAATCCAATCTCACTGAAGTCTACAGTGTGTTTTGAGTGCTGGTACTGTAACCCAAAGTCATTGGCTGCTCATTCAAGATCATTTGGATTTATACACACAAAAATGCCAAGTCCCTGAATGAACTCTGAGGCGTAGCGCAGAGATTACGAAGTTTTGTCTAAAAATGTTGTTAGCTTTAGCCACATCTCCTATCTGTGATATCTAGTCATAGCTATACTTGCCAGGAGGACACACGCACCATAGCCTCCTAGGGCCAACATCAGATAATCCATGTAAGCTGGACCTTCTCCAAGGAAGACAGCACATTGTATTGCTTCAGGTAGTGACACTGTCACTGCCACAAAACAAACACACACTTAGAGGCCATACTAAGTTCTAGCCTGCTTTTGCTCCACTCACTGAGGCTCCATAGGCTTTATGAAGTTCTCACTGTTGATTTCAGGCATCTTTCTTCTGAAAATGTAATAGCTGGCTTATGCTAGCACCCACAAAGTATTATGTGTTAGTTTAAACTTTCCAGAGGAAAGAGAAAATAAAAACATTTAGCCTCCAAATATTTTCCTGTTCACTGAAGCTAATCTTCAGCATTGTCCCATTTCCAGTGGCAGAGTTAGGCCAGAGAGCCAGGCACAGGGGATCATCCCAGGGTGGTACAGCCACAGTCACTTCCAAGCAGCACATGTGTGGGATGGAAACTAGGTACAGACTTTCTACTGTGGTAAATCATACAAACTTCTGCTTTAACAAGGTTTTGGGATCACCAGAGTTGCTTAGTGCTGCTATGGTATTCTCTTTTTCCTGTTATGCCAAAGCCTACTTCCCTGACAGACATTTTGAAATACGAACAGGAAAGCTGTTTTCACTCTAATTCCAACCTGGCTTGATATGTCAGTTTTACCACCACACCACATGGATTTCCATGTGAAAGCCAAAGAGTTTCATCTAATTTGGAAAAATAAAGCTTTTGAGTTTTCAAGTGTTGTCTTTTATCAAATGTCTCCCAACCTTATCAGTCCTATTTCAACAGAGAACTGATGAAAAAGCTGAGAATTTCCAGTTTTGATGAAATAATAAACTTTAAAAAATGGCAGCTCTTTCCGCAATGCAGACCCAGCCGAATACTAACAGAGAACTAGGAGTCAGTAGATATGCCAGTGGTCCAAGTAAATGTACTCTCAGAAAGCCAATCTATCTGCTTCCTTCAGATAAGTACATAACTCTTTCTCACTCTTTCCTGCAGTTGATGCAAAACCATAAAAAACACACTTTTTTGTCTCTTCAATGCAGTGTTAGCAATATCTGTAATAACAGTAATAGACTGCTATTGAACTTCAGAATGAAAAGTAACTTACTTTATCAACATGACCAAATACTGAGGCCATTAAGAGATTGCTTTCTTAGCCCTTTATTGCATATTCAGTAGAGATGGTAGCCAAGGCTCCTGTCTTTTCCCCTTTCCTTTCAGCCACAGAAGAGTAGCTTTCTCTTCTCCCTCCCACACTGCTAGACACTTGAAATTCATATTGTAATTATACTAGACCATAACAACATACAGGTAAGGCCGAGGTTGGGTGCAAGCTATTTGACAGAGCCTCTTTATTTGTTTGGATGACTTACTAAGCTGCAGAAGCTGAGGTCATAAAAACCTCTCAATCATGTTGCAGGCTAGTGCCAACAGCTGTAACAGAAACTGATGGTGTAAAACATGTTAAATATGCCAAACCCAAGTTTCAGACAAGTCAGTCTGCAACAAGATTATTTTCTACTTGAACATTGCGCAGCAGTGTGATCAGGTTTATTTATGCTCTTCTTGATAGTAATTACCAGAAACCCCACTTCACTTTTTCAAGGATGAATGCAAAAACTGTTTTGTCATTAAACAGTATGAAATATATATTGCCTTGCTTTCCAGTTAGGCAGAACACAGGTACTCAAATTGGATTTGAGAATTTAAGTTTCATCTTTTGTGGGAAAAATACTACTCTTCTTATTAAAAAATACTAATTATTAAAAGATTGGGGGGGAGAAAGGAAAAATAAATTTATGACCATCACCATTTTCTGCCCCTTACTTAATTCTTTACAACCCTAATTCAGCCAGTCAAGAATTCCGTAAAAAGAAAGCATAAATGGCTACAAAAGAAAAAAAAAGAAAACAAAAAAATGCACACAAAATTGATTAGATAAAGTATAAAAACCCTAGGCAGGATTTCACACTGTGATAAAAAATTCTACAGACAGAACTTACACAGATTCCTTTATGAGTAAACCATATTGGTGTATATTAAGGAAAAGAAAGTAAATAGAAAAGATAGTAGAGGCAACTCTACACAGTTTTCCTGGGACATCATTGTGGCAAAGCCAAAGGGTCAGATTCCAACATCTAACACACAGCACGTATTGCCACACAAGTCTAAAAACATCTGCTGACACTCATAAATTGCCACATGTTTGGATTTCCAACAAGATCTTACAACAAGCTGTGTTACTGCAAGTCATTATTTCCTTTGGGGGGAAAAATGTCTCTAGTGATGTTAAAACTCATGGCAGGATGTACTATAGTGTCAGGATAGCTCACCGGGGAGCATTCCTGCCTTAAGGCCAAGAGCTTGCATATAAATTCTGCACCTGGATAGGGGCTGGGGAGAATGGGATTAAAAAGTAAAATCCAAAAGCTGTATAGAATCAGTGGTTGTGGACAATGACATACTGACAAATCCTGGGAGAGAAGGTAGACAGACTCCCATTTCTTACACGTTTAAGAGCTCTGCAGTGTGACAAGTGCATCTGAGAGACGTTTATGCCAGCACTTGCATTTTCAAAGGTGTATACGCTAAACTAGAGGGAGTTTTAGGGATTTTTCCACCACCCATGTTAATCAGTTAGTGTGTGTTCTTAAATCACAAACCAAAGAACTGCATCAAATATTTAATCATGAATATGTGGCATGTACTTGTTGGGTTTTTCTGAAATATGGAATCAGAAGAAAATGATCAGAGGCACTGAGTCGGCTTGCTGATTGTCTGATATTCTCAAACCAGTTCACAAGATCTCAGAAGTTCTTAGATCCTTTGTATTTTATGATGTCACACAAAAATATGTGTTCTTCCTATATGAAGAAGAAAACAATAGAAGGGATTTATCTGGAATGGCTTAAAACTCAACATTAACCACCTACACAAGGCTCAGCATCTTGCTTGTTTGTGCTACTACTTTGAAAGCACATGGATTTGTGACATATTGCTGATCTTGGCCTATTGGTTGAAGTGTTTCTTCAATCGCCTAAAGTTAGGACTTAACACACAAAACTGTTACTGAATTTTCCCAAGTTTGGACACAGAGAAAAGGGAAGAAATTGAAGTATCAACCTATTAGTGACCTTTGATAGGCATGAAGAGGTTAAGTTACCTATGTGAAGTGTTCTTGAGTTTCTCAGTGGAGCAAAATTTACTATATTGGGCTGATTTTTGTCTTCATAATCCTGCTGAGAGACAGGAAAGCACTGCGGTAGTCTTATGAGGGGAATCTCGCACTTGCCAAAGTAATCTGCCATGGATACTGGATGATCCAGGAATCAAGTGGTACCTAGTCAAATATTGAATAAAAAGTATTTTGCTGAAATTAAGGTATGAAAATCCAGTTCTTATGGAAGCATGTTATGCAGTACAGTGAGAGCCTTTAGAATAAAAAAACATAGATTTATGTTATATTATGTTTTGAAACAAGAAAACACACATATATTTACATTTCTGACTGCTGTTTAATTTTGTACATTAAATGTTCTAGTGACATAATTTTTTTACTCAAAAAAAAAAATTTAAAATATTTTTACACTGACTTCTGGCTTGTATAAGAAGCAGAAGGAGAAGAAATACGATAAATGTAATACCATGCTCTTCTAGATATACTCATACTTCAGCAGTACTACTGATTTAATCATGTGGTATTGTTGAAGTATATAAAAAAAGGCTCTCACAAAACCCACCAAAAAGCAACAATCAATTCATTAGTGAAAAACAAGAGTAATCTAAATTAATACTTTGCCTAGGAAACATGTTATTTTCTCATTAAAATATCATAATTGTCTTATACATTTATTCAGAATATTTACTATTACTACAAAACTCAGTTGAGCAAAGATTTGTACTAGAAGTATAGGCTTAATTTCTTAAAAAAGCAGTTTATTTTACAAACAAGAAGTATTTCTGTGGTGCAAACTTGTTAAGAATATAGATAAACTTCTCATGCATAAATGTGCTGAGCCAATTAGGAAAAATCATTTACTGCATAAATCTCTCAATTTTTATTAAAACACCAGGATATTATAAATATACCAGCAAAGGACTTCAAACTGGGATCAGTTGGAGTTCCCCATTTGTTTTTTTAGACTGATCACTCATCACTTTTGTTTATAGATATGCTGCCAGGAATTTACTGTAGCTTTAAAAAAAAAAGTATGATTCACAATATATACCCTGGATATGTATACATATAAACACACACATATCTTATTAACTAACTTATTAATGAGATTTACAGAGTGTGAGATCCAAAATTACAAGACCATAGAGGCTCAAATGACACATCTAGTGATGTTTGAGGAGGCCTTATCTCAACTGCTGTAACACTCCTTGGAGATACTAACCTGCATCTTCATGCCTCTAAATCTGACTCCCTATTTGCATTACAGAAAGAGGTCAGAGCTTGTGCTTTAACTGTATAACCTTGTAATGGGACATAATTTACCAGGACTATCTCAATACAAAAATGTCTGATATTATACACTTTTGGCTGAAAAAAAGAGCTTTTTTTAAACGTGTATTTAAAAGCCTGACATTTAAGTGCAGTGAAATCAGTCCAAAGCGTTATGAATTTACTGGACTTTGGAAGTACGCTTAAGAGGTCCTGATTCAGAACCTTTTCAGAATTTTTCTTAATCTGAACCATTGTGTATATTTAAACAAAATCATGAATATGTACAATGCTAGCATCAATGGGGTTGAAACCAGTAGGATTTAAGACTCGGCATTATGTAAGTGGTTAAGGTCATAAATGGCCATATGTACCATGGTTATTCTGATACAGTTTTATTTCACACAGAATTTTTCAACAGATGGAAATTATAAGAAGAGAAGGCAAAATGCACAGCCTAACATTTGAGGAAGTAACCTTATGAAACTCTTGAACAACATTTTGGAGTAAGATAAATATGCACTATTTTTGTTTTAATTAAAGCACATGATAATGTGATTTGCAATTGGGAGGTTTTAAAAAAGAATGCGAGGACATGGCAGGTTGACAATATCATGAGAAAATTGGTTATATACATTCCTCATTTTTCATAAAATCCATATAATATTGATCTGCAACAGTTTTGACTCACTATATTCAGTTATGCTGTTGGAGATGACAACAATTCTCTGAAAAATATTAAATAAGATTCTTCCAGCTGTTTCCTAATACACACAGGAACTAGTGACATGAAAGGTTTATACTACTTTTGTCACTGCTAGTGACAAAAGTTTGTACTATAGTATACTACCATAGTACTACATTCATACTGTTTGAATGGAGACTAATAAAATTTCTTCAAGCTAAGTTTGCTTTTTCCTGACTTGTTCAATTGTGAGATGGAAAGAAAAGAACAGAAATGATGGATTTGAATATATACTTGAATATGCAAACACAGACAAATAGCACAGATGTTATTATTTCTCAAAATGTACCAGACTTACAATCTCAGTCTTCCAGAAACATTCAGTATTAATTATCTTATTTTATGAATATGTCAGTTGAGTCAATGAAACTAGTTATGTGTCTTTAGATAAGCAGATACATAACAGCAGGTAAGGGATTAGTGGGGAAAAAACAAATCCATTAACACCCCTATTTGTAATTTACCTAGTATAAGTCAAAATATAGTGAGTCAATACCCTGCTTAGTATAAACCAGCACACTTTACTGACATTGGAGTACTTTGTGCAATTCTGCTGCCCTCAGCATAAGAAGGACATGGAGTTGCTGGAGCAAGTCCAGAGGAGGGCCATGAGCATCGCCCATATGAAGACAGGCTAAGAGAGTTAAGGCTGTTTAGTCTGGAGAAGAGAAGGCTGCATAAAGACCTCATAGTAGCCTTCCACTATCTGAAGGGGGCCTACAAGGATACTGGAGAGGGACTTTTCATCAGGGACAAGACGTAATGGGTTTAATCTTAAACAGAGGAAGTTCAGGTTAGATATATGGAAGAAGTTCTTTACTGTGAGGGTCATGAGGAAATGGAACAGGCTGTCGAAGAAGTGGTAAATGCTCCATCCATGTCAGTGTTCAAGGCCATGTTGGACAGAGCATTGGGTAACGTGGTCTAGGGTGAGGCGTCCCTGCCAATGGCATGGAGGTTGGAACATGATAATCCTAAGGTGCTTTCCAGCCCTAACCATTCTATGATTCTATGAATGGAGCTATGCTGATTTACACTTACTGAGACAGCCTAATAGATATAAAGATAAAATCTGATCCTTGACATATTCCTGCAGCTTCCATCAGTCCAAATATGGAATCTTGTTAAATCAGTATTTTAAATATTTGATCAGCTGGAGAAGAAGTCTGAAAATACTGGTTTGGTTTTGGGTTTGTTTTTTTTTTTTCTTATCAGATGACTAGTTGAAAATACCCAGAAAAGAAGTAAGTCATAAGAAATCTCCTCAGAAAGAAAGTTTAATTTGGGGAAAATAAGAAAAATAAATGAAAATAAATAAGTAGATACTCAAGAATTATTACCTAAAGATACTCCAAAGATAGATTATGATAAATTCTGTTCCCTTCAGCAAATAACATTTAAATACTCCATACAAAGGAGTAGTCTACAGATGTTTCACCCTAAAGTACTAATGCCATGGGGGTAATACAGTTCCTTGAGACATCAGAGTCCTTGGTTAAAGTTTGGTCTCTGCTGAATTTAGTGCATGGGCAGAAGTTCATGCTTTTCTGTCTTCCTAGTACATGTTCGAGCAACTACGATGTGAGATTGATTCCCTCTCTGCTCAGTGACATAGAAGTTGGCCATGCAAACTGGATCATCATCAAGAATCAGAATCCACATTCTCTGGTGCAAGGGTAAGTGCACTCTCTTGGAAGGCAGGAAGACTGCAACGTTCTTGAGCCAAGGCATCCCACGGCATTTATTTGGTAAGAGGACACAGTCTGTTATGTCTTTGGCTTCCATTACAATGCACAAGCCCAAAACATTTCGAAACATCAAAACAGTTCATTTTGACATTTTCAAAATGAAGCATTTCAACATTGTGTTGAAAAGTTTTTGTCAGTTTTGTTTCTCCTCAGACTATTTGTCAAATAGTTTCAGCCACTCTGAAACTTTTTTGTTCAGGAATAAATGTTACCCTGATATTTTTTTTTTCTCCCTTAGCTTTGATTTTCAAATAGCTTAGCTAGAGCTCTACTTATAGTTGGTAAAATTTTTGTCGTATTTTAATTCAAATGGTAATTTTAAGGCTTGCTGCAATTTGCAATGCAACATACTGCTTAGTGAACCCCAACCCTGTGAACGTTTAGAAGACCCTATAGTGTTTAGAAGGAAACAGGATATGTAACATTCTGCTAATTGAATAAGACAGTTTTTATTACTAAGCAGCATCTTTCTATTTCCCACCATATCCAAGATACTTGCATACACCTAATGCTTTAATTTGCAGGCTATAAACAGCCAAGTCATTGCAATGCAATTTATAATTGCTAATCTATTTACATGGAAATTATGGAGCAATTAATGTTTTACAGGAAAGAGTAACAGCTAATTTTGGCCTTACAAGACAATCTGTCTAATGACATATTTCCTACTCTTCAGAAGCAACAAACAAAAACAACAGGTTGACACTGGTATCAGATGATTAAAATCCAAAACTTTTAATAATTCATTTCTATACTTTTTTGTGTGCGATTTTTTAGGAACCTTAGTTGCAGGTCCAAATCAACAGTAGAAAGGAATGCTGAAATGAAATCCTGCATCATTGAGATCAGATAAAAAGAGCAATATAAGTTTCAAGAAATCTCTACAGTCTTTAGTGTGTTTTCATTTAGAGAACAGAGTGGAAAAGCCAGTGCTTAGCATCTCACAGCAGAGAAATTACTTTAAAATGCATACTTTGGGTTGTTAGCCTGTTTTGAACGCACTGAAGAGCCAATGATGTCAAAATATATCTTACAAGCTTTACTGAAATCTTAAAAGAATGCTATACAAAAAAATGTCAGACTCAATACAAATGATGGGATGGGAGTGTTTACATTCAGGCTATGTAACTAGATGGAAAGACAATTTAAAGCTAACCCTGGATTAAATGTTCTGCTGACTTTAATGGGAAAGTTTCAGCCATGCTCAAATATGAGCACATATTTCCTAAATGTAGCTGACTCTTTATTCCACTCAGCAAATATAAATATTGTATCATGTATTAACTGTAGGAGGAACTAAAGTGCATGTAATTTTGACTTATAAACAGAAATGGAATTTGTAGCTGTTTAAAGACATAAACTGTGTAAAACTATGAGAATGCTAAACCAAAAGGCTTTTTTTTAAGCAATAAACTACTTCAGTTTATAATCAGCCTATTCAATGCTACTATTATTAATCCTTTGAACTAGAGTTATTTTGCTGATTCTACAATTAATCCTGATCAATATCACCTCTTTTGATATATTAAAGGAAACAAAGCAGAAGCTTTTTCTACTGAATAATAATAATAATAACAACAACAATAATAATAAAGAAGTCTACATTAAAGGTATGTTCTACAGCCCAGCGAAATCAAGAGGCAATTTCACAGTCTTCAAGGTACTAAGCATTTCAACTCCTAAATTAAACTAACAGTAGCAATTTCCCTAACATCCGCCCAAGCCTGAGTTCTTCACAGGGACAATGAAAATATATTTAATCACATTTACCTTGTTAATAATCATGTATTTCATCACATTTTTATGCTCAACCAAATTCTACGATCTAACATGCAAGAAAATTTTGCAAATGAGAGTTGCACCTGGAAGTGTCCCTGACCATGGCAGGAGGCTTGGAACAAGATGATCTTCAGGTCTTTTCCAACCCTAACTATTCTATGACTATGATTCTAATCTAAAAAAATTCAGACCCAACTTACAGTCAACAGGCTTGGAGACCTCATGACTGCAAATGGCAAGGAAGACATTTGTGTGCCTGAACTGTAAAGAAACATTGTGTTTCTCAGCATTATGCGATTACTCAGGAACTTCAGTGAGGCACACAGTTTGAGCTGTCTGTAGGATCAGGATCCTATACCAGCACTGGTATTATCTCCAGAAATTCACACTACTCTGATCCTTTAGAATCGATATTCAGAAAACACACTCTGATAATAAAATTAAATTTGCCAACAGAGACTCTCTTAAAACCTCTGTCTTCAAAGAACAGGTCAAGAAAGTTCAAAGATTACAAAGAGAGGAAATAAGCTGTTTCAAAATATCTGTGAAAAAAAAATAAAGTTTGTTAGTTTTAAGCTTTTCTTGTCATCATTCATTAATTTATTTGCTCACTCAAATCCTCAAGAGAGTAAGACCCAAATCCTGACAGAATCACTGCACAGAGCATTATTTTTAATTTTGCATGTGTTGCTAAAAGCCTTGTGCTCAGAGCTATAAGGATATATAGTCTCAGAATCAAACATGATGCAGTTCTTTACATTGACTGGTAACTGTTAGTAATACGAGCAAAAGACATTGCACGGCTGGTGCCAAAGCTTTGAACAAAATTACTTCCTTTAACACACCGCCACCTTAATTATGTGCTGGGGAACATAAAGCAGGTCAGACAATTTGTACTGGGGCATCATAATTCCATCAGTATAATGCTGACATTGCTAAAGATTTATGAATGGAATGTTGTAATTATTTTTTTAGTAAACATATCAAGTGTCACTAATGGGGGGGCTTGAAGTACTAATTAGTTTTATTTTTTTTTTTTTTTTTTTTTTGTCTTGTATCATATGAGGGGAGCAGAGGGTGGAGGGGAAGGATCTGTGACAAAACCAAGAACACACACTATTTATGTATGGCCTGTAATTCAAGCAGATGTTCTTATATAAGGGCAGCAGGGATTAAAGCCTTTCTGCATATAATTCCATTTACTAACTACCTTCTGTCTGCACAAGCCTTCCAGGCTATGATTGACTTTTGCTAAGTTACATCTCTTTAAAAGCTAAAAGAAGAAAAAGAATTAAAAAAAATTATGCTATTAAGTATCAGGATTTGGTAGCTTGACTGAGGCTCTTTAACCTGCAACCAGCTGGTTGTTTCCACTCTAAATTCCACTGGAATTACAATTGCATCCAACAAGCTGTCACTCTGATGGAGTTTCCTTTGGAAATACGCTCGAAACAGCACTTAACCAAAGTAGGCACACACGCTGTCACTTCAGAAAGAACCTGTACTCATGCTAAATCTGAAGAATTCACATTAAAATAATAACCAGAACCTCTCCCCTTGGTGTCCATGCTCAGATTTGTCAAGATAAATAGATAGCTCAAACAAAAGAAAGAGGTTAAAAACAGTTAAGAAGTCAATAGCACAATAATACAATGTGGCAATATCCCAGTGCAAAGGCAATAGTACAATTAGGGGTCCGAACATTCCAAAACTACTATTTTTAACTTGCATGACAGACACACTGTATCCAAAATAAAAAGACTGTTCACAACAGTTAAGAATTTTAAAGCTTTAAATAAAAATTATATTCATGTATGTAAAGAAAAAAGTTGGCCAAAAGTATTTTCTTAGACACATTGGCGCAATTCCACCCTGACATTATTGCCACTCAAAATATACAACAAACAATATCCAGGTATGTCTGCAGAAAAAAGCCTTTTTCTGTGACCACGTGCAGTCAGATACTAGGCTTCCTACAAAGGGAATATAATAAATATAATTCTTGCAGCAAGAAGGAACTATTCAAGACTTTATTATTCTTCCTCCTCCTCCTTGAAAACCAGAAAAAATAAACCACGATAATATTTCTAGAGCAGTCTTTTCTACTTCTAAAGCAGACTTTTCTACTACATTTCCCTCTCATGAGTGAGGAAGGAGACACAGCAACCATGAACTCATTCTTGCATGCTGTCATGCCTCTACAAATGGGATGCTTGTAACAATAGCACAGCCCTTGTGCTGTCTCTTAAATAATGTTCCAGCTCTCTCTATATGGAGGCAGACAGAAAGAAAAGACAACAGGATTCAGTTCTCAAAGTGAAGCTGGAAATGAATTTTTTGTTGTTAAATAGCTTAATATGGTTTTTAAAATTTCATAGGAAAGATTAATGAAAATTTATCTTTGATAGAGCAGGGGTAAATTGTGGGTTTGCAGGATTTCATAAAAAAGATCAAAGTTGTCCAACCACCATCTGCAAATGACTTTTAAATACATAATTTAAAGGACATCTTTACCTATATTTACAGATGCAGATAAACTGACAATCTAGTTCAGGAATTTTTTGTATAATCATATCTTACAGTTTCTTTGCTTCATGAAAAGTCTCCTGAATAAGTAGCACAAACACTATGGATTCCTAGCAGAATGTAGCTCAATGTATCTCAACATTTCTTAAATTATCTTTGAAATAAAGAAAATTGACATAAAACACAGAAGTCAAGTACATGACCCTATTAAGTGTGGCAGTTAATGTACAGTGATAGGATTCATTTCTGATCTCAGAATAAAGATTAACATTAAATCTTTATCTAGAGATTTGCTTTCAATTATCCTCATATTAGAGCACTTCTAAAGGATTCTAGATAGCATCCAGATAGCTTGGGATCACTTATTTTCTTTGAAAAGTCTTTTAATGTATTGTTGATCATAGACACTTCCATCTTCTTGTGCTTCAAATATGATAGAAACTTCTTTTTCTATGCCAGCCAGCTGCAGCACCTGCTCTTGTGCTCACTTTTCATATTTTATTAGTGATTTGAAGCTGTATAACAGCTCATATGCATGTTATCTAATTGTAGTCTTCCTATTTATGCTTTCAAGACACTGAATATAAAATAGAGATTGATACTGAATTGCATGCTTCAGTAGTATCAATATGAGCACTGCATGTAAAGGATGCTTTTGTCCCATGTCACACTTGAACTGCCTTAGAAATTTTGCATATAAAGGATGACAAAATCCCCAATTCTGCTAGAGACAAAACGACAAAGCATACTTATTTTTTATATTATTTTTTATATATTTCTTATTGACAATATACTGGGTTATATTGTCAATACGCTACTATTTTTTTGTTGTTGGTTTTTTCCTCCCTGCACATATGAAACAACTGATCCTTCAGAGTTCTGTTTAGTCAATGACATTATCACAATCTGCGCAGGACAATGGAAACTTCTGAGAATAACACAGAATAAAAGCTTTCAGAGATCACTACTCAACTGTGAGATCTCCTTCAGTGACACAATGATCAGCTGTAAGTGTAAAGGAAAACCCTGGATAGGAACTTTATTCATAATCCCAAAAGAGAAAATCAATCTTCAGAGTGATTTAAACAGGAGACAATATTGTCTGAATATTTTTTAATCTTATTCATGTTTATATTTTTATTTCTAATTTTTTTATGCTTCTGAATCAGATATTAGAAGTTTGTTTTCTTTTTTTTTCTTTTTTTTTTTTTTTTTTCAGTGTTAATGCTATATTTAAAATGAGATTTTAACTATAAGGTGAAACTACTAGCCTGTTTGACATCTATTTTTGGTAGGAATCGTTTCCTTATTCACTTGCAATCTGAAATCTGTAATGAATCCACTGTGCCTAGAGAAAGCATTAGAAATTCTGAAATGAAGTTTTTGTAGGGGTTTCACAATTCTATCATAATTATTTTTAAGTACTTGCTTTAAAAATGCTTACACTCGCAGTGAAAGGAAATGAGTGGGGGAAACTTTTCTTCCTTTTTATATATACCATCCTCATACTGCTTTTAAGCACTTCATTGGTGAAGAGTACATCACAAAAGATTAAAACATGGGATAAAAATACAAACTGACATCTTGGAAGAAAGAACAGAGGGTGAAATGCCAACATTGCCGGTAGTAACAAGAAATTCAGAATTGTAAGAGGAAGCAGTAGTACAGGGCACAGCAACAGCACCAAATGAAACTTTTCTTCTGTACAGCTTTAAAGACTATTACTCGCTCGATCAAGGACTTGTGCCACCAGTGGTCTTGATAAGAAACATATGGATGTATTTTACATTGGTGTGAGGATGCGATTCTGGTATTATTAGATCAGTCGACAGCACTCCCCCCAGGCAATGGGCATATTGTGAGCATAATGGTATTAATTCTACTTCATTTGCTGCAGCTTAGTTGTTTCCTTAGCATCAAAATCCCTGTAATGAAAAGACAGAGGTCAGAAAGTTTTCCAGCATACTAACATTCCACAGTAAGCATATTCCTGAAGCATTCTGTTACAAGGGAGAAGTTATTAAAAAATAACATGATTACTTCACTGATTGCAAAGACTCAGCTGTGCATCTCACTGTTGTAACTTCTCAATGGAAAGAGTGAGGTACCACACTGTTTTGTGAATATTTGTGCAGTCAAAGGACTGCATATGAATGGAAGGGTGAGTAGGAATTATCTACTTACATATATGGGATACTCTGAAGGACTGGCTTAGAATGAGACTTAATTTTGTCGCTAAAAATCACAAAAGTGAAAAACAGATATTTCACCCATCTATAACTGTTAGACAAAGGAATTCTGAGCTCTCTCCAAACTTCACCTTTCTCAGCTACAGTTTTTTTTTTCAACCTGAAAAATTCTTTTTATTCAAAGAATCTATAATGTTTGCTGTGTACAGAGTGTGCAAAGAGTTCTAATGAGAGCAAACTCTTAAAACCCCTCTTCTTTTTTTAGATAAACATGTTTGATTTTTCCAGTCATTATCATTTTAACTTGCAAAGTGACATTATGCCAAAAAGAAGGAATTCATAAATTAGTTCCAATTTAGAAAGTTTTCTTGTCATTGTATAAATGACAGATCTTTAAAAAGATGACTTAAAATGAAATGCAATAAAAAAAAATTCATTTTTGTGGCAGGTTTTTCTTCTCTTTTTTTTTTTTTTTTTTTGACTGAAAGAATAAAACTGTGCTATCAAAAAGAAATGAGTAGTACAAAAATTACAAACGTGCATGTGCAGGAAACTCATTTAAATTCTTTGATTGTTTAAGGAAAGATAAATTTAGATGGGACAGTAACTAAATAAGATGTAAGCAGAATACGGTTTGCTAAGTTTAATTCACGTGTCAGTAGAAATTAATAAGGCATAATTCACATCCAGCTTCGTATTTCAAAACCTGATCGTGGCTAAAACTACTGTTATTTTGGATGTTGAACTCAACTAGAAATTTGCTAATCCTGTTACTAGGGTAATGTGTCACGCATGCATTTCGTTTCTATTCTCTTTAAAGACTGTGAAATTCAGATGTAGATTTGGGTTTGGCTTTCAAATACCTTTAATGTTTGGGAGCGCTTGATTTGAATTCCTTTAGCAGATGTGTTTCTGTAATGAATGAGATGGGATGTGGAGAAGTATGAAAAAAGGACATGAGCTCAAGAGATGTCAAGGTGACAGTGGAAGATACTGGAAGGCTGCCATCAGTGAAGGGGAGAATGCAAATTTAGGGTTATGTGTGAAGATTTTTTATAGTAGGAAAGCATTCTTAGTTTTGAAACATTCAAACAAGGTACCACTCCAGGCAGCTCCTAGGACTTCTGGGACCAAAGTGATTCTTCAATGGATTCATTACTCTAGCTTGAGCTTGGCTCAAAGTGTTATTTAGCAGGAGTACTACACGGCTGTTCTGGACTCATGAATAGCAAATTCTTTAAAATATCCCTTCTAATGTAGAAGTGAACTGAGCAATTCAACCACATGGCCATTAACCTATAGGAAATAGCTTCCTAACATCATCTTGTCTGATGCTAACTATTCCGAGCTGCGTACAAGACTAAAGCCAAGATGTACTTGGCACATTAACATTTACTTTTGTGTTTAGTAAGTATATGCTTGGTTCTGTAATACTGAGGTTCTACTACCCTGTTTTTCTATTTCAGGTGTTTTTCCTGAAAGTTTAACGATTGCCAAACTTACAAATTTGTTAAAATTAAGCTAATCAGGGCTCTGTTCAACACCTCAGTTTTTGACTATTTATTTCTCAATGGTTTTCATTATGATTTTTTGTGAGTTCTCACACAAGATATTTTACCTTCAAGTTTTAGGCAAAAGAACTTTAGGATGAAGTTATTTTTTCTTACTCAAGATTTCACAATACTCATGTGATTCCTGCATCCCTATACACTGTGACTGGCAAACATTAATTTTGTGAGTCGTTTTCATCATTTGCAGCACTGTAGAAGCTTTAGTTGAAAACAAGTCTTTAGGTAGCTTAAATGATAGCAATGTGCAGGTTTGAAAAAATACATCTGTCACAAGCCACTGGATATCAAAATACAATAAAATACTTTGGTGTTTTTTGCATTGCAAATTGGTACATAATTTATAGAAAACAGGTTTCTGTAAGGAGTTGAGTTCTACCATTAGCAAAAAGAACACTATTTGATGTGCAGATATACTGCCATAGTGTTAGTAATTTTAACATAATACATTATTTCTACCTGTAAAAACAGTGATTGCAGGACACAATTTCTATGCTTTTTTTTTGAATGCCTCTTTCATAGTGTGACAAAATTTGTCTGTCAATACCTGTTTCTGTAACAGAAGGCTGAACATACAAATTTTCTGGATGTAGTCTAAAACTATATTTCAGACCAGTCATGAAGGAATTGCTAATTCTTGAGATGCATTTCTTCTGAACAGATAGCTCTTGTTTGCAAGCTGATTCCCTCTCTAGTCTGACCAAATACAGAGAATCATACAGTGTAATTAAGGACATTGTTTGTCTCTGCTTGTATGGGTATACATATGTGTATGTGTATGCACGCACATATACATACACATCTACCTAGAGAATGATCTTTGTGGTGAGAATGATTGCAACTGAAGTTTTTTAGAGCTGAAAAATACATTCTACAATATTACCCAAAAAGCTGCTTGCTATGGTGAAAAGCCTACTAAATACTGTTAGCAAGTGAATAGAAAAGGAGAATGCCAGACACAAAGGAAGTAACATCTAGAGGGTAAAAATATTTGCCAAACTCATTTGCAATCACATCTGGGAATATTTGTATAAGACATCATTTACTATGATCTCAAGAAATAATTCTTTGAATCACAGAGGCATTATGAAAACTTGTTTTCCTCATCTCAGCCTTACAGGAAACACAAGTTTTGCACTATGCTTTTAGGAATCTTGAAAATAACATTTTAGACATGAGTTTCAGATCAGATTGGGTTGTATATGAGGATACATGCAGCTATGTTAAAATAAAGAACAGGCAGACAGCCTAATCAAGTACCAGCCAGTCTCTGAAAAGTCTGGGTATATATAAGAAGCAAGTACCAGCTTTGAAAAGAATCTTAATAAAACTTTCAAAACTTGTCTTATTAACACTGTACATGAGATGGGACACCTCCATGAAAATGTTAAGATGACAAATATATTAAGGCAACAAGACACAACCACACAATACTTATTGAGAAATTATTCTAGAATAAGTTCAACAAATAACCTAGAGCTAACCTGGTTTCAGAAAAGTTTAGATTCTGAATACGAATGGGTCATTAAGTTCGACAAAGTAAAATGCAACGTCCTACACCTGGGTAGGGGCAATCCCAGGCACAGCTGCAGGTTGGATGGAGAAGAGATTCAGAGCAGCCCTGTGAAGAAGGACTTAGGGGTGTTGGTCTTTGAGAAACTGAACATGAGCTGTCTTCAGTTCGTGCTTGCAGCCCAGAAACCAGTAGTATCTTGCACTGCATTAAAAAGAGTGTGACCAGCAGGTCAAAGGCGGTGATCCTGCCCCTCTACCCTGCCTCTCGAAACCCCACTTGGAGTATTGTGTGCAGTTCTGGTGTCCTCAACATAAGAAGGACATGGAGCTGTTGGAGCAATTCCATAGGAGGCCACAAGGATGATCAGGGTGCTGGAGCACCTCCTGTGTGAAGACAGGCTGAGAAAGTTTGGGCTATTCAGCTTGGAGAAGAGAAGCTGTGTGGAGACCTCATAGCAGCCTTTCAGTATCTGAAGAGGGCCCTATAAGGATGCTGGAGAGGGACTCTTCATCTGTAGCAACAGGACAAGGGGTGATGGGTTTAAACTTAAACAGGGGAAGCTGAGGTTAGATATAAGGAAGGCGTTCTTTACTGTGAGAGTGGTGAGGCACTGGAACAGGTTGCCCGAGGAAGTGGCAAATGTTCCATTCCTGGCAGTGTTCAAGGCCAGGTTGGACAGAGCCTTGGGTGATACAGTCTAGTGTAAGGCATCCCTGCCCATGGCAGGAGGGTTGGAACTAGATGATCTTAAGGTGCTTTCCAACCTGAACTATTGTATTGTTCTATGAAAAGAAAATAATTCTCTTACTCCTTTGCATCTGTTATATTACCTAGAAAAGGAAGGTAAATCGGAAAAGTTAGGATGAATTCCTGCCTTTACCCAAGGAATTTCCCTTGATTATGTTGACACACAAATCTCACCTTCAGTATTGGAAGTACAGGGGAAGACCATCGAAGTTGGACAAGAATACAATGGCACTACTGGATCAACTTCCAAAAATAATATAAGTTTTTGAACATTAACAGCTGTCAACATATAAACAGTTCATTGCCTTTCATAGTTATAACTTTGTCTTCATTCTTCCAAAGTAATACATTCAGAAAATGTCTGCCTCTTCAAGAAACCAGACTTATTTCAGTGGGGGATTTTGGATCTGAGACTATCTAGTACAATTTCAAGATAGAGAAACTGCCACTGATTGAAACTTCAGCATGATTAGAAAGATCTGTTATCCCCACACATAAACTTTTCTGGTTTTCATTTTTTCCCCTGTGTAGTAGACCTCCTTTTATTACTTTAATGGCTACATTTAAGGAGGAAAGTGAAATGATTTTTAGGGTAATGTTTTAGCATCCTTTTTGCAATGCTTTTTATTGAGCTGTAAAGCACTTGCATGCATAGAAAAAAGAAGGTGCATTTCAGAAATAAAACTATTAAGTAACATTATCCTGCCATGGATCATTCCCACTGGGATAGAGGCACCATTTGAAAAGCATAACTGAATTCAATTAAAATATAAATTTTGATCACCATCTTACCCACACTTTCAGCATTGTAGGCTGATCAAAAAGTTAATAAAAGCATGACTGTTCATGTTTAGCAGCTTTTGCCTGATCTTATGTTGTACAACAAATTCATATTTTTCCCTGACTACTTACAGTAGGGAATAGCTTGAGTATAACAGCCTTCTCATATGTCCTACATGGCGACATATGTGTGGATGGACACATGTGTCCCCATACCTAATTACTAATTTGCAGTCCATCAGTAACAATCACTGTTACAGAAGATAAGCTTTTGCATATCATGGCAAGAACAAATGGACTCCAGATTACAGAATGAAATGACTGCTTATATCTGACACAAAATCACAGAAATGTGTGTCTAAAGTAAAATCCACAGAAACAGCTTCATTATATTTTTTCTGTTGGGCAAACCCAGAAACTGTATGTATCTTCTTTTCTGTAAGCAGACACTGACAGAAACCTTGGAGATATGCCTAATTATCCTGAAATGACTGCTTCCTGATTCTCTCTGAAGAAAATGGAAACTACTTCAGTTAATTGATAGTTAAGTTAGTATGCATTTCTGAAATGCAGGCTCCATATCCATGTTACAGGTCACTAGATCCTATGATCTGCACATAGATTAACAACATCTTTTGAAGTATATTGTTTTTTCTGTCACATTTATGAACACTGCTTAATATAGAAAAGTAATATTAAAACCCAAGTACGCAGTAGCGAAACACCATTTCTGCTTTACAGATGGCCAGCTGAGACATGAAGAAAGTAAGTGATTTTTTCCAGTGTCAAACAAGAAACCTGCACCATAATGGGGCAAATTTAGGCCTTCTGAATCTTGGCTGATTTTCTGAACAGTTAAACTATTTTTATTTTCTGGTGTGAATAAGCCTCTAGTTGCAAAGTGGATTGGTAAAAGCATCAGGTCATCATGTGATGAAAAACAAAAAAGAGAAGAATCGTCTGACACAGTATAATATAACTTGTACAGCAGCTGCCTTCTCCAGAATTATATCCCAAAATCTTGTATAAAGTTAAATGACACACTAATTAAAAAAAGAAAAAGAAGCAAAAGAAAAAACTAAGTACCTTAGACAAAAAGATGTTTCAACTGAGGCATGAAAATAAATGTAAGTAATAATTATCACTTATGCAATTCTTTTCATCTGCAAAATGCTGTAAAAATATTACTTTAAAAATCCTCACAACACCTCAGGAGGTGGGTAAATATTAAGCATAATGTAATAAGTTATGCTCTCATATGATATAAACCAATTTTCCTTCTAGAAAGAAAAGGTTGGAAGGCAAAAAAGTTTGTTTAAAGCACCTGAGCTACCAACATTCTACAGAAAAAACCCTCTACTGCCGTCAAAGAGGGTTGTAATTCTCACAGGCATACATGAGCTAGCTTTAATTAATCTAGCACAGACTCAGCACATGTATGGCAACTAGGGTTCAACAAGGCTACAAAGTCTATTACAGATTCCAGGCAAACAGCGTAGGACAGTTTGCCTGGATTGCATTCAGTACTACGTGGTCATTAGCAGGATACAAGTTAGCTAATTAAAAGCTGACCTGAGTATCTTGTTCAAAGGGCCATCATACATCGAGAACATAGCATGAGCAGATCCAAAGCTGAGGCTGAAACTGTAGAGCTGGCTCTGAAGTCTTCTCCAACAGCTCAGAGGCAACTACACAGGCACACACAGCGAGGCTATTTCACACATGGTGGAGCTGCAGTGGAGATGGAGCTTTTACACCTGAAGAGCCTGCCAAAATAATGTAAAAGGACAAAAGTGAAGGTGGTAAGTCTAATCAAAGACAATGTTTTGTGCTGAATTGAACACTTAAGTGCATGGAAAATTCCATTAGGTTGATTAGACACTTGCCTTAGGGCCCTCTTGAAACACCTGTTTTTTTTAAAAAAAAAAAAAAAAAAAGATAGCTATTGCAATGCGGCTTAAAAATATTGGAAAAGCAGGAAACGGAGCTTATTAGAGCTCAAATTAGATCCGAGATTTATGTGAAGAACATTTGGCCTCTTTAAAAAGCTTGCTTAATCCCTAGATTTTTTTTATTGTTTCTATTATTGCTATTTATTTATACAGTGGCATAGGTATACATGGCACTTTACAAGACAAATAAAAAAAAAGCATGGGTCCTCCCCCAGAGAGTTTACAATACCTGTTCCGGCAAAGAGACAAGTACAAGAGTAACTTCTTTTATAGAATAACCTCCCTGGGAACCAATGAGATTTAAAGAACAAAAAGAAAATTACTGACATGACTCTGCCTTCCAGATCAGACCCTCTGGTCTCAGACATTCAGTCTTAAGTCACAGGTGTGGAACCCAGTTCACAGGAGTAACTACCTGAGTTTCAATAACTTCTGTTGAGCAAATCTTTGTGTTTTGTTCCAGGTTATGGATGATAAAGATAAGCCCAAGCAATGAAAGGGTGGAGATAAACTGGCTTTATACTGCTAAGTTAGTTTCAGTGAAAGTCTTTCACTAGTATTTGTAATGTTTTCTTAACTGGAGCAGCAAAATTAGTCAGTGATTGAGAAGCAGCTACAGGAGGTGGTTTAGTGCAAAACAGGGAAGCTACAGTTTGTTTTTATTCCTTCTTACTGTACACTAGTGTTAACGAGCTGTTTCTTTAGGGATGACTGACCAGATCTCTCCACCTGTACTCTCAAACTTTTGAATTTGAAAGTTATTATAGTCAATGTATTATATTTCAGGTATAAACTTGAAGTAATATTGTGTAGAAGTGTTCTTTCTTGTTTTACTTTTCAAAAGCAGTTATGGTTCCTATTAAAAAAACCTATATACTGTCAGTTTCTCTGGAAGATGATAGGATCCTATTCTCCTTCTTACCTTCATGATGCCTCTATTTCTGTGAATGGAAAATTGGAGCTACCTCAAGCTACTTCTCTTTTGGAGGGTAGTGATGACTAGTCCAAATGTGTAACCCTATTTGCCTGCATATAAAGTTTTAATAATGTTCATTAAACTTTATTGGAATTGTACATGCAGCCAGATCAGGGTTACAAATTAAAACCTCAATCCTGCAAACACTTAAAGAGCTTTATTCCATTGAGCTAAAAAAATTCTATACTCACACACTTAAGCTGAATCTGTAGCCGAAACACAATCCCTTTCTTTTTTTTAATCCTCTGTTATTAAATTTAGAAACATATAGTTGAGAAAGAAATTATATGTTACTACTGCACAAAACAGCAAACAAGTCCCCAAGTTTTTTGAAATTACATCTTTGTAAAAATTATCACCATGTATAAAAAATTTTTGGTAAAACAGATTTGGAAACACCAATGAGCAAATGAAACATGACCATATGCATGTAGTTATATACTAAAGTCCTGGTCAACAGGGACACTGAAGTCTGTAGAATCTTTGCAATAATCTTTATGGGCAAAAGGTTCAAACTGACAGAGCCTGATCTGAGGGTCCTGTGAAGCCAGTAAAAATTTCCCCATTGATAAGCTCTGAATCAGATGTACAGTGACAGAACTGCAGGTAAAGACACAGCCATAAAAGCCATAAAGAATTTTTAAAGAAAATAGACATGAGTGTCATAAAGCCAAGGTCAAACTCCCATCAACCAGACAAGTATGTGTGAAAGAGTTATACCTCTTTTAGGGCTAAATACAGTATTTATTATTATTTATTTATCTTGAAATAAAAGATAAATCAATTTAATCAAAAAACATGGTTTTATTACATTGAATAATTTACATTGACAAAAAGATGTTTCCTAAACCCTTAAGTTTAGCAGTTACACTATTTTTTTGTTTATATCTGACATGAGACTGTGTATCATTATTCATGCATAATCTGATTCCAAGTGATACCTTGTTTACAATTTGTTTTGTGTATTTTCTTATGTAAGCAAGAATTAATATACTTAGACATGGAAGCAATATGCTATATTTTCTTTCATTGCATTTCTTTAGAACATGACATGCATCATCTTTAAGTTACCAACAACATTCAAAATAGCCTGAGGAAAACACAAATAAATACACATATAAACAAGGACAAATACAGTAATTGGAAAATTCTATAGGATACAGGCTTGCATATAGGTACATTAAGCATATATACCTATATAAGCAATGGAAATCATAATCTGACTCCAAATTTTTGAATAAGCATAAAAAAAATGCTTATTGTTTGTCTAGTTTAGATAATAACAGTAACAGCTTGCTCTCCTACAGCAACTAGGTGACAAAACCTCAGATCTTCCATTTCAGGTTCTGCACGTGGGAACACACCATCACAATTAGTACACTCTTTTCTAAATACTAGCACCCTCCAGTGTGCACACTCAGTAACATACACCCATCCCTTGTTCGGTGAGCTTCCTACTGCAAAGATAGCCCTCCAAGCAGGAATGCAGATTAGATGTGAAGTAGCAAAGGTTTTCATACAAACCCAGGTTTGCACAATTCCACTCAGTGGTATTCAAGGACTGATAGAAATTATAAAGACCTGGCAATTCTCATAGAGTAATTCAGATGAGAAATTATTGTGAAAATTTGGAGGCTTGCCTTCAGATGTATCATTTCTAAGGCAACCAGGTTTCCTGTCCCTACTCTTTTTCTTCCCCTGCTGCTTCTCTTAGTCATTTTCAACTAGCTTTACGAGTGAAGGTCTCAATACAACCTACCTGAGTCTTTTCCTTTTGACTATCATACCTTTTTATCATGGTGAGTCACAGAGCCTGAAGCCTTTCATCACACGTAGGCAAGCATCTCCCCTGAATGTCTTTTTGTTAACTGTGAGGAAAAAAGGACAAAAGTATTTTTTTTTTTTTTTGTTCTGATACAAGAGCATGTTTCTATTAAGTAGCTGAATTTGGAGTATGATGAGTCAAAAAGTTATGTGCCATGTAACTGATTTATGTTCATTCTTGTGTTTCCTATTGCAATTTAGTTTTGGTAATTCTTGTTATTTTGGATTTTGAGTATATGGAATGACAGGAAAAAGATTTAATGTTCAGAATGCTAAAAGAGTCCCTGACTAGTTAATAATCCAGGCGTTTGTTTCTTTTTCCTTTTTCCTTAGTCATAATTATCTTTCTCTCTCAATAGCTAGTTTGGTTTTTATTTATTTTTATTATGTTTGGGTTTTTTTAAAAAAAATTGCAATTATCATTGATTTGTGCCTACATGTAATAGTATGGTTTTGTAACATTTTAAGTAGTTCTCATATTCACATTAAGGGAGGATGAAATAAATAAAAAATCTCTGAAGGAATCGTCTATGGTAGTAACTAGGTTGTAAATTTTGCCCTTATGAAACTAAGCTATGTGGTTCAGTTGAAACACTGAAGGGAAACGATGGCATCCAGAGAGACCTCGACATACTTGAGAGGTGGACCAATTCCAGCCTCATGAGGTTCAACCAAGTCAAGTGCAAGGTCCTACACCTGGGTAGGGGCAATCCCAGGCAGATACAGGTTGAGTGGAGAAGAGGTTCAGAGCAGCCCTGTGGAGGAGGACTTGGAGGTGTTGGTCAATGAGAAAGTGAACATGAGCTGGTTTCAGTGTGCACTAGCAGCCCAGAAACCAGTAGTATCTTGCACTGCATTAAAAAGAGTGTGACCAGCAGGTCAAAGGCGGTGATCCTGCCCCTCTACCCTGCCTCTCGAAACCCCACTTGGAGTATTGTGTGCAGTTCTGGTGTCCTCAACATAAGAAGGACATGGAGCTGTTGGAGCAATTCCATAGGAGGCCACAAGGATGATCAGGGTGCTGGAGCACCTCCTGTGTGAAGACAGGCTGAGAAAGTTTGGGCTATTCAGCCTGGAGAAGAGAAGCTGTGTGGAGACCTCATAGTAGCCTTCCAGTATCTGAAGGGGACCTATAAGGATGCTTGAGAGGGATTCTTCATTGGGGACTGTGGCAATAGAACAAGGAGTGATGGGTTTAAACTTAAACAGGGGAAGTCCAGGTTACATGTAAGGAAGAAGTTGTTTACTATGACTGTGGTGAGGCACTGGAATGGGCTGCTCAAGGAACTGGTAAATGCTCCATCCCTGGCAGTGTTCAAGGCCAGGCTGGACATAGCCTTGAGCGAAATGGTCTAGTGTGAGGTGTCCGCGACCACGGCAGGGGGTTGGAACTTGATGATCTTAAGGTCCTTTCCAACCCTAACTATTCTATAATTCTATAAGTTATGTAATGAACATTGTAAACTAGACTGTTGGAGCTCTATGGTATTTCAGGGCCTGTTACGCTATTCCTTCTGAATGCTCCTCAGATTATAAAAACTGTCTAACCTGTCCTGCAACTAAAACTAAATTTTATTCCTACTGATCTATTAACAGCATCAGATTCCAAGGGCAGCTGTCACTTACCAAAACCCAGACGATGTTCATCTAAGTACCTATTTTCCTTTACAGAATTTCTATTTCAATATAATGTTTAACCAAGAAACCACTTTAGTAAATTTGTTTATAATTTAGAGAATATACTTCTCATCTAAATGTCTGATTAATATCACTACCGATTTTGCCAGTAGCGTCTTACAGTCATATTGTCAATTAAGTACCACAGATTGAGTTTATTTATGTGCCCAAATTCTAATGAAAGTATTCTGCAAAGCGGCTGCCTAATGTCTTTCAGGATGTAACCTGAAATCTCGTAGGACTTTTACTGATAGATTAGTTTTGATGCACAGGGTCTTAAGTAATGTAGCCTCTTTTGAAATATATGTCTTCGTTCTGCCATGTAATTGATCTAGAACAATTGTTGACCACATTTCCTAGCCTAATCTGGCCCTGGAGGTGAGTCTGAGATAGACGTGTCTGTGAAAGCAAATCAGCTGTATAGAAATCAATAAAATTATGCAAAAATATAAGAAAACACTCACAGGAATCTTACTAAGGTTTTGCAACTCTTCCTTTATATTTAGATTTATCAGTAAACTAGGAGCCAACACTGTCTATTATCAGGCACATAATCTTCAAGGCTGTATTTTTTGATTATACCGTTTTCATGAGCATTGCCTCTAATCAGAGTACCTTACTTGCTAATTCATGCCCTGACATGGCTTTTCAGAGAAACGAGCTGGATTACCAGGCTGTTACACAATATAATGAGTAGAGTTTGGATGATCATATTGTAACATACTTTCAAACGGAAAACTCATTTTTAACTTCAGAATAGTGATCTGTTTCCAGAATATTAAAACCTCAATAATCTCTTTTCATGAGTAAGGTCCATATAATTTTATTCCTTTTTAGGATCATTAGATAATTCAGGTTGAAAGGGGCCTCAGGAGGCATGTAGTCCTACCACCTGCTCAAAGCAGGCTCAGCTATGGTCAATGAAGAGCAGTCAGGGTTTATCCAGTTTGATCTTGAAAATCTGCAAGGATGAAGACTGCATAATCTCTCTGGGTAACCCATGATCCTGTTTGGCTTGCCTTAGTGGGAAAAAGGTTTCTTCTCATCTCCAGACTGAACCTTTCTTTTTCCTCCCTGCACTTGCTGCTTCTCACCCTCCCACCATGCATCACTGTGAAGAGCCTGGCTCCACGTCCTCACTAACCCCCTTGCAGGCACTGGGGGCTGCTGTGAAGTCCCCCTAAAATTTTACCTTCTCCAGGTGGACAAGTCCCAACACCTGGGCCACTTGTAGTGGTCCTCCGCTGAACTCACAAAAGGTTTGTCAATGTCTTTCTTGTTTTTGTTGATATTTACTAATAAACAACAGCAGCTACCACAAAGTGATGGGCAAAATTAAATCCCAGAATCCAGTGATGTCTTCTGATTAAAAAAATGGGGTTTTGCAGGGCCAAGATGCCACAGGTGAATTCTTTTTTAATGCCTACTTCTGGCACACTGTATTTCTGAATTTGCTCATTCTTTCCTTTGATATTTATCATGGCTTCCCCTCTTCTAGATATTTAATGACTTACATGTTCACAAGTCACTTGAGAAAAAATGTCATAATAACATTCTTGTACTTCAAAGTAATAGGAATAATGGAGAGATGGTACTTATTAAAATATGATTACTGACTTGAACTGTAGAGAATGGATGTATTTATAAGAGAAAATAGTTCCCATTCTTGTTCTCCCAGGAGCAAAGCTGTATGGTCACTTTTGTTTTCAGTTCCAAATAGCAGGAATGTTAAACTGGAAAATGCATCTATTTTCAATTATGACACTTTTCTGTACTCCTGACTTTTCCAGTGATTTAACTTAACTGCAGCAGAGAGAGGCTGGATGAGAGCAGTGAGAGATGACATCTTATGTCTGTGAATTAGCAAGGTGACAAAGAAGTACAGTAAGTTCAGCTGAATGGATCAACAGGTGAGTAGAAGTATACTTTCCCATAGCTGCCTAACATAAATCATGAGAACTCCTGTCTTTGGAAAAAAATCTCCTTTAAAGCAAGACTAATTAATTTCACGTTCTTGTTTTTTGTACATGTTGATACTTTTTATAGTCCTTTAACGTGAATGTTCTTTTGACTTTTTAAGTTTTAATATGTCATATATCTTTATGTTAATAAATGACTGCTAGGTTTGTTTGTTCCACTTTATTTTGCTACTATTCACACCACACATACTTCTACATATTTACATTTATTAGAAATGTTCTGCCTGCTGTACCTACAAATTATAAAGCACTGTCTATATGTTCTACCAGGGTTTTTTAATTTCACTGAAAAATATTTTCATTCACCATGTATCAATAATTGTAACCAACTCTTGTTTTCAGTTAACACAAAAATGTTCACAACTAAAGAATAATCTTTCATTTTAACACATACAATGAAGACATGTTTTTGCTGGTACATATCATGTTTAGAGCTGAGAAACAAGAGTCTAGAAAACAGCTCCCATCCTTGACTTGGTCACCAGCTTCCTTTATGACCTTGAACACATCAAACTAAACTTAAGCTAAAATTTTTCTTCACAATTTCTTAATATTAGATTGAGATATGCTGTATGAGGGACTGAAGCTGCCCTTCAGGGACTCAGTGTTGTGATGTTACAATGGCAGCTTGACTTGCCTCCTGCCACCCCAGAAGAACTGGAAAAGAAATTTATCCACATGGTGGAAAAGAGCCATCAAGGATGGTTAAGAAGCATGTTTTCTAGGATTTGGTTTAAAGAGTTAGTTGGACTAAGAGCCAGGATTAAAAGAACTACAGTAACTCAGGATTTTGAGTCTCAGCTGATTGTCCACAGGTTCGGCTTAGTCAAAACCACTCTGATAATTTGCAAACCCTAGGCTCTGTCTGCCCACTTAAATCTCATTAACAGTTCAGAGGCATGATTCTTACAGAAAAATCACGAAAGAAGCACGCACAAAAGAAGGAAGAAAATGTGAGGATAGGTAAAAGGCTTTTGACAGATGAGCCTCATGACCAAGCATACGCAGTTAATAATGGGCTGTTTTAAGACTTAGGTGACCTGGACTTACAAAAGTTGGCAAGTAAACCTCACAGGTATCTCTGAGAGAGGAAGCTGTAGGGAACCTCATTTTGAGAAGATTTATGTTACAGGGTTGAACATTCTGCAAGTAGACTGAAAATCTTGGAAAAATCTTAATTTCTAGTTCTAAGAAAGCTACAGAACTGGATCTGCTTCCTAAAACTGTTTTCCTACTTCATTTATTTCTCCCGCTGTTTTCCTACTAATTTGTTTTCCCCATAGAGGCTTGGGCTTCAGCTTTGCTCTCTAGATAAACCATTTCGAGACCAGATGGGATAATATGTAGTTGCAACATCAAAGTGCGCAAATTTGTAGATGTCTCCACAAAAAGAACCAAGTAATCAACCAAGCTCAGTGTTAAAATACAAAACGTCTTCTGATTGGACATTCTGGCTGTTTGTAAGCACTACAGTGTCAGAGAGGATAGATTTATGTTTAACATTTGTTGATGGATATTTAGTAATTTTTCAATTACAAAAATAAGTGTAAGACTGCCAAGTCCTCCAGTCCATACCTTTAATTACGCTTGTTGCTAAAAGGAGAAAACTGGACCAGGTCCTTGACTGACATAAATGGAATAGCATTAATTTCTCCATGGGAGAAGTACAAACTTGAATTATGGAGTAATTAGTTCACAATATTGTGATGGTTCATAAAGAATTCTTACAAATTAAATGAACCGCAAGTGGTCTTGATTTTTTTTTTTTTTTTGAGTTTTACAAATCCCATCCACTCCCATTCTTTCCAGGCTCTTTTCCTGCTCCTTAAGAGTCCAGTGGACTGTAATCATAAGGGAAAAAATTCAGTACTCAATCAATAATTGGTTGGTACTACCACGTGGTACACTTACCTGTGATAACAAGCAATGATGAAACTTGAAGTTATTTTCAGGTAATCTAGGTCCCAAATTGTACTTTCTACAGCTAATTTTCACAGTTCCACCTCCAAGAATGTGCAGAATAGGGTTCTTATGACAACACTTCAGAGCCTGTGTGGTGTATAATTACTGGCATAATATTCTTGCAACAGACCTCTAGAAAATAGGAACAGGTTTTTCATTATTTTTTTATTTCAAACAGGCAAGCTGAGTAAGACAGAATAAAATACTTCTTGCAAGAGTCATACGTTAAACTGGACTGAGAACAGGGGTTCTTGAATCTCTTCTCTCTTTTAACTCGGATTGCTAAACCTTTTTTTTTTTTTTTTTTCTGCAGCTATCAGAGCTGTCCAGGTGTTGTAGGCTGCTTATAAAGTTGTTGCTTTTCTGCAGCACTGCTATTTCTCTGCAAAGTGGTAGAATATAAACATATGACTTTCACCACTGCTGTCCATATATTGTCTTTGAAGTCCTTATTTTTGTTTAATATTAGATAGCTAAAGATACCATTCATAAAAGTCAGTAGCACAACATAAAATTACCCCTCATCAAGAAAAGACCTATTCCACTAAACAGCACTAACGGATTCCTAATGATGCCATTTTGTTAAGGAGCCCTCACAATTCTTTACTGAAGGGTGTTTTGGTGTTCAAATGACATCAAGAAATACGTATTTAATACAAATCTGTCTCTGCTTTATTGGTCCTATTAATGCCGCACTCTGTTCCCAGAAGTGATGGCTCAGAGAGCTTACTGAGTGCTACAAGAACGGAAGAAGGAGCACGTAGTGTTCCCCAAGCTCTGAGTTAACAGTTGACACATTGGTGCTAAGCACTTCCAGGGCTAAAAGCACCTGCTGCAGAGAATGCTTCTGCAAAGTAAAGATACACTGCATGGATCATAGATCTAAAAAGTTAAAACATAGATCAGTAAACCACATTTATCATTTTTGTGTAAGAGACTGGTTGCTTCTGCTCAGACTGCTCCTGGATAATCTGAAGGATAATCTTAGTCAAATAAGGAAGATACTTGCATTTTGCAAAAAACTGGCAATAACCTAAACAAAAGATTAAGATGACTACGTTATTTTCTTGCTCCTTCACCAGAAAAAAAGTATTTATATTTACCAGAAATCTCTTACATTAGCACTCATTCCCAAGCAAAGCTTTTCTACCATATGTACCTGATAGAATCTTTCTATTATTTGATAGATGTTTCAGTTTCCATACCCATTCAAAACAAAAAAAAAAAAAAATCAGTTAATTCGTAATGGAATATTTCTTAGACTACGTGTACAGTCCACTTAGGCCATGAATGATGGGAAAGGCTAACAACGGTAAGGTTTTATCTATACAAAGAAGAAATGTACGTATTTGTTTGCTGAGATTGGAGCTAGTTAACTCAGTCTGGTGACACATACATAAGACATAAATCTCACCCAGCAAAACTATGAGTCTTCCTCCTGAACTTTTCTTGTAATGGTGATCATGAGCTATAAGCTAACAGACATTTCTAAAAATTGTTTTAAAACCAAATATATTGTTACTTAGGGTAACTGACAGTAATATGATTAAAAAAATCCTAATTTGAATACAGAACTAAGAGACATGAAAGAACAGAGATATGACAGAAAAAATGGAACTTGAGTCTATTTCTAACGTACAAAAGAACTACCATCTTCCTATCAATATGGTGATTAAGCTTTGTCAACCATGCAACAATTGCTGCCCTTGTTTATTTTTTGCATTGTCAAAAAAAAGAATCTTCCTTTCAAATGCCAAAATGTAAAAGTCACTATAAATAAAGCAAATGCTACAAATTCCTATTAATGAAATTAAAATCAAAAAAATCAAAGAAGAAAAAAAGGAAATAAGGAAGGAAGTTTAAAGTCTAGATGTTTAGACAGCCCTGCAAGCCCCCTTGTGACCTTACTCTGATATTTAACAAAACATTAATCTTCTTGCCAGCAATTATAAAGAATACAGTGATGTAGCTGGGACTCAGTGAGTGAGTAATAGTAATTCCATTGTTCTCTTTTATTTATGCCTTGGCTGTACCAGGCAGATGAGGTAAGCTGAGGTTTTTTATATGTTATTATTCTGAACTGGCAATACATAAAGGCTGATAACACAAATATCTGTCTGTTTCTGAAGCACTGTTTCACACCTCCTTCCAGCTCATGATCAAAGCGTTTCAACATTTTATTATGAAATCATGAATCCGCACTTAGTTTGCATATGAATTATAGTCTTTTTAAAAAAAAACAACGCTGGTGTGCAACAGTGACAGTGCCTTTTGAACTAAGGAACAAAACAAGGTGTTACACATTACTTCTTGAAGGCAATGACTTGCTGAATAATTCTGTTTGTTGGAGCACAGTCCAACCTCCCTATTGAATACAAAAAGCCTTGAGACCAAAGATTTCTTTTTTTTTTTTTTCTTTTTTTTTTTTTTTCTGTGAACAGGCCAATGATTTTGTTTCACTTGCTAGAAAAAATGAAAGAAGCAGGACCCTATCAAGAAATTGAAAAAATGTTGCCAGTATCTGTAATTATAACAAATCTAAAAGAGCTTCCCTCTGTATTTCTGAAATGCAATAGTTATAATAAAAAAAATTTAAAAAGGCATTTTTTCAGTTAATAATATCATAGAATCATAGACTCACAGAATAGTTAGGGTTGGAAAGGACCTCAGGATCATCGAGTTCCAACCCCCCTGCCATGGGCAGGGACACCTCCCACTAAACCATGCCATCCAAGGCTGTGTCCGACCCCACCTTGAACGCCGCCAGGGATGAAGCATTCACAACTTCCCTGGGCAACCCATTCCAGTGCCTCACCACCCTTACAGGAAAGAATTTCTTCCTCATATCCAATCTAAACTTCCCTTGTTTAAGTTTAAACCCATTGCCCATTGTCCTCTCACCACAGTCCCTAATGAAGAGTCCCTCCCCAGCATCCCTATAGGCCCCCTTCAGGTATTGGAAGGCTGCTATGAGGTCTCCACGCAGCCTTCTCTTCTCCAGGCTGAACAGACCCAATTTTCTCAGCCTATCTTCATGTGGGAGGTGCTCCAGTCCCCTGATCATCCTCATGGCCCTCCTCTGCACTTGTTCTAACAGTTCCATGTCCTTTTTATGTTGAGGACACCAGAACTGCACACAATACTCCAAGTGAGGTCTCACGAGAGCAAAGGGGCAGGATCACTTCCCTTGACCTGCTGGTCACACTCCTTTTGATGCAGCCCAGGATATGGTTGGCTTTCTGGGCTGCCAGCGCACACTGCCGGCTCATGTTCATTTTTTCATCAACCCACACCCCCAAGTCCTTCTCTGCAGGGCTGCTCTGAATCTCTTCCCCACCCAACTTGTAGCTGTGCCTGGACTTGCTCCGACCCAGGTGTAGGACCTTGCACTTGGCATGGTTAAACTTCATCAGGTTGGCATCAGCCCACCTCACAAGCATGTCAAGGTCCCTCTGGATGGCATTCCTTCCCTCCAATGTATCAACCGAACCACACAGCTTGGTGTCATCGGCAAACTTGCTGAGGGCACACTCAATCCCACTGCCCATGTCACCCACAAAGATGTTGAACAAGACCAGTCCCAATACTGATACCTGGGAGACACCACTCGTTACTCCCATTGTACAAACCTTGCATTCTAAAAGGTTCTATGTGGGTTCCATATATGTCATAAAGCACACTAAAAGAATGTTAAAAAGGAGGAAAAGCATAACCTAGTAAGTTATAAGCTTTTATCCTGCACCTACTTGTTAGGATAACTGTTGTGGTATCTTTAAGGTTCACACTTACTATATTTCAAGGATTGACTTCATAACAAAACCCACAATGCTCAATCTTTCTGCTTCAGGAAGAAGAGGGACTAAGGTACCCATTCAATTTTTTGCCATTTAAGAAACATGTATTTCAAAGTCTCAGAACTGTATATCAGGAATAAGAATTCCACTGGCTTTTACAAGAGCAACTTCTAGCTGTTGATGCTTATGCTAACATGCATGCTTCAGTATGATGTTCTTTTAAATATACCATGAACATATATGTGTTTTCCTTCACAGTAGTCCAAAAAGTATGTCATTCTTATAAAATATATTTATATTCTAAGGATTTTTTCAAGTTTGTTTTACAGAATACAAGTATGAACTGTAAACAATCTTATTAATAGAAAGAACATTTTATTAGGCTTTACTGTCAGTGATTTGCAACTATTCATTTTGTTGAAAGTCTGCCATTTGTGCCACTTCAGTCAATGCAGGAGTTGGTTGGAATTTTTGGCCTCTTTTATTTGCAATGTCATCTTCTCCTTCTGCTCACTTCTCTGTATTGGCAGAGACGGATTCAGCTCATGTTTATAAATTAATAATGTCACCAAATCAATATTTAAGGCGGGAGGGTAAAAGAAATTGCTCCTATGTTTCATTACTTGCCTAAAGAATGAAGGATCTAAACTCTGATCACAGTACTTCCATATGGCTGTACAGTGAAAGATCACACAGCCAAGCAACAGCCTAGCAAAGAATACTTGGTTTGTTAAAAGATTTTTTTCAGATCATCAGTAGGTGGCTAAAGTAATTAAACTTAATACAGCATTTATTTTCTGAACAGCTAAAGGCTTAGCTTGTTACACTGAACAGTTTTTTTTCTTGGAGTAAACTCATGGAGGTTATCCAAAAGCAGATTCAGCTCAGTGGCAGCTAATGTAACCTGGCTCTGTACTCCTAGTGGGACTGCAGTGTTGTGTGTGTGAAAACTCATACATCTTCTGTCAGATGATCTAATTTCTTTTACCAGCCAATTCAGTACATTTGAAACATTTTGCAAAACTGGCTACTATTTCAGACTTCCTCTGAGAAGTAACTTTGAATATCCACATTTGACCTTAAGATAATTTCTTCAGTACATCCTAAAACTGGGATGGGTTTAAAACCTCATAATCATCACTGCATTTTCTATACTAGTGTATTTTAAAGCAGAACAGAACTGCATTGCATTGGGTGAGATTAACAATTCATTTTTTATAAGTATAAATACTTCAGTATTTAAATTAATTAACACATGTATAAAAACCTTAATATTACTCAATGTCCTTGTGCAGACTGCATAGAAGTGCCAGATCAAACAAGGAGGTTTCCCTGTCTTAATATCGAACTTCAAAAGTAATCCATCTGTCCCTATTCACAGACAAAGAGGATGCATCTCTGAGTACCTTGCAAAATCAGTGCTCTCCATGCGTGAGACACAAACTTACAAAGGCAAGAATTCAGAATTGAGCCTTAAGCCCTGTTGATAATTTGTTTCATTGTCACAGCACATATGAGGTATGTAGGACCCCCAGCAGCTCTGAAGCTCCTGTTCTATTCCCGCACAATGGGGGTGAGCTAAGGATTGCAGTGTATCCATATCCCCTCAGTTCTGGTGCCTGGGTAAAATTTAAGGAAGATATTTGATGTTATTTGAATGAAGTTTTATGATAATGTTGAAAAACAATATTTGTGAAAAGTAATAAAATCCTCTCTCAAACTAAGATCCATTAAAACTGCCTCAATATATCGTGCAACTTGTTATGAGAGATTACACCATTCATCTGAGCTATGAATTTACATGGTACTGGAAACTATAAGAGATAAGAAAAGGCACTTGTGGCCAACTCTATAAGAAAGGCAGAGAAAATATACTTTTTCATGACAGATACTTATATGATGAATCTAGTAAGTTTCTACTTCAAAACCTGATTTTATGGGTCAAAATTTATCAAAGAAAATGTTTACATTATCTTATTAATTTCTTTGTAGACTCGTGAATCCCATACTTTATGGGAGAGATATTGCATTAGCTGTATTTTAATGTACCACAATGACAATTACTTTTAGAAACACTATTGTAATATATCCATCCCCATGGAGTATTACAATAATGTTAAACCCAGAGAGAACAGTGTCATTACTAGATGCAGTTATCAAAACAAACTTCATTTGAAAGGCTTGGAAATTCTTATTCTCTACCTCTTTACTACTTAACAACACTTAAGTGTTTAGAACATGTGAACCTTCCTGTAGAATCATAGAATCCTAGAATAGTAAAGGGTTGGAAAGGACCTTAAGGTCAACTAGTTCCAACCCCCCTGCCATGGGCAGGGACACCTCCCACTAAGCCATGCCATCCAAGGCTGTGTCCAACCTAGCCTTGAACACCACCACCGATGGAACATTCACAACTTCCCTGGGCAACCCATTCCAGTGCCTCACCACCCTTACAGGAAAGAATTTCTTCCTCATATCCAATCTAAACTTCCCCTGTTTAAGTTTGAACCCATTACCCCTTGTCCTCTCACTACAGTCCCTCATGAAGAGTCCCTCCTCAGCATCCCTATAGACCCCCTTCAGATACTGGAAGGCTGCTATGAGGTCTCCACACAGCCTTCTCTTCTGCAGGCTGAACAGCCCCAACTCTCTCAGCCTATCTTCATACGGGAGATGCTCCAGTCTCCTGATCATCCTTATGGCCCTCCTCTGCACTTGTTCCAACAGTTACATGTCTTTTTTATGTTGAGGACACCAGAACTGCACACAATACTCCAAGTGAGGTCTCACAGGAGCAGAGTAGAGGGGCAGGATCACTTCCCACGACCTGCTGGTCACACTCCTCTTGATGCAGCCCAGGATGCGGTTGGCTTTCTGGGCTGCAAGCGCACACTGCCGGCTCATGTTCATTTTTTCATTGACCAAGACCCCCAAGTCCTTCTTCACAGGGCTGCTCTGAATCACTTCTCTGCCCAACTTGTAGCTGTGCCTAGCATTGCTCTGACCCAGGTGGAGGACCTTGCACTTGGAATGGTTAAACTTCATCAGGTTGGCATCAGCCCACCTCACAGGCATGTCAAGGTCCCTCTGGATGGCATTCCTTCCCTCCAACCTATCAACTGAACCACACAGCTTGGTGTCATCAGCAAACTTGCTGAGGGCGCACTCAATCCCACTGTCCATGTCACCAACAAAGATGTTGAACACGACCGGTCCCAACACCTATCCCTGACGGACACCACTCATTCCTGGTCTCCAGCTGGACATTGAGCCATTGAGCACTACTCTTTGCGTGCGGCCATCCAGCCAGTTCTTTATCCACTGAGTGGTCCACCTATCAAATTGATGTCTCTCCAACTTAGAGGGAAGGATGTCATGGGAGACAGTGTCAAAGGTTTTATACAAGTCCGGGTAGATGACATCAACTGCTCTACTCTGTCCATCAGTTCCGTACCCCCATCATAGAAGGCCACCAAATTGGTCAGGCAGGATTTCCCCTTAGTGAAGCCATGCTGGCTGTCACCAACCACCTTGTTGGTTTTCATGTGCCTTAGCATGCCTTCCAGGAGAATCCACTCCAAGATTTTGCCAGGCACAGAGGTGAGGCTGACTGGTCTGTAGATCCCCGTCTCATCCATTTTCCCCTTCTTCAAAATGGGTATTTAAGAAAAATACTGAAGGGGGGACCGCATGTTCTCTGGGACTATAACAACCTTCACCTTCCTTAGTGTACGTAGTTGTTGCTCTGTCAGGGCTCTAGCGGTACTGAAGCCAGCTGAACTTCTAAAGAAAGCAGTTATACTTCTCCTTTGAATAGCCCTGCTACCAAAACTCTGAAGGAGAATTAGGACAGAGCTGAGTACCTTAATAATTTGGGAAAGTGGTCAGGGAAAAATAAAGGCGGGGGATATAAACACTGTCTGATTAGCATGCGCATGTCTTGTCCTTGATTTTTTTGAGAAATGCTGCTGGTTTGTTTCCTCTTGTCTCTCCAGCTGCGCAGTTACTAGACTTCTGCTAAAGTAGATTCCAAAGAAATGTTACTTTGTGTCTCTGACTTGAGACTTCTGTTGTGTCAGGCAAGTTTAGCTTGCCTTGCCCTTATCATTGGGGTGTGGGATTTACAGTAGCCTTTGACTCTGCAGATGAAAGAGCTGGGGCCCACTCCTGGAGTGATTTCAACCTACTTTCCCACCAGCTGGGAAAGGTGGGAAGGCAAAATTTTCTTTTACTGAGGCTACTTTACTTTTTTCTAACCAGCTTTGGGATTATGTTTCACATATCTTTTAACAAAGTAACAGGTTCTATTTAGGTAAACTGGGTATTAAAATTCGGTACCATATCACTGGCGGTAGGATGTACTGTACTAGACAGGGACTGATCCAGGCCCTGCTCATGAACCTCTGGGTTAGGCCAAGAGGTACAAAGGTACCAAACTGCCTAATTCCTGTTCAATTCAATGTGATTTCAGTATTTAATTCCTACAGTCTGTACCTCAGAAATATTTATACAAAAGAAACTATTTGAAATTTGGGGTCCCAGGCAACTTCATATCATTTTAGGTACAAAGATGACTTAGTAAGCACGCAGAAAAAGATGTCTGACTGACACAAGCAAGGAGGTAAGCATTAAGTATGCAGATCCTAAAGCAGCCACATGTTGCACTGCTGAGCAGAACAACTGTTAAATACTTCTAAAAATTCGGCTTTAAATATATACAGGAAATGGCTACAGGATTAAACCATATATGATTTTTGTCTCAACCATGGCATTATCTTTTGTCTCTCACATCTGTTCTCATTATGGACTCATTTTCTTACCTATATTTGTATCCATTTCTTAAATCTGAATACTTGACAAATATTTCCACTGGCTTACATCGATAATCAAAGTCTGAAAATAATACTTTAAATATGGTTAATTCATTAGGAAAATAAAAAATATATTTACACTGTTTTGCTTCCAGTGTAATTTTACATTACTTTGCAAATTGTGCTAATATTTGGCTATATAATTTCAGCATCTTTTACAAATTAACAGTAAGAAGTATCAGTGAAAAGCAAATTATATCCATTAGAAATAAATTTAGATGCTATTTATATCTGATATACATTCTTTCCAGTCACGATGGGACTGGTGTAAGACCATCACTTCAGTCAGATATCTCCCTCTCTCAGACATTTCTTTGCTCTCTGTTGCCAAAGTCTACTGTTAACTGTCCATAAATGGTCTTCCTAGAAGACTGATATGTAGCATGGGGTTCTTAGCATGTCTCTCTTTATTCATGTTGAGATCATATCTACTGATTTTCTAGCTCTTCTCCAGGTTCTGTGCTGCAGTCCCTTCCCTTCTGAAGTTTCTGTTTTCATAAATGACCATTACTTTCTTATATTTAATTCCTCTTAAGTGCTGTAATTTCCCAAATGTTTTTAATTCCATAAGCTGTTTCCTGTGATCTTCTCCAGACTGCTTCTCAGCATGGTTTTCAGTTTTCTCTGGGGCTATATTTTTTTTATCCACCTCTTCCTTTTCTCTCTCTTCCCTCAGCATACAACAGCACTGGCCTCCTTCAGCCATAGCTCATTTGTCTGTTTAGCATCTGTTTGTCATTCATACCCCTTGATGTTATAACACTCATCTTTTTCATATTCTCATCTATAGCCCACTGTGAATACTTGCACAGTGCCTTAGAGTCACCATAGAGCATTTAGTTCTATTTATTCAAATAGGATATTTGCCTTCTTATCTTCAATAGTCTTCTTCCTTAGGAAGTTTTAATATTGTCATCACTATTTCAAATTTATTGTTTCCTGCAGCTGATCTTTAATTAGGAAGCTGCAAGGGGATGATGCATTTGCAGAAGCCACACTCGTCCAGCCTGCAGATATAAGAACCCACTCCTAAATAGAGTTTCTGAGGTGTCAAAATGTAGGCCTTTCAGTACTTTTGTTACAGATAAGGAAGCCCACTGAAAATGTTCTGATTTGTCCAAATACTCAGGACACATGAATACCACAAATAAACTGGTATGACTGCATGAAAAAAAACCCAACAAAACAAAAACCAAGCAAAAAAACCCATGCACTGACACTGTGGAATTAACTTTGGGTACAATAATTGCTAAAATTGGCATGTAATGGGAATGCTCTTTAAAGTTTTATCTATCTATCTCTTCTGTTTCTTTATGCGTCTCTGATTAGATGCAACCTAAGCAAAGTAAAATTTTTGCACAGTTGCCTCCATCCTGAGGCTATTCTGAGTTTTGTCCATTGCTCTGAAATTATTACAATCAGTATTTATTTCTGACAAAACTTGAAGGCCAGAATCATTTATCAAGGCTCAGCTGTGACATGTAAAATATACCCATTTTTTATAAAAAATAAGAATGCTTGCAAGATATGCATCTGAGAGATATGGTGGATACAAAACAGATGAGGAAAGCCCAAGGTAACAGTGAGATGATAATGGCCAGTGTAATAAGCAGTGCTACTGCACCTCAACTGCTTGGTTATGGTGAAATTAATTTAATAACTGCTACCATGCTAAGAAAAGGAAATAAAGGCAGAATATTAGTTTATTATCTTCTCCCTTCTGTAATTTACTCAGCACAAAAGTATTTATTAGAAACATATTTATTGTGTAGTCACTGTTGGATGTGCCATATGTTCCTCTACTCATGACGTAATAATTTCTGGATTTTTTTTTTTTTTTTTTTTTTTGAAGTGCTGTATAAAAAGACTAAAACTGAAACTGGAAAAAGTCACTAGATATCAGGGCTGAATGTGAGATCAATTTCAGAGGAAGAAATTCATGCTTTTAATGAGAAGTTTGCTCTAATGAAATGAAGGAGATCAAAGCTGATAGAAAGCAAAGCTATGTAATGAAACAGTGATTTAAGAAGCCTGGGACATTCATTTTATTTTCATTGTAAGATAGCTTACTTGCCTTACTGTTTGGTATTGTTTATTCTGGTGTCTGTACATGGTTTTCATTATATTAATTAGATTATTGGCCAAATTCTAAACTGCTGTAAATCAAAATTGCTCTTATGACTCCAGTGAATGACAGTGACTTATACCAGCTGATGATTTACCCTTTGGTGTCTTACAAATACAGGATAAAAATTTTGCAAAACTTCTAAAAAACTTGTTTCCTTGTGAAAATGTTACAATTTATTGCAGTTTTGCAAATGGATAGAATTTCTTGTTGCAAATACTTTAATTAGTATTATAAAATGAATTGAAATTTAATTAAAGATGAAAAAAAGCACAGTGGAAATTTTTAAAAGGATAAAACCAGCAAGAAACACTCCCAGATTTGAGTGCCATTTTAACAGTAATCTGAACCAACATCTGAAAAGTGTTATATAATTTTAAACATATACTAAAAATTATTTTCTTCCAGCTTAGAGCAAGTGCAGACTCAATAGTTGTTCCAAAGCTTTTAGTTATTTTCCCCCTCAATCTCTAGACATAAACAAACAAGAATGCTAATTAAAAAGTTACTTCAGGCAAGAATCTTGTCAAAGTAGTTAAATAGAGTTAAAGTCAATGATCAGAAGGTATGGTAACCTCTAGAGAAAGCACTCATGATGTAAGCATATTGCATTTATTCAGAGAATGATTCCTCAACAGTTTAACAAATGGTTTAATATACTATTGAAAAATATCACTTTTGCTCTTAATAAGAAAATCAAATGTGTGCTCCCTTCTTTTAGGGTATATAATGAATATGATTCCAACATGTATTTCTGATACAAAGGATCAGGGCAGGTTTTATTGGTGACTGTTACGTCCTTAATTCCTTAATTTTGCCCTGTTTCTCAGAGGCTGTTGTCAATGGCATAGTGCGCAGTACACAGTTTCCCCACTATGACTACAGTTTTACAAGGGTTTATGAAATTTTCAGTAAAAAAGGGAAAAGGTAAAGGTGATTTCTAAAACGATGTCAGACTAGCCTGTATGCAGGCACAGTTAACATGTTGACAGCTTGGCTGCTCTTTCAAACAAGGAATGTAAATCAAGCAGGTTTTGCTTGGTTAGGTCTAAAGTGTGGAAACTAAAAGCATTTCTTAGCGCCTGAAGCTGGCTACACATATGTTTGATGTTCCTACAAGAAGGTGACTTAAGCATTTGAGCAGGGATTGCGGTGGTGCTATTACAGCCTGGATGGTCAACAGGTACAAGGTGCATCAGGGGGGCACCTGTTACTAAATTGAGACATAGCTAACAAGATGTGTTAGACTTTGAACTGGAAAGCATTTATGCATGTCAACAGACCAAAATGACAGGAACTGATGCCTCTGGAACACAAAAAATCCTCATTGAATATGGAACACCATATTCTGCCAACCTGCTGAGACCTATGACGCTATTTATTGATGTCTTCATGAAATTCAGTAAAATCCCTAGGGAAGCTAATGGCTTTACGGCTACTGTATTCCAGTGGCACTCACTGGCCCTGAAATGTCTTCAAAGATGCAGAGAAGCTAAGAGGTTTGCAAGGGTATGTGACAGAAACAAGCTCTGCCAGAACCCAAGCGGACCCAGCAGGATTCATGGGAGCACAAGGCCTGAGACACAGTACCAAGACGTACTTGCTCCTCACAGAGGCAGTATTGGAAGCAACATATAATCCCATTTAAAAATGGAATAATCTGAAAACTTTTGTCTGCTTTTCTCATATGAAGAAGCAGATCCTGAGTTTGAATAAGCACTAACAGCTTGAAAATTTATTGGTAGTTTATATTTATAACTATCTCATTTTAGGTGTCCTGGCAAACTGTCTGCTATGTCTGCACACAGGCGGGAAAGCTCCTGCAAGAGAGAGTGTGACCAGTTTCTTGATGCTCTAGGTTTGGCTTGGATGGTTTTCCTCTGATATACATACAGTGTTAATGTTTAAGTGGTTCTGCAGAATTGTCATTAGTTTATCAATCGTTATTTTGTCAGTTGAGTATTGTGTTACGTATTCTCTCACTTTCTATTTTTGCATTATTTTTTTAACTTGTAGAAAAAATGTAAATGTCAGTCTGACAAAGTACAATGATGGAGAAGTACAAAAGAAGCAACAGTCAAGTTTACTATTCAAACAGATACTCATATAGTCTGCAATGTAGGTTAATGTAGCCAAGGCAGTCTACTTAATATTCTAGACAACAGTCATTCAGTGAATTGAAACATTTTTCATGGATTTTCATCTGACAATTTTGAGTAAGTTCTATTTAGAAAATTATCAGGTTGTGTATCATCTTATACTTCATTTCAATGGGTTTGAAATAAAATTTAAATAATTTCACTTTATTTCACTTTCCAATTTTTACCTATACATTAAGATAAAAATATGTTGTTACAGAAAGCTACAAATTATTAGCATTACAAAGCAAACTTCATAATAAAATAAATATGCCCATATGCTCAGATAACTAAGTGAAATTTAATTATGTTTGTGTATGCATATTTAGGTTGCTATCTTCAAAATAGGACCTACATGCTACAGTTAGTACCATAATGAGGATCTGTATAGACAATGTCACTCAATATGTAACTTCAAATGAACTTGTGTTCTGTAATTTATGCCTTTCTTTTTAAGGCAATATGTCCTCATGTTTTTCCAAGAATAGATGTATAACTTAGTGTTTTGGGCACTGATCCAGTTTACACATTTCCTGATTTGTCCTTATGTTACTTGAAAACTTATTCCAGGATGAAAGCTCAGTTTGTGTAAGAAATAAAATCAATTCAATTGAACATAGATGACTGTTGCACAAACACATGTATACTGTGTTACACACAAATGTTGACATTTATCAGTATCATTTAGAAGCAACCAAATAAACTCCTTCTAGTGGACCTGGTTTCTAGTTGGTGTATTTATGTAACATTTGCAGTGAACTTAGAGCAGGCTATGCTCTGTATAATGTTTCAAATGGCAGTGCTAAAATGGTGCATTTCTTTTGCATAGAACTAAGATTTTATGTTTTTGGCAATGGTTGTGGAAGATAATGTACTTGTTAGCCAAAAAACCCATTCAGAAAATAACCTCACTCCTACTTTGATGTACAATGTAACAACGGAGTTCTTTATGAAGGGATATGGCCCATCTTAATTTTACATATGATATTCTTTTTTCTTTTTTTTTTTTTTTTTTTTTTTTCTTATGTCAAAGATGCTTATCTTAGTGAAAGGTTTCTCCATGGATTATATCTTACTTCTTTTCTTCCTAGGCTACCCTCAAGATGAATGAACTTTATCTTTTCAGGAAGTTAAAATTTTTATTTAAAATGTGAAGTTTTGTTGAGTCCCAGGATTAAGTGCATGGTTTTAATGCTGATATACTTTGAACTTTATGGCTCTCTTATTTCCAGCTATATTTAACATTCTTTTATCTTGAAACATTTTGCTCAATTTCTCAGTAATGCTATTTTTTAAAAAAGAAAAATCCTTTTGGAGAATTAAGTCTCCGGCCGGACTATCCTTTTCCTCTATTTATGCGCAGGACACAATCCTGGCAACAATTTAACTCCAGCAAGTTGGAGAAATTCCACCTGGACTAAGTGCCCCACAACCAAACTGACAGTGTGTTCCAGAAGATGGCTCACTATCAGATGGCAACTGAAAGTATATTGCATTTCCCTTTGCATCAAGGGAAATGAAATCAGTTATGAAAAATTTTATCTCAGGATGGTGGGCCTACATCAATTTGCTTTCAGCTTGGCCTTGCCCTCAGAGTGCTTTATATTCCAGTTTTTCTTTTCACAGTGCCCCAGGTCACACTGGGAATCCTACAGAACCTGGCAACAGTACACTTCATTCTAGATTATATACATTGCATTAATATTTTGTTTAAGAATCCACCACTCCCAGACATTTGTCTATTAAAAGTTTCAGACGAAGGGTCAGGACCTAGGAGATACAAAACCGAAATCAACTCAACAGAAAATATTTCAGTGTTTCATAGTGACTAAGAAGATGCAAAAATACATTTTTTGCGGACCATATATATTTCCAGTATCATGAGGAAAGAGCCATTCCTGGAGAACCATGAAACATTTTGAGAGCTACAGTAATGAAAACATGTACCAACTTGACTTTAAGTTTGACTAGAACCATTTTCATTACTGAAATGTTCTGTTAAGAAATCTGAATTGGATCCAGGGTGTTCACCCCTAAGAAAAAGCAATACCTCGTTTTTCATATACGTGCATAGTAATAATATTACATATCAAGATAAGGGTACTTCATCTATTAAAATTACAAGAACGAAACAACTCTTGAAGATACTTACGGTACCTTTACTCTTTAAAATCATACGCTTTAAAATGCAGAATTTAACGCCATATATCCAGAACTGCTTTGCTGTCCTGCAGGGGGCCGATGAGGAACCACACTCGCGTCAGGAACAACCAGCTGATGCACTGGTAAAGAAGATCACTACTGGTGCTGCCAGGAAAAAGCGGCGGGCCATAGTAGTAGGCAACTCTGCTCTGAAAGGAACAGAGGCACCCATCTGCCAGCCTGACCCAGTCTCAAGGGAGGTACGATGCCCACCAGGGAGGGGCTCCGATCAAGGATGTTGCAGAGAAGCTGCCTGCTCTAGTAAGTCCCACTGACTATTACCCACTTCTCATGATCCATGTGGGTGCTAGGGATACAGATAGCAGTAGCCCAGAGAGCATAAAGAAGGACTACAGAGCTCTGGGACAGGTGGTTACAGGCTCTGGAGCTCAGATTGTCTTTTTGTCAATTCTCCAGGATACAGCGCAAGACCTTAAAAAGGCTAGGAGGATTGGGCAGGTTAATAAATGGTTAGAAGGGTGGTGCTGTAGTCAGGGGTTTGGGTACCTTGAACATGGGAATCAATTTAGTAGGCCAGGTCTACTGGGGGCTGGTGGGACTGGTCTGACAAAGAAAGGGAAGAGTGGATTTGGTAGGAGGCTTGCCAGACTGGTCAAGGATGCTTTAAAGTAGATGTGCTGGGGGAAGGGGGCATCATTACATCCCAATACACCTAGCCATTTGCCAGCACCTATAATAAATGCTCAGATCAATGTAGAGATATTCCAGCTGCTCCAGCCAATGAGCTGGCTTCATATGGAGCTCGGCTCAGATGCCTCGATAAAAACGCTTGTAGCATGGGGAACAAACAAGAGGAATTAAAGATGTGTGCACACCTAAAGGGATATGGTATCATAGGCATCACAGAAACATGGTGGGATGGCTCCTGTGACTGATGTGTTGGAATGGAATGTTACAGGCTCTTTAGGAAAGACAGGCCTGGTAGGCAGGGAGGAGGAGTTGCTATTTATGTTAGGGATAGGCTGGAGAGTATGGAACTCTGTCTGGGGACAGGTGAGCAGTCGACAGAGAGTTTGTGGGTAAGGATTAAAGGGAGAATAGTGATGGGAGACATTATTGTGGGGATCTGTTATGGATCGCCTAACCAAGAGGACTCGGTGGGTGAAAGGCTCTGTAGACAGATAGGAACAGCCTCCTGCTCGCAGGCCCTTGTCCTCATGGGAGATTTCAACCACTCTGAAATCTGTTGGAGGGATGGTACGGCCCGCCACAAGAAATCCAGGAAGTTCCTTGATTGGGTGGAAGACAACTTCCTTCTGCAAGTAATAGAGGAGCCGACAAGGAGAGGCACCATGCTTGACCTCATCCTCACCAACAGGGAAGGGCAGGCTGGAAATATGAAGGAGAAGCCTTGATTGCAGCAATCATGAGATGGTCGAGTTTGAGATCCTCAGGACAGTGAGAAGAGCTTGCAGCAAGCTCACTGCCCTGGACTCCAGGAGAGCAGACTTTGGCCTCTTCAGGAACCTGCTCAGTAAGGTTCCATGGGATATAGCCCTAGAGGACAGGGGGGCCCAAGACTGTTGGTTGATATTCAAGGATCACCACCTACTGCAAGCTTAGGAGCAATACATCCCAATTAGAAGAAAGTGCTGCAGGAGGGCCAGGAGACCTCGTTGTATGGATAAGGACCTGCTGAGGAAAATTCAAAGGAAAAAGAGGCATATAAATGGTGGAAGCAAGGACAGTTAGCCTGGGAAGAATACAGGGATGCTATCTGGGAAGCTAGGGACCAGGTTAGGAAATCTAAGGCCCAGTTAGAATTAAACTTGGCTAGGCATGTTAAGGATAACAGGAAGGGATTCTGTAGGTACACTGCAAATAAAAGACAGACTACGGAAAACGTGGGCCCTCTGAAAGAGCTATCAGGAGAACTGGCTACCCTGGATTTGGAGAAGGCTGAGGTTCTTAATGACTTCTTTGCCTCAATCTTCACTGGCAAATGCTCTGATCACACCACCCAAGTCCTGGAAGGCAGACTCAGGGACTGGGAGAATGAAGACCCTGGGCCCACTGTAGGAGAGGATCTGGTTCGAGACCATCTTAGGAACCGGAAGGTACACAAGTCCATGGGACCTGATGAAATCCTTCTGCGGGTCTGGAAGGAGCTGGCAAATGAAGTTGCTAAGCCACTGTCCATCATGTTTGAAAAATCATGGCAGTCAGGTGAAGTTCCCAACAACTGGAAAAAGGGAACTATAACCCCCATTTTGAAGAAGGGGAAAATGGATGAGACGGGGAACTACAGACCAGTCAGCCTCACCTCTGTGCCTGGCAAAATCTTGGAGCGGATTCTCCTGGAAGGCATGCTGAGGCACATGAAAACCAACAAGGTGGTTGGTGACAGCCAGCATGGCTTCACTAAGGGGAAATCCTGCCTGACCAATTTGGTGACCTTCTATGATGGGGCTACGGAACTGATGGACAGGGTAGAGCAGTTAATGTCATCTACCTGCACTTGTGCAAAGCGTTTGACACTGTCTCCCATGACATCCTTCCCTCTAAGTTGGAGAGACATCAATTTGATAGGTGGACCACTCGGTGGATAAAGGACTGGCTGGATGGCTGCATGCAAAGAGTTGTGCTCAATGGCTCAATGTCCAGCTGGAGACCAGGAATGAGTGGTGTCCCTCAGAGATCAGTGTTGGGACCAGTAGTGTTCAACATCTTTGTTGGTGACATGGACAGTGGGATTGAGTGTGCCCTCAGCAAGTTTACCAATGATACCAAGCTGTGTGGTTCGGTTGATACATTGGAGGGAAGGAATGCCATCCAGAGGGACCTTGACATGCTTGTGAGGTGGGCTGATGCTAGCCTGATGAAGTTTAACCATGCCAAGTGCAAGGTCCTACACCTGGGTCAGAGCAATGCCAGGCGCACGTACAGGTTGAGCAGAGAAGAGATTCAGAGCAGCCCTGCAAGAAGGACTTGGGGGTCTTGGTCAATGAAAAAATGAACATGAGCCGGCAGTGTGCGCTTGCAGCCCAGAAAGCCAACCGCATCCTGGGCTGCATCAAGAGGAGTGTGACCAGCAGGTCGTGGGAAGTGATCCTGCCCCTCTGCTCTGCTCTCGTGAGACCTCACTTGGAGTATTGTGTGCAGTTCTGGTGTCCTCAACATAAAAAGGACAGGGAACTGTTGGAACAAGTCCAGAGGAGGGCCACGAGGATGATCAGGGGACTGGAGGACCTCCTGTATGAAGGTAGGCTGAGAGAGTTGGATCTGTTCAGCCTGCAGAAGAGAAAGCTGCATGGAGACCTCGTAGCAGCATTCCAATACCTGAAGGGGGTCTATAGGGATGCTGGGGAGGAACTCTTTGTGAGGGACTGTAGTGAGAGGACAAGGGGTAATGGGTTCAAACTTAAACAGGGGAAGTTTAGATTGGATATGAAGAAGAAATTCTTTCCTGTAAGGGTGGTGAGGCACTGGAATGGGTTGCCCCGGGAAGTTGTGAATGCTCCATCGCTGGCGGTGTTCAAGGCTGGGTTGGACATAGCCTTGGATGGCATGGTTTAATGGGAGGTGCACCTGCCCATGGCAGGCAGGTTGGAGCTAGGTGATCTTAAGGTCCTTTCCAACCCTTACTATTCTATGATTCTATGATTCTATACTTTTTATGCCCAGGGCCTCGCATACTACCAGTTCTGCCCTTATACTTCTACAAGAAGAACAGAGAAAAGTTAAAGGTTTTAATGAAAATGTAGGCATCCAATCTGGGCTAACCAGACACGTACTTGTAGCAGCACTCTTCCCGCTTTCAAATCGCAGGTGAATATTCTAGTCACCATCCAGATAACTTTGGTATCAATTTGGTCAATTTCTCTTACTAAGATTTTAATTTGTAATTTCTAAAATTATGTAAAGATAGTGCAGAATTTTTGTGTAAATATTTTCTGAAATAGAGATTCAAAATGGGCTTTCACATAGAAGAGAGTAATCCTAACCTTCTGTATCTTAGAGCAGAGGCAGCTCTCTCACTTAGACCAATCACTGTAATCTGGATGCAATTACCTTTATTTTTTTTTTTTTTTCCCGGAAATGATTTATTTTTAAGGAAGCTAGAAGGACTTTAAGAACATATCTGTTTTTTAATGAGATGATTTTTCATCTGATGAGATGAGAAACATTTTTCTCAAATGATTCTTAATATTGCTCTACAAAACAGATTTGTCATGAGAAAAGGTAGCTAAAGCAAATTATCTGTTAAAGTGTGCTGCAGAGTCCCTTGCTTCCTGGAATGTTCCATTGAAATTAAGAGAAATACCCTACTGGAGAACTACAACTCAGCATGAATAACTGTGTGACTACCTGCCATTTATCTGTCATGCTCATCTAAGATCAATGATCTCTGGGAAAATGAATTGCACTACACCCTTGCAGAATATTCAAACAGTGCAAAAAAGCAGAAAAACTTAAAAGAGCTACAGATTAACAACTGAGATTTATTTGCTAGTACCATTAGGTCTATTATATTCAAGTACCTTAAAATTGAATAATAATAATATTTATTTTTTTTAAATTACAAATAAAAGACTAACTAGGACTATAATGACATAAAATAGTAATGATAGACTACTGTGATGACAGTTCAAAAGGGATCTAATTTATCTCTGAGATTCAAGTATGTGCTGGTAATACTTTCAGTAAATGGCAGACTTTTACATTGGTGATTCCTGACTATTATATATATTGAAATTTTCATTAAGAAGAAATGGCTACTCATAGACATTATTATTTAGAAAAGCAATTTTTTTTTTTATGTAAAGTATACACTACCAGAATTATTTAAAGGAGTGCTAATACTGAGAAATGAGAATTGATTAAATGACAAAAACTATCCCCAAGAAAAAATAAGCATTGAAATTGGACTAAGATATTAAAGAATGAATGATTCCAGAATCTGGAGCATTACTTTCTAAGAAACATATATAGTAGCAAATCTATTTTAGTTTCTAATGGGGACTTTTCCTGGGTTGTGCTCAGGCACATGAGAAAACGCTACTAAGTCCTCTGTTAGGAGCAAAGGACAAAAAGGACTTCCACTGGGCTTGTTGCCACCTTTCTCAGCAACAAGAAGTCACTAGCCACTGAGCAAGAGTTGCCCTCATCAAGCCAGGTACTCCTTGGGGAGGCTCTGGCTGGCAGCAGTTTCACATATCTCTAGCTTTCCAGTGCCTAGTCCTGGGGGCTGCCAGCCTTTCTCTTTGGCATAAACTAAACTGGTCTCCCCACTCATGCCCTCTTTTTACATCTGTTTGTCATTTTTCTGGACCATTCTCCTTTTAGAAGTTACTGCATAGCAAAGAGAAGACATTTAAGGCTCCAAGTCATGAAATATTCTCCTGATTATGGAGTAATCATATTTTATGTTCCAGGATGGTAAAAGATTTCACTGCCTCTGTCAAGAACAATACTTACAAACCTTTTGCATCACGAGTAGGCACAGAGTAGTCAATGGTTAACTGACTAAACAAAAACTACCACTGGGGCCCAGGCAAGAGTCATAATAAAGTATCTGGACGGCTTCTAATTCCTTAAGACCCTAAAAGTCTTAGAGCTCCTATGAGAATCAAGGTGTATATTTCTTGTAAGTACTCAACTAGTATTATTTTGAATGTCTCACAGATGCCAGCAAAGATTGATAATAAAATCGAAAGATCTTGTCAGTCTGGTGAACAGAGGACAAGAAACAGTCTTAATTACCTAGAAACTCTGTTTGAGAGGCACATGCAGGAAGAATTGTAGAAAAGATCATTTGTAGTATGAATTTTCCAAACTATTTTTATGTATCTTTGCAGACAAGGGAAAGAGTTAAACAATTCAATGTCACTGCCATCATGATAGTACCGTATGGACATAGCCTTCCTTCACCTTCTGAACTCCTAATATGATCACACCGTTGCTCAAAATGACATTTTATCAGTTTCCACAGGAATCACACAAATGTCGAACTAGTGCCTAACGGTGGGTTCATTGGAGCATTGTTCAACATTTTGTATTCTTGCATTGGAACCTGTTCTTCTATTTCCAAGTGCAAATCTAAACCTTTCCTGGCTGGAACAGATGATATTATATCTGGCCTGGTATTGTATAAGGAGTCTTCCATTAATTTTTGTTTTTCAACTACTCTTGGTACAACCATATTTGCTTTTCTTACAGACCTATACTGGTTTAAGATCTTTTAAGATTTATAGGAGTTCTCCAACAAATTTAACAAAAGCTCCATGACAGAAGATAAATGAAACAAAGGAAAATTATTATACGGCTTTGAGATACATCACAAATAACATATAAAGACCACTAAAAATTTTGTAGGTTTATAATTTACCTATTTTTATAGTGATCTGGATTTTTTTCTGCATTTTAATCACTGCTACCCAATGAGAACATAGTTGAACTACCTATACTTTCCCTCAGAATTATGTCTGACATGTTTATAAATAGTAGATTCACACATTTTCAAGGGTGCCTCGAAAATGCAGTGCACATTTGTATAAGAAAAAATTAAACTTGTTAGCATAATGAACACTTTTATATCTGTAATCCTATCTGGACCATCATAGCATTGGCTTCAGATTGGAAAAGATATTACTTGCAACATTTTTGTAACTACAAGAAAAGAATAATAGAAAAGCTGTAGGTTGTATTTCCCTGCTGTAATTAATACTATACACAACAATATAAACAGTGTTAACTCCTTTAAATAACCTTGATCTCATGATTGTTTTTTTTTTGTCTTTATCTAGGAGCATCAGGAATAATTTCAATATCAATAATGAAATGTAAAAATTAAAGTTAAGAAGTAAACCAGACATCTCAGGAGCTAAACCTTTAATGGAAAGAAGGATGAGAAACCAAAGTAAAGGCCTGAATACTTGCACAAGCACTGTCACCTCCTCCTGGTTAAACTATTCTTCAAAAGGAATAGCACATAAGTATAGAGTGAGCATTCTCTGCAAGTTAATGTTCTGTGTCTTATGCAGAAATGTTAAAGTAACATATCTGAAATATATGCATTTCATTGTTTCTGTAATAATATGTTCTGACTGAAAAAAACACTATGCTCAAGTGTTTAAGGGACCTTAAGTATCTGTAATTTTTGAGGTTTTTGTTTTTTTTTTTAAATCAACCTCATTTTTTTGTCAGTTTCTTTTTTTCTTTTTTTTCTTTTCTTTAAATGGTGTCCAACCCCAAGGCAACCTCAATAAAGTCAATGAAATTATACAGGTGGAAAGGACAAAAATGCAGTCTCTGGATTTCAAATAGTGGTGACATTGGTCATGCCATTAAGCCTGACACAAGAACCTTTTAATTTAAATGTAATCTCCAAAAGACCAAATTACCAGCAACATGTTCTCATTAATTCCTGTAAGGGATACTCAAGCTTTGACCCTTTATTGTTCTACTTATCGAGAAGTGGCTGAGACTTAGTATTAATAAGCCATCACTCATTTAAGTGGTCATTCACAGCTGGGCGGGGAAAAGATAGGCTCATCTTTTTGAAGTGGTAACAGACAAGTAAGGCTGCTGTAATAGGCTGTGATTATTTTCACTTTGAATGCTCCCTCAGCTTTCAAAAAATTAAAAGGAACACTCATTTTTCTGCTTGAGTATTTCTCACACTGGCAAAAAATGAATACTTTGAAATGTAAATGATTTAATCTTGCAAACCCCAACTTCAGAGGGAGGTACAGCTTTATTTACAAAATGAAGACATTTTAGGAAATGATTATCATTGTAAAATTGAGGTCAGCAGGGAGCCTGAGTTCAAACTCTTAGAATATCAGCAGTGTAACAAGTTTGATCTTCCTTGCTGCATTGCTTGCATTTGCTTCTCTGGGTTCCAGCAGAGAGCCATTGTCAGTCTGAACTTGTTCCCATTCTTTTCCCTTGGTTAAATAAAATACTTATGCTTATTATTTAAAGTTAGTCAGTCCAATAAAATTCAGGACAAAACTAAAATAAAAAGAGAAGTTTAAACTTATTTTGATTAATTTATACATTATGCAGTTATTAAACTTAGAATATTAAATGGTTGACAGCACTTCAGGCAGTTTCTTTATTTTTATGCATAGTTTAGCCAATAGCATTGGCTAGTGTTACTATACTGTCCTACCCATGTTTGGGAAGGAGACCACCCAAAATGGTGAGAGAATATTTAATTTAAAAATTAAACATTGAGTCCTTAATCTCTCTTCTGTGACTTATAAACAGAACTACAATTATTGTTGGTGATAGTCTAGGGGTTTACGGTATCAGTCAGGCTCATTATGAACTTGTGCAGATAATAAATTCATATCATAAAACCTAAATGATAACAGCTACCATATGACAACAGCCATTGACGTGAACTACAGCTGACTGATATGGACAGCTTCCCTGCACTGATAGGCACTTCAAATGAAAATCTATCAGAAATGAGGATTAACCTATGTGAAACATCTCAGAAGTGAGGAGTTATAATACATTATTGGTGATCTTGAGATATAAGTTCATTATCATTTAATCAATGTTATATGCTAATTTTCAGTGGAGTTACTTATCTCTCTGCAATTTCTGGAAAGTCATTTCTGTCTCTCAGCCTGATACTGTGGAAAGTATAACTTAAAATGAGAGTAAAAGCCTCAATTTTCTCGCAAATATCTTTGCCAAGGCTCTGAAGTTACACCCTTCAGCATAAACCCACCCTTCAGTTGCACCCTTCAGCATGGATTAAACTCTACAGTTACTCTGGGCAAGAAATGCACCCATGTCTCTAGAATATATGAGAGAAAAATACCAAATCAGGCAGTATTCAGTAACTGTGCAATATCTCACCAAAGGATAGGTAAGAACGAAGGGCTGCTTGTAGTCAGGTAATGCAATATAGTTTGAAGCAAGTCTAAAACCTGGGTAGCCAAACTAGCAGGATGCTTGTCCAAAGCAAACGTAAGGATGTTTATCTTTACTAATGATGAATAACAAAATATTGGCAATGGTTTTTCAATGTTCCACAAATACAGAAGAAAAACCCCATGTTTTTATAAACAATTTTTCAAAAAAATCCCCACAGTTTTTCAAAAAAACCCCACAGTTTTTCAAAATGCCCCAAATGCAGAAAAATATGTTAAAATGTTTAAAAAAAAAAAAAAAAAAAAAAAGGTAAAAAAAGAAAGTCTAAAAAATATCCAACATGCAGTAAGTCTCATTGCTTACTGTTTTTTCTGGCTTTAAGCAGGTTTTTTGTTTGTGTGCACTGAAGTGTGAGGTAACTGTTCTCTGAGTAATGAAGGACTCCACTAAGAGCACCATTCACTCCCCTTCCAAGGCAAGTCTGCAAGCTGGGTGACTGCTGCAGTGCAGGAAAGCTGCATACCCTTCCCTTTGGGCAGGACTTCTTTTTCTCCGTGGAAATAAATACCCAGCAAGTCCTGCAGATGTAAAACGAGTGAGTGTAACCAGAAACAAATGTGAGAAACAGTCACACAGAGTAAATTGAGGTATTAATGCACATGGTCAAGTGTATCTTGTTGACTCGTGGCAACTTTATGAGAATTCTGAATGATAGGGACCTGAAAGATAGCTGTTAGTATCAGTATTGTCTTCTTAACGACAGTATTAATCCTTTAGCTATTTTAAGGCGTCTATGAAGTTTTAGATTTGCTGTTTATAACAGAAGCCAGTCTGTGAGAGGATCTAGAGTTGGATGAATGCAAAAGTAAGAATACATCTGTTTTGATGAACTGGTACTGTAACAGATAACAAAAAGCTATTCCAGGTTATAAACTCCCTGGTGCAAAGACTACTCATTCATCTGTACAAAAACATTAACACACTGCATCTTGGGTAGTAAGTAAGGTATCCCTCAGCCTTTCCCCATCCCATAGCCTGCAGTACTGGGGCCAGAGCACGGTAGGAAGAAAAATTCAGTGCAGTGAAACTTTACTGACCTAGGAGGGAAACCCAGGAAGCTCACAAAATTCTGAGATCTGAACTTTTAAGGAGGTTGTGACTTTAACCATTAGAGAATTTATTATTATCAACAACTCTACCCTATTGCCAGCAATGCTTAATATTTATTTATATATGAGATGGCTCTAAGTTATTTTTCTCAGTTGGGAAAGTAAGTCCAACACATCTTAATCAAGTTTCTCAGAATGTTGAAGAGTGAAGTTGAATGAAGTGAGGAGTGAAGAGAGAACAAAGGTATGGGCATGAGCACTGCATGTGCTGCTAAACTCAGGACCACAGGTTACAATGGTACTGTGTGGGTTACACTTCTTTAGCTTCACATTCTGGGCAACTGATGCAGTATTTCGCAATAACATTTTTCAAGAAGTTGAAATTAACTCTAAATCAATTTCTGAAAGTCATGAAGTAGGGAGCTTAGCTACTCACATAGAACTCTTCAGGAATAATCTGCTTTGAACTACTTAACAAATACTGTGCTTTGTTATTAACTCATTGTCTCTGAAGTTCCCACAAACTGCTTCCAAGTAGCTTTCTTAATATTCTCTTCAGGGACAGATATTTTACACATTAAATCTATTTTTCATGTTAGTCTAATGAGCAAGAAGGCTGATGTAATCCGCTAAAAGAACATATATTCTAGTTTTCATTCATGCTTTAGAGTATTGTCACAGTGCACCACAAAGGAATAATCTGATTGTTTCTCATAAAGCAAGAACAAATCATGATTGAAGGATTCCTTCTATTTAAAGCTATGCTTTGCAAAGCCTATTGAACTTGTTAGAAGAGTCATCTCTAATACGTACACTAACTCCATAAAGCTGCCGCACAGTTGCCATTCAAGAGCTAATTTAGTACCAAAAGGCCAATATTGCTGACTTGCAGATTACAAATATCATATTAATTTATTTATATTTAAATCAGGCTAAAAGATTAAGAGAACTTTCAGTAGACCCATTTACAATTAAAATGAGTGTGAGTTTGAATTACTTTTTTATGATCTGGGGTTTGAAAGAGTTGCCGCCAGAATGATGCAAAGCATTTGCTTCTGACAAAATAATGCAAAATTTGTGTAAGTGGGTGAAAGCACATCAGATTATATTACCTTGTAAATCAGCTGGAAAATACACTAAGTATTCTGATTGTGAGAACACAGAGCGAAAGGCAAAAAAAAAAAACAACCCAGTTGCTGGGTGATTCAGTCTGCAGAGAGAGAATAGGGTACGATGCCAGTACAGAGGCCAGATTCCCCCTGTTATCTTTCCGTGGTCAGAGTCTAAAACTAGCAGGGGCGGTTCTCATAGGTTTGACCCCTGGGCAAAGATAACTCTTTCATACCCCCTGTTCCACTTTTCCACTTTGTATCCAAGTCTTCTGCTATAAAATGTAAAACCAGCACATAGAACATACTGCTTTGGAGGTCTGCCACTTGCATTCAGGCAACCATTTGTACTTTTGCAGGCGTAATCAATCTCCTGTTGCTATCAGCAGGGGAGTGGGGTTTTGCTGCTTTACGGCTTAAAAGTAGTTTTGTGCAAATTCTACTTCCCTCCCCCTCCCTTTAGCTCCTCTACTCACAGGATTTCCAGGGCCATGGGCTAGAGCTGAGAAAAGAAGCTTGTTTGATTTAAGCACAGAGGGGTTTTTTGTGTGTGTGTTTATATTTTCTCTGCATCTATTAAGGGGTGAGGGGGAGAGACTTCATTTATATGTTAATATTAGCTGGCACCCTGACTAAACTGACAGAACTATTTCATGGGAAGCTGACAAATTTTGTCAGCTAGGCTATCTTTCCACATCTCAATAGTGGCAATAATCTTGATTAGCAAAACAATTGGGGGCCAAAGAAGTCCTGCCGCTCCAAAGACCCTCTTCTCAGGTTACAGTTTGCTAATGTGACGGATCCAGAGAGTCCTTCAAGCTTGAAAAAAATTTCCCAAAACTCTGAATTTAGGCAAATGAAGGGAACCATTTTAGAGGCTGGACAAAAGGGGTTAATTTAATCGACCATGTCTCCATAGTCTTATAACAATCATTTACTTAACAAGCATATAGAGAGTCATTCCGTAGAAACTGGTAGAGTTAACAGAGGAAGATCGAATAGAATATCTGTTTATCCCAGATGTGTGGGAATTTTAGCCAAAAAACAACACATAGTTTCTGCCTGCTGTACTGAGTCTTACATAGAAACAACAGCAGAACTGAAGGGCTCTAAACACATTATGAAGGCCTTGCCTATGAAGCAGTACAAGTTTCCATTTCAGTTAGCTTGTTGCATTGTTAATAAAATAATGAGAAATTAACAGCTTCATGGAAATTAACTAAAAAGGTTTGTGCAGTCTTATTTCTCAGTGCAATTTATGGCATGTATTTCTATGTGCCATCATGAGTGATTTTGTAGTATTTTTGAGGCACATTGATTAATCTTCGCACCTTTTCTTGTTTTATTACATAGCAAGTCATACTCTGAACTATATTTATGCAGCACAAATCTGGTGCATTTCTTCTAGTGGAATTATGTTGCATTTTCTTTAAAACCAGAATCAAATGCCCACTAGAATTATCAGTAGATGGAAATGTGCTTGGTCCAGGTCAGCATAGAATATATAATCACAGTGTAATGTAGCCGTCTTGGCTTTGTGCACGATCCCACACTTATTTATGCATGTAATTAATTTATTATTAATCTGCCACAAATTGATCTAAAGTAGCTATTCTTCGTGAGATAGACTCTAATAAATTCATTGATGGCTGATGCAATTTGCAGACTTGCATTGAAAACTTTACAATAAAAAGTACTAACTTAAACTTCATCACTTTTCACATGGCTCCTCCCCCCCCCCCCCCCCCCCCCCCCCATTTACTTTTGGAGAAATTTCTTTGTTACGTTACTGAAATAAAAGTAACCATTTATATCATGTTTTGTAACATTAAGGGACTTGATCTAATCTGTGCACACCGGTGAACATTAGCTTAAATATACATTTTGCTAGACATCAAATGCATGGTGCTTAAAAATACTGATCTGTCTTTGATGGGTTTCAGAACTAAACTACTTATACATTCTGCAACTATGAAAGAAGAATCATTTATCTTGAAGAAGGGGAGGAACAGAAACCCTGGCATATTTTTTTCTTGTTCTGTTATGCATCTATCGTGTTAGTGAGAATTTTTATACATTCATCATATCCTCTTTAAATTTGAGAACATTTTCTTGATATCATGGAAACTATGATGAAATTCTCCAACTTCATTTACTTTAAGGTGAGCCAGTAATTTTTTTTCAGTTCCACTCAAATTTGTGATAGCATCTGAATGGAACATGGTTTTTAAAATTTATTACATGCACACTTAAAGATAAATACATGGACAGAAAGATTTACCAAACAGATTTGCTCCACAGTTGACATGCTTTTTCACAGAGATAGCAGTCAGGAAAAAGATCATACAGAAACTCCAATCATAAAGAACCTCCAACATTTACACTAGCATAGAATAATGCTCATTTATATATAATTTGCAAGATAGATAACTGTAGCATCAGAGGTTCTATTCTTCCTTTGAAATCAGTGGAATGCCATTAAAGATTAAGTAATACAGATTACTCAGAAAAATTCTGTTTGATGTCAGTTGAAATTTTGCTTCAGTTAAAAAGTTTACAAATAACATGGCACACTTGCAAACAAATGAAGCAGACTGCCAAGATTTTTCTCTCCCAGTCTCCCCTTCTCATTATTTGAAAACTCTGCACAGGGCCTCTATTTTTCAGCATTTTGTTCTTCCAGATGTTCATAACTGGATTAATTTCTTAGGAAGCTGAGGTGCTCTGTTTCATACCATCTGTCACACCGTACCGTAGTTAAAAAGGAAAGCACATTATCTGATTAACATCAAACTGTTACATGCTCGTTAAGAATCTCATATTTTTTATCATATAGATCTCTACCTCTACAAAAATAACCATCTTATAACTCTCTTATTTAAGGTTGCTTTAAACAATGGGGCAGATTACAGTGACAGTAGCAGAGGAGAAACTTTGCAGTTTTCATGCATGAGGCTAAGGAACTTGTTCTCAGTCTATTTGTGGTAAGAAATTTTTTTGCTTTCATTTGTTCAACTTGTCAGAACAGCAGGTGATACCTAATATAAGTTTTTACCCAAACAAAAGCTTCCTTATGACATTATACTTGATTCATGTCTTTTTAGTTAATATGGTACAAATTTTCAAGCAACTGCTAAGCTTGAAATCTTTTGCACTACTAGAGCGGCCCAAAACTGTGATCCTGATTATGCACAACTTAGACTCTAGCAATGTCTCTGAGTATGGCTCGGAAGCCCTCAGTGGAATAACGACTTCCCCACCTATACCAGGGTACTGGCAGTCAACTGAACACCAATGCACTCCAGTCTGTGAGATAAGGCTGAAGTGCCCTCTTTCAGGGTTCTTGGAGAATAAAGGATGGAGACAGCCTGGAGAGAACACCGTGCTTTGGGATTAATTTCCTTGTGATGTAGGGTATTTCCTTACTAATTTTTTGTTGATATTTACACAATGAGTTCAGACTTCAATTCAAACTGTAATTGTTCAGTGACAGTATGTATGCTGTGCTTGATGCACTGCTGCTGAGACAGACAGAATTCCATTTAAGGTTTTGTTTAGGCAAGATATCTAAGGCTTCTGCCTATGAAAAAACAGAACTAGTGGAGGTACTAATGCTGCTCTGTGATAATTTTGCCCCCTTCTGAAACAGTTCCAAAACAATTGTAAGTGAAGAAGAAACTCACATTAAACACTGGCATACATGTTTTGCACAATTTTAAGGAAAATAGCTTTGGTCTGCTTCCAAATATCGTCAGCAGGATGAACACAGAGGGCAACATTTAGTTATAGGTTAATAATCCAAAGTACAAATGGTTCTGAACAAATAAGAAAAACATAAACCCACAATATTAAGCAAACCAGAGGACAAAGATCACTCTCAATTCTCTGTGCTATATTATTTTTAAGTGGTGAAACAAACCATACAGAAGTCATTGAACTCTGTGATATCAATATCAAGGTGAATTAGCCTGAATCATACATGCTGCAAAGAGTTGTGAAATGTAAAAGCCACGTAAAGCATGAAGTGTTTAAATGAACAATAGTGAACTCACTGAATTTTTAAAATTTCCCAATTAAACTCATTTAAGTTTGAGAGTATAATGCCAAGTTGTACATCAAACAATCAAGAAAATTTGAAGAAAGAAAACCAACTATAAAATTCTGTTACTCTTCTGTTGCTTTAATATGTTAATACTACTGGAATTAACTTGAATTATATAATCCTCTGTTAGTAAGACTATACCTGAAATAACCGGTTGTTCTCTTATCTATGAGTAAATGAAGAAATCAGAAGAAAGAAGGATCTCTTCCATTAGGAAAATAGGAACACACTTCTCTGGAGAGACAAATTTTGAACTATTGTATAACCTGCAACTCACCTCACCTAGTCTGATTTTGAACAGTGTTTTTCAACTGCTCATCCTGCAACTCATACGTTGTTATCACTTGTGAATTATTCTGAGAAAGTTAAATGCATCTGATACCAGAACAATACATAAAGCCTCCTCTCTCAAAGAATCAAAGATAAGTATGTGTTTCTGTATAGAGAGTTGAATTTTGCCATGAATTTTGGACAATAATTTTGTGGTATCACTCTTCTAGGCATAAGCAATTATCTGTCATCCATTGATAATACTGGAATGGTCATCCATCTATTATCATAATAAAACTATTTTGTCAGAAGAGATTGTTAGAAATCACCCAACAAATGCCTAGGCTACCAAATTAACTATTATCTGTCCATCCCAGACAATATTCAGACTGTGTTTCTCCTCTAAAAAGACATACAGCATTGCAGATCTCGTCATTGGCACATGGAAACATTCCCATTGTGTTAGGGATTCTTTATAAATAATGCATCCCGTAAATTTATCTGCTTCCACTCCAACATGGAGCTTTTCAAAATAATTCTTACCTCATAATCAGGAAAAAAAATAATATTGATTGATACACATGTATCATGGTGTCAAATAATTGTGTTCTTGGGATTTATACAGAGATACTTTCATTACTAGTGCAGCTTGCTTCATATCTTTCCTCAGATCTGTTGCCTAATAATATTTTATGTAGGTGAAGTGTCACATAAATGGCTATATCCCCAGTGAAATATAAACTCTGAACTTACTTACACAATTGTGCATCTTCTTTGACAAAAGCAACTTGGTCACTTTTACAGCTGTTTTTCTTTATGAATTTTTTTTCCTTATAAATAGAAATATGAAAATAAATAAATATTCCCCATGCTTACATTTTGAGTTCAGCTGTGTAAGTCAACATTCATAAAACATCACAGAGCATGAAAAAAAGAGATTTTTTTCATGCTTTGAATGTACACAGTTTATATGTTAAGACTTCTTGAACAATCTGAGGTTTGGTAACACTTGCGTCATAACTGAAACTTTCCCATGCTCTGTCAGCTTCGATTCCTGGAGCAGTGTTACTGCTGAGAGTGTATTGGGCTAAATTTTTAATGCTCTGTAATACAAAAAGCAGATTTCTGTTATTTCTAATCAAAGGATTTCTTCAAATTCTTGATAAGATGTGAATCAAAGTCTGGTCTTCAAGGTGAATTGTTCATTAATCATGAACAAAACATGACTAAATCAAGGACACTTCAGCACATACTGTAAAAATAAAAGCTTGCACAAGCCTTTTATTTAATATTAACTTCATTATGTTTTTATGTGAATTCTGGGAAGTTGGTTATCCCAGCTTAGAGTTAATATTTCCTCAGAAAATAAGTTATCATGTGATTATTCCTCATGTAGTTACATAGTTTTCTTCATGTTAATGGTTAAGCCACTTCACAAATGGCATTAAAAGAGAGGAGTGCAGAGAAATTCTATTGATTCTGTTGTGCCCTTGAATTTCTCTGACATATACTATGAGCCAAAGTTTATAATAGAAAGAATGAAGAAAATATATTCAGAGGAGCGTATGCTGTTTTTATGGAACTACACACGATGAAGAAGAGAAATGCAAACATAACATATTTGTTATCCTTAGATCTCAGGATGATCAGTAGGACAATCTAGTTTCTCCTTGCAATTTAGAACAGTCCTGTAAAAACCTCCTCTTTCCTTTTCTATTGTTTACTTTCTTTTAAATAAATTGACCAATCTACTGAAAGAGTATGCAAGCAGCAACTGCTTCTGAGAGAGGAAAAGGGGTCATACCTTTGATACCTATCAGTGGTTTCATTAATAACCGGGTTTGTTTCTAAAGTAATAGTTTGTATTCTGAACATGGAACCTATGGATAGTACCTATCTCCTTTATACATAGTTTATATCCACTTTAATAAACCTCAGGTTTTGCACATGGAGAATTTCCATTTCATCAGAGCAAACGTAAGGTCTGTAAAGAGTAATGCAGCTTTGCAAGATGTTACCTGGTTAGGTGGAAAAGCAATAGCTTAAACCTGAATACGTTAGCAGGGAGACTTTGACAGAAGCCAGCATCTACTTTTCAGGAGTGTACAGAAGTAACAAACTTGCTATTTGGGTAGGAGGGTTTTTCCTTCTGCTTATTCTCTGAAGGAGGTGCAGATTAAAAGTTTGGAAGGCACATATGAAAAATTAGATAGCATAATCAAAACACCTGTATCTCTGTGAATACCTGCTGTTTTAGGAATCGACAGTCATAGTTAATAATGCCACCATTAACTGATTTATTTTTTTCCCTAGAACATATATGTTCTACGCACAATACATACACAAACAGGTCTTCACCTGCTATCAGTAGGCCATGCATGCAACAAAAATACAGATTGCCTATAGCTCTGACAGAGACATTACATCTGTAAGACCTACAGAGGCTGCAGAAGATAGTGTCAGACTCAAGTAAAACAAAACATTTAGCCTTGGGAAGTGCATGAGACACCCAGCGTCACAGAACGCTGCTTCAGGAAACTACACTTCAAGTTTACAGTGAAATAAAGTAGAGGGGGAAAAAAAAAAAAAAAGAAAAAAGAAGAAATGTTAAAAATTCAAAAGGATAGATGCTAAGAGCCAGCATAACTAGATAATGGCTCACTGCTTTATTGTCCATGCATTAATACAGCAAGTTTCAAGATGATTATACTGCAAGGCTATATCCAGCAGTCACAAAATCTTCACTACTAAGGTAGCTCCTAGATTCAACAAAGCCAGTGAGACTATCCAGTTTTATAAACTAGAATGTATGTTTTAAGGAAACATCATGGCTAATCATATAGGAAACAGAACAACTGAAAATCGAAAGCAAGAAAGAAATCTGCAGCCGCACAGAAGTTTTACTTTTCAAGGGTCTTTAGGTACTGGTCCAAAGAATCATGTTATGAAATAGAAAAAGAACTTTGTATCATGAAATTCACATCAGGTTCTTCAGCTTATCAAAAGTACTGATGCAAGTCCCAGAGGGCTGCTATAGTATCTTTTCCCATATCTTATTCCCTCAACCTCCATTCGTAATAATGAGCTACGTAATCCTCATGTCATGTGATATAGTCATCAAAAAGTGATGTAGCTGCACATAACACATACAAAACAATATGAGAAGATACTTTCAAAGAGAGGAAAGAACCTTAAACATTAATAAGTAGCAAATCTGTGAAATCAAAGCATTTTCCTCCTTTTTTATAATAGCCTTTCATTCTTTTTATGATTTGTCTTTGAAAGCTCTTAAGCTCTTCCTGTGGATGACAGTTGATATTGTTCTTTCATCCTCCTGCAGACAGCATAACGGAGGGAGGGAAAAGAAAAAAATCCCATTGTACAGCTTTTCGTCTCTGAAACATGATTTTTATAATTAATATATACAACTGAGAAGAGAAAGGTACGTTATAATGAAGTGCAATTAAGAGGTGTTTGTTCCTGTCCCGCACATACGATGACTATAATTTCCTTGGCTGTTTAGAAGTCAACCATTATCATTACATTTCACACATCTTTTCTATTTTTTTTTTTTTTTGTACTTCTGATTTTGTTTATTTTCAATTAAAACTCCAAATAAACATGCATACAGAAAATCTGATATTCAGGTAACACCATCTTTTAATTATATTTTGCCGTGATCATTAAACCTAATGCTTATGCAAACGTACTTCGATTTAATTTCATAGGCATGAATGGAACTGTCAGTTTTGCAGTAGATTTAAATTCATGCGAAGGAGCACAGAATGTGCATTTACCCAGTCTATATTGCGTGTAACCACTGACGTATTATTAGAGAAGTAATTTAAATGTGCTCTTTTGGAATTATTGTTTATTTTTAAATTCTCAAAAATCATATCACAGCACACTTTTCTATTTTAAATTTTGTGTTGATATTATTTGCATTATTGCAGTGACTACCACTGTAATCTCCCATATGCTCACACAAAGAAGTAATCATTGCTTGGAAGGCCTTAGGAAGTGAAGTTATTAAAGGGAAAAGCCGTGAAAAGAGAGACAGATTCTGACTGATGTGATGCTGACTTTTTTGTTAGGCATTAATGCAACCTCGCTTAGAGATTTCCTTAACATTTCTATTCTGGATGAAGTTAGAACTCAGCTAGCTAAAGTCATGGTGGGTAGAAGCTGCGAGTCCAGTATCTCTTGATCCAAAAAACACCCCAGCTACAGCTGGAGAAGTTCAGAATTAAAGCTGAATCTGTTTTTTGAGCTGAACTCTCATTAATGCCATAGGGGACCTAAACAAATACCATCTTCCCACTTTAAATTTGGAAAACCTTTATGAACTAAATCCTAAAGGTGCTACAAATGATCAGTTGCTGAAAAGGGATGCAGATAGGCAAACTGAAAATTATGGCCTAATTAAAGCCCATTGAAACATATAGAAAGATTAACATTGAGCACAGTGGGATCCTTCATGGAGGCAATTTACTTCAGTAGGAAGTAGATGTTATTGAAGTATCTTCAGATAAGAAAAGCATTTTCTTTTTTAGTTACCTTTACTGCTGAATGTATTATTTACCATAAAATTAGGTGATATTATTTTTCCCAGTTTTTTCATGTGTTATTATTTCTGCGGAAAATTTTGATAGGCATGATTTTAATTCTCTGTGTGCACATGTGTCAATTAAGCTAAATAATTCCTTTGTTCATACAATAAGTAAATATTTTCTTTCAATTGTTTTTGTACGTTTTTGTTTCTATAGAACACTTCCTGAGAAAAATGTGTCTGTATAAGTTGTAACAAACTAATCCTAACCTATATAAGATATCATTGCAGTTCCTACTGCTGTTTTTTGGTTTTGTTTGTGGCTGTAGTTCAAAAAAGATCCAAAGAGATAACTCTAATTACATTTTCCATATTGGAAAAATATATATTGTCCCTTTAGTCTTCCAGGTTATCAGCAAATCTTCATGCTTTTGTCTCTCCCTCTCTTAATACACTGTTCCAACAAGTAATTAGCCTTATTTGATTGAAACAGTTGATATAAGTTATGAGATTAACTTCTGCAAATTTTCTTCAGAAAACTTTATCCACATTACTGTCCATTTGCTTCCTATATTAAGTACATTGCTTTCTATTTGATATTTTTCTGACTAACGCTGCTTTGTTCAACTATTAATTTGAATTGATGGAAAAAGCTTTCCTACTAGTCTGACATATTACTTGAAACTAGGCAGTAGAATATACTATCAGGTTAAAGTTATCTGCTGTTGCTATACTTTTTTGCATTGTTTCTCTTCATTTTCTGTTTTGTATTAGAAGTCATAAAACCCTGTATTGCAAAAAGCTGACAATTCAACTAGCTCTATTCCAGCAGTTAAAAAACCTTCAGTTTGCCAAAGCACGGATCTTATCCCAGCTGCTCTTTGGTAAGACGTGTTAGAGTGACCATACAGATTTCTTACTTGCATGATGAAAGACAGACTTGGTGGCATTTGTATTTTATTTATTGATTAGAAGCAAGGAGCCAGCTAAAGCCACATCTTTCAACAGCTATAGAAGATAAAAAGTCATATTTGAAATGTAAGAATACAGCACCAGTTGAAAAAGTTTCCAGTCTTGCTGATTTTATCTTTTGGGCTGCACAAAAGTAGTAAAAATAAGAAAAGACCTTCCTATCTCAATCTCCTTTCTAGACTTCCCAACCCTGTTATTAACCCTTCCCTTTCTTCTTCTTTTCCATTTTATTGTGAATTATCTACAAAACATCCAGAAGTTGGTGAAAGGAAAAAACTGACACTGCCTGAGATAAAGAGCAGATACCCAGGAAAGCCATATGCAGCTTGTACACAAATCTTCAATTGCAACCTTACTAAATTCAAAGGGATTATTTCTGTGAATAGATGTTCTAATGTTCTAGCATGGACACAGTCCTGACCTAAATGGAGCAGTGAAAGGGGCTTTGCTCCTCCTCTCTCTTGTCCTTTCTGATAATTTTCTCTTTGAACATTTATATGCTGCTTACTGGATTATTTTCTTAGTTCTCACCAACTCATACTCATTTCTATAACAGTATGGAGCAGACTTCTATTGTAGAATCATAGAGCCATAGAATCATAGAATATGCTTTTAATCAGCCTTATAATGTCTAACCATTTGTCCTATAATAACGAAAATACAGAAAATTCAACATGCCAGAAGGGTAAGTGGTGCAAATCATATACTTCCAATTATATTCACAGCATAAATTGTTCCACTATTATAAGGACTATTGTTCTAAAGAAGAGATTTCACAACACATCTTCACTTCTTCTTCCAAGGTAGTCTTTAAATTCAGGCACAACCCACAGTTCAAGTTTGCTTTGCTTAGAAAGGCCCTAAATACTCCCTGTAGCACAGCAGGGGGCTCCTTTAAAGCAGTTAAGATTGGTGGGTGGATTGAGAAGGCATGAGACCACAATTATACCCCATTTCAGTGATATGCCTGGGGCTGTGGTGACTCCAAACAAAGAAGCTGAAGTGTGTGGAAACTGATATGTCTTCAAAACAGACTTAAAAGTACCTGTCTGAGCTGTAGGTTTGAAGCTAATACCATGAGCAATTCAGTGAGTTTTCCTGCTGGAAGCCACAGACACTGTTGAATCATTTACAACAGGCTGTCTGGAGTATCTGCTTCTCAAAGAGGCTGAAGCACAATGCTTTACTTTTCTAGGTAATGCAAGCCTCTAGCCTCCCATTTACTCGCAGGTAACTACAAAAGGGTTTATTTTAAGTTTTCGCCAGGCAGAGCTCCCTTGCTCTCCTTTTGATCACCATCCTCTGCCTCCTCAATACTCTGCCCACGCTTATGAAATGCCTGGGAGTAAATTCGCAAACATCAAGAAGAGATCTGAAACTCTGGAAGAGGTTCCAGAAGCAAATATGATCTGACCTAGATGGAATGCCCACCATGTAACTCAAGGTAGTTAACCTCTGCCACTTTCATAAAAGTAGGAAAAGACTCTCATAAGAACACAATAGCCACTGGAGAAGAAAAAAAAATAGTCGTTCACATGCTATTCATCGCAATGAATTTATTTGTATACTTTGGAAGTCATTTGGACTCTCCTGAAACTAAGCACTCTTGAGATCATCTCAACAAATCAATACCAGTAGAAACTGTATTAGATGCACACGTTGCTCATTTCTGATTTTGGCTAAAGGAGTAGGAACGAAATTAATCTTCTCTAGAAGACAACTGAGTCAAAACAGCAAACTTAACAACTACTGAGTGACCAAAACTGCTTCCGGCTCCCATTTTTTCTCACTGGAACATGTCAAACACAAGACATTGCAAAAATATGTGAGGCAGAGTTCTTGTGAAATCACCCTTGGCCAGGCACAAATTAAACAATCAGTCCTTCTCTGTAATTGAAGAGGACTCAGTTTCTGTCAGCAAAAAGAGTAAAACAGTATTTGCTGATCCATCAGGGCATAAGACTGATGACTCAGTCCTAGAAATAGAAACAAAATCCTATTTGTCTTGTGCATATTTATCAAAATTTGAAACACACTAGAACCCCAAAATTATAACAATGAACATAGCGTATTATTATGTAAACACTATAAGCATACTTGAACATGCAGACACATGATGTGTACAGAAATAAATTTATTTACTTGGCCTTGAAAGACTTCAGCTGAGTTTTGATATGAGCATCCTAGCTTACTAATACATGGAAGAATTGATACAGATAGCTTAGTGTATACCAACAAAAAAAAAAAAATCAGACATTTAAAAGAGTCATGAGGAAGAATTGAAGAATTTGGGAGACAGTATCACTCTAGAGTTGCCGAGAGAGGTAAGAGTTTTCAAAACTATAAAAGTTCACTGCAAAGAGGATGATGATATCAGCAAATGAAGACAACTTGTTTAATTGGAACTAGGAGAAAAGTCAGGAATTTATGTAATAAGGAAGAGTTAAGATAGACACTGGAACAAAACACTGTGAAAGGACAGCTACACTTAACAATGTAATGGAGTGCCAAGACAAGCTGTATGATTTCTGTCACAGGAGTATAGGAAAGTGATAGTCACCTACCCAGGACTAGCTGACACTGTCTCCAAGCAGTGAAGTGGCATTATGACATCTCATGGCTCCTTTCAGATACATGGTTCTCCTATCCTAGAGACCTTAAACTAATGTGGATATTTGCATTGATCAATATAGATCTATTGCAGTATTTTTTAGGGGAAGCTGCCTGACAAAAGAAGGAAGTCTCTGTTAAGATCTGTCATGCATTCAACAGATTTTGATGGAATTATTAATCTACTCTATGCATTCATATTTTAATTTACCATGAATAATATAATAATGTTAGACTAGGATCTGATTTACACAAGCTCACTGAAGGCAAAAATATTTTCTGAACTATAACTGACATTGCAAGATAATTCTGTGTGTAAGTTGTAGATGATTCCTAAATTGTGATAAAAAAAAACTTTCCAATTTTCTCTTTGCATTGAGGATCAACAGAATTTAATTCCAAGACAAAATGTAACTGTGTTTCACAGCTATTCCTCTTTTTTTTCCTTCCTGAAGCATATGTGATTTTTCTACGAGCTACCTTTATTCTGAAGCCATGCAGTAACTCATAGGAATACATACAGTGAAATGCATTTCACACAAATATCTTTTTTTAAAACAGGCTCCCAACACTTTTCTACAGCAACTGGATGTTACTGGGGCCCAGAGCTCACACAGACACAACCTGGTTTTGCAGCTATTCAATTTAAAGATACTTTCTTCTGAAAAGTCCTCTTTCTTCTCTTCCCACATTACTAATACCTGCTGTACCAGAGCACCGTTTAAATTTAAAAAACTTGTCCAATAAGCTTCGCAGCCTTCCTGCGAGGTAAGTTCCAATTCATTATCTTCCTGTGAAGAAGAAAAAAATTCTTACATTCTGGAAAAGTTGGATGCAATGTTTTCCTTAGAAATCTGTAGCACAGACCTGCGACTTCTGTATTCGTGGTTTGAAAAATTTGTAACTTAAGTATTTTTACCATCTGTTTATTTACACTGGAAGTTTTTCAGTACTCATTAGAGGCACATCACTCATCATATGTTGTCGTTTGCTCTGAAAATTAGGTTCTTTTTATTTATTTATAAAAGCTTTTTTGCTGAGCTGCTTCTAATACTTTCTCCTAATCTGTACAAGAAGAATCATAAGTTTGAAATGTTTCATTTTTTATTCAGTGATTTGTAAAGCATACAAATACTGCACCCATTCAAGCAAATGCTGAGGTTTTTCATTTCAGTGAAAGGATATCACTTCGATGTATTTTGAGCAATAATGTTCTCACAGCTTGGTTTCAGAACTACACACTACTACAGATATTCCCATAAATGGCTTTGTCTATCAACATGCTCTCCAGTATTACTTTTCAGAAGAAATATCACAGTTTTTGTGTTAGCTGAAGTATATGGAATATGATACTTCTGGTATAATTGGTTTAGCTGAAATAAGTATTTTTTTATTAACCTCAGTGAAGCTAGGATTTCTTGATGCCAAAGAAAAAAACTACTGAAAGCTAATAACTCTCCAGAATTTGACCCCAGTGATGGGAACAGAGTAACTCTGCTCGCCAGATTTCTGCAGTGAAATCCTATTTTCCACTGGTCCTTGAGGATGAAGATAGTAGAAACTTAATTCTTTGCATATCCTTTTGTTAGCTGCAAGACAAACATTAAGAAATACTCAGAATAAGACAGATACAGACACCAAAAAAATACAGCTATAGATGTTGATGTCAGCTTTGACAGCTACACTGCTGACTGGCATGTGCATGTTGACAGCTGAAGATGAAGGGCTAAAGTAGGAGGCGAAAAATATTCCAAATCAATTTAATTGATGCAAATCACTACGACATACGTAAACTATAATATGAACTATGAAACAGGAACATCACATGCATGCAAATTCATAGTACTTTGTGAATTTTTATACTAAATGTGTGATCCAAGTTATCCTCTCTACCTGTAAGTATATTTTAAAATAAAATTCTAATGAAAATACTGCATTTACCTTGACAAAAATGAAAGACTTAAGACAGTTCATACACTGAACCAGAAATAGCTACTGGAGCACTGCAGAACATGCAGATAACCAAAAATCCTGTAGCTTTGAAAGTAGTTGGGAAATACACTCTAGCATAGCTGTTTTGCTATACTTCAGGGAGCAACATACATTTCCTAGATTTACCCTTCTTGTTCCCCATTATCCTTAGTTTATAAACAAATTTCTTAATTCAGTATTTTGAAAACAGAAGTACAAGAGAGATTTCTTTTTCTTAAAAAACAATATTTGAAATAAATGACAGAATTTTTCTGTCATCCACAGAATAATCTTCAAACCTACTGTTTATGCAGGTGTCTCCAAAGTAGCTGATCTGCTATACACCTACAGGCAAACCCTCACTATGTGGACAGAAAGCACCTGGCAACACATGCTTCACTGCATAGGACAGGCTTTACCCCTCTTCCCAGTTCTGGCTGCTCCAACATATGGAGTTGTGGAATAATTAGGAAATATGGGATAATTAGGAAATGTGGAATTAAACTTATATTTGAAATGCAGCATTGTCCACACATAAGGGAAAAACGGACTTTCAAGGTCTCTCAGGGTGAGATGCAGCTACACCTGGTATGCCAAGAATGTGTGCTACACAGAGGTTCCTGTGGCAACACAGACAGAGGGTAGAGCGAGGTGGAGATCTCGCGGTTACGCTTTGTCCTAACTTCAGCAAAAGATGGAAACTAGGTGGTGCAAGAAACTGATAAGCTGCATACTTGCTACCCTGAGCCAGCAGCCTGTCATCTTTTGACAGAATGCCGTCCTCAGTGTGAACTTTGTTTCATTATAATGTCATTATAATGCATTTACATGCAAAAATGCACACCCATCTTCAATGCAACCCCCCTCCAAAATGAGACCACCCTTCTCTGAGCATGCGCTCTGAATTTTCGGTGTCATATACCTTTAAATCGAAGCGGGAGAAATTTGCACCAATAGTATTAAAGGTATGTATGACTAGAGTCACTCAAGCTCCACCTTGAAAGTGAAAATAATATAAAATGACCCAAGAGAGAGGGGGATATTTGGGGAAGATACCATCATGGACGAGTCAAGGAAGATAACATCAGCAGACTCCTGGGACCGGTTGATGGGCTGGACCTCTCTTCCGCCATCATAGGGACGCCTGTGGGTAAGACCTGCGCTGTATCCAGTGCGTCCCTGGGAAAACTTAGAATCTCTATAGAGTTACTTTTACTGTCACCTGTATATTTTAGAGCTATGCTGTGTTAACTTTGTCAAGCGCTTGTATCCATATAACTATTATTTGCACGTGCTTTTGTAGACAGTATTTATCACTGGCAATCCATAAGAACCTGTACCTGTTGCCTCAATAAACTCAATCAATAAACCACACTGTTTCAATAGCCAATCACCACTGTTGGTAAATCCGGACCAGTAGAGGTTCGATATAAGCGGACACGGTCAGATTGGTAGCTGTAGCTGATTGGACTGGGCAGTGTGGTACACTATCAGTAAGTCCTGACCAGTAGAGGTTCGATATAAGTGGACGTGGTCAGACTGGTAGTTGCATATTGGAGACTAAAACAAGGGGTTTGCTTTCCCCCCCTTTCAACGCAACAGGAGTGACTAGAAACATGTAGATAGAGACAGGGCCACCAATGCTGACCACTTCTAGCTCCTTTCTCCTCAGGACACTGCAGATGGGGGCATGATTAAGCTAGCTGGGTGCTCCCTGATGCTTTCTTCCGCAAGTACTGTCCCACGGTAAACTTGGAACACGTACATTGTCCATATATGTAACTAAGGGCAGGAGGGACTCCAAGTTAGGTTAGAAATTGACTCCAACCACTCAGATAATTTGCCTAGATCATAGCCCACACTCTTGAGAACTTCATGATAACTTCAGTTGCCAGCTAGATTCAGTAGTCTCACCCAGCCAAGAGCTCTCTTATTTCCAGGTGGTAAATGATCTCTAGGCTTTGCAGTACACTGCTGAAATAACAGTCCTTGTCTGTTCTGTATTTCTCTAGGACTTTGAGCTAAAAACCATTTATCTAGAGAGCTGGAGCCCATTTCAATTTGAATCTAATAGCCTAAATTCTGTGAAGAGGAAAATTAAGGATTATTAATATTATTTAAATTTTTAAAATACTGGACATACACACCCCCAGAAAAGACCATTCAGGTAAGTAAATATCATTAGTCAGAGGGAAGCCTGTTTCACGAGTGCTCCTATTTTGAAGGTTCAGCATTCATGAATGAAACATGCTATTTCAGTCCTTAAATCTGTGTACAATTTACTATGAAATGTTGATTCATAATTCTTCTCAAGCTTTTAAGGTAGGAATTATACGTATATTTTAAGATAACGATATAGGCCACTTCATAAACACAGTCTTTGATGCAAAAGATCAGACAACTGTTACTGGCTTTTATTAGCAGAAGAGGAAAGTAAGGCTTGGCGTCAGCAGACAGACTATTGTATGTATAATATCTGTAACTTAAGTTTACTCTGAGTTGGCTCCTCTGAAAATTCCCCAGGCTCTATGAAATCTAGAGTTGAGGCTGATAAAAACACTGAAAAATAAAAAGGCATCCAAAAAAAGTTTTAAAATACAGGATATTTTATAAAAAGTAATTTCAAATATGCTCCAGGTAGACACATAAAATCTTATGAATAAGTTCAAAGCATGATTAAAAAACTTTTATGAATTCCCTTAAAATAAAAAAGAATGCATATGCATGCTTTGGAGAATCTTTGATATAGGTGTGTGTGCATGTAACAGTCTGAATTAAATAGTTTCTTTTGTATGAATATGTAAATGTGAAGTTTTCTAATAAATAACTTTCATTTTTGCCCTGACAAACAGATGTGCCATCATCAGAATACATACCCTTATTCAGCACTTTCTACTTGATTCATGGTGCAGTTAGTTTTCTGGGAAATTCCAAATGTAACAAACCAATATAGGGCACTGACCCAGTAGCAAACTTGATGGAACCACCCCTGTGTACCAAGGGACCAAACTACCTAGGGAAAAGATGATGGGGGGCTGGTAGCCAAAGGGGAGGCCATGCTTGTGTGATCTCTGATTCATGAGACCTCCCAGAAAACAACTGTTCATGAGACCTGTGTGTATTAAATGTAAAGGTGAGTCCCTGTAGTAGAATCTCAAAGCAGCAGCAGTGAAAGTGCTGCCGTGTATCTTTTTTCCTTAGCTCAACCTCACCAGTGAAACATGTATATTCCTCTAGAGGCACAGGAGGATTAGTCGTTAGCTCTTGGTAAAATCCAATATATTTTTTTACATAATACATACTCTTTATTTATTCCAATATTACTTATGACATTGAAATAGACTAGTATTAATTGATGAAAAAATACTTCCTTTTTATCCTGCTCATCATCTGTCAAGAACAGACCTCTTTCATAAGCCTTTTAAATTCCTTGATTAATAGGAGGGAAGGCAAGGAGGCATTAACGTGCTAACTCACTCTTTCACTGCCAGAGAAGCAACATTTCTTTGTATTCCTACAGATTTCTTATTTTATTTTTTTTACTGACTGTTATGGCAAACTTTCACATTATTGGCTTAATACTCCTAGTATGACAGAACAATATTTTCAGCATCCATCTAAGGTATATTGCTAAAGTTTCAAAGTTATTTTATAAATTTAAATGGTACTGAGCCTAGCTGTCAAAATGTGGAACCAACATCAAAACATCACAGGGCAACAAAAGTGCTACTTGAAGCAAGAACTCTCCTAGCTAGACTGCTGACCATGAAGTCCCGAAATTAGACTAATTAGAGTGATGTACTCGCTAAGCAAATCAGTTACCATGAGTTCATCTGAGTATCATTTCCACCCTGTTACCAGGGTTAACTGAAATACTTGGATTCTATCTATAAAACCTGTGATATAGAATTGAATTCCATATGGAAAACAGGAAAAGTTTGTAAGTAATCATCTTTGGAATGAATTACCAAGACTCATTATAATATATAACAAAAAGAGCCAGCCTTAGATAAATGGACATTTTAACTCTTCCATGAAATATACTTGAACATTGAATATTAAGAATCGACTTTTGTTTGGGGTACCTCATTGAAAAGAAGGAAAACTGTTCTCTTCTATGCTTTATCCTGGAGCTCATGTAATATTGTATAAATCTGTGATTCAAACCATAAATTCATGAGTCTTTTTCTGGCAAGGTACAGTGGCTTGAGAGCTTCATACGACTGAGCTCAATACTTTCATTGTGGTGGTAGCTTTTTTCTGAGCTTTACCTGGCAAACTGGGTTTGGATTTACAACGGTGAAGCAGAGATGAGCATTATAAAATTGCCATCGGTGAAATTGCCGTATTTGGTAAAATATCAACTTTTGGGTATGTTATTAACTGAATCTGTTTCTTCCTCTGGGTTTACCATCTGCTTACATGAAGCCTTGAACAGACGAGGAACCAAGAGTGACTCAAGCTAGCACAACTGCTTCAAAAAGTACCAAATTATCCCATAAATCCACTTTATTAAAAAAATAAGAATACTTTCCTAACAACAACAAAAAAGCATAATGTGATCCTGACTTTGCATATGATAATTTCTGAGAAAAAAACAAAATCAGCAAAATCTTTTATGAAAGAAAAAAAAACATATTTTTGGCTAGGATTGAATTGTTGACCTACTGAAATCAGATTTCACTAGTCCAGAATTTGAGCAAAACCCATTCTTCAGTTATTCCATTTGCTGTCACTGGTGACCACATAACACACAAAAAATACATTTGGGAAAGGCACAAAGTAATATTCAGAGTAATATAATCCCTGAGAGTAACATAGAACATTTAAAGAGCTAGATGAGGAGATAAAGTGAGGTATGATGAGCCAGTGTAATTTCATCAATATCAATTGCAACATGGCGGCATTTGAAACAATATTCGAACAGGGAAGCCTGCTGTAAACAAGGCAAATGGAAAGAAAGAGAAGCATTCGTCAGTGCTTCTGACCTCAGGAGAAAAGTAAAACTATCAGAGGCTGGGAAGTAGCTGTTTAAAATCCCTTTATTTACCCACTTCATTTAGTAAATGTATTAAATTAAACTGCAGATGTTCTGCTGTCTGCACAGCAGGCTAGTTGCAGTCTTAGCAGGCTGTTCCTTGATAGAAACATTTTATGTATCGTAAATAAACAAACACTATTTTGTTAATTAGGAAATGAATTATTTTTCAAAAATGTTTCACTAGACTCTTTACAACCCAAGCTACTGTAGTTCCTATTTTTAATAGACCTTGCAACTGAAGAGGGAAAGCATTCATCTCTTTGAAATTGCAGCTCTTAACTAATTATCATATTGTAACCATCTTTTAAGTTGTTATATAGAACCATAGAATCATACAACAGTTAGGATTGGAAAGGACCTTCAGATCATCTAGTTCCAACACCCCTGCCATGGGCAGGGGCACCTCCCATTAAATCGTGCCACCCAGGGCTATGTCCAACCCAGCCTTGAACACCGCCAGCGATGGAGCATTCACAACTTCCCTGGGCAACCCATTCCAGTGCCTCACCACCCTTACAGGAAAGAATTTCTTCCTCATATCCAATCTAAATTTCCCCTGTTTAAGTTTGAACCCATTACCCCTTGTCCTCTCACTACAGTCCCTCACAAAGAGTCCCTCCCCAGCATCCCTATAGGCCCCCTTCAGGTATTGGAAGGCTGCTATGAGGTCTCCACGCAGCCTTCTCTTCTCCAGGCTGAACAGCCCCAACTTTCTCAGCCTATCTTCATGTGGGAGGTGCTCCAGTCCCCTGATCATCCCCATGGCCCTCCTCTGCACTTGTTCTAACAGTTCCATGTCCTTTTTCTGTTGAGGACACCAGAACTACACACAATACTCCAAGGGAGAGAAGGAATGCCATCCAGAGGGACCTTGACACACTTGTGAGGTGGACTGATGCCAACCTGATGAAGTTTAACCATGACAAGTGCAAGGTCCTACACCTGGGTTGGAGCAATCCCAGGCGCACATACAGGTTGGGCAGAGAAAAGGTTCAGAGCAGACCTGCGAGAAGGACTTGGGGGAATCAAAAGAAGCGTGACCAGCAGGTTGAGGGAGGTGATCCTGCCCCTCTACTCTGCTCTCATTTCCACAGTACTTCTAAAACCAAAATCACGAAACTGAATTGAAAAGAAACCAGACTGAAAGAAAAACAATGACCCATCCTTAAAAGATGTGTCAGGAATATTAGGTTTATGTAATTAATTAAATTTTTAAGAAGACTTTTATTGTTAATGCTCAGAGGGAGATTTTCATAATATCAAATGAGAATTACATACAGGAAGAAAAATGAATACCTAATAAATGTAAAGACATAGGTTCTCACCATAGAATCACAGAATCATAGAATGATAAGGGTTGGAAAAGACCTTAAGATCATCTAATTCCAATCCCCCTGCCATGGTCAGGGATGCCTCACACTAGACCATGCGCATATTCTTATAAGAAATCAGAATACAAGGCTTACAGAAAAGAAGTTCATTCATAATTAAAAAAAAGAGAAAACATACAGAAAATCAAACCCAAAGTCCACCTAATACTGATAGACGTATTTCATTGCATCATTGTGCTCATTTGTTCCAACTTGCTGGTTCAGTAAAATTTTTAATAGACAGATGGCTAATTTTATAATTTCAACCCAATTTTTACTGGACCAACTCCAAAGATCCAGTATTAGTATAATGCCAGGGATAAAGGTCAACAGAATGAGGGGAGAACATATGCTAATGTCAGCATTTCACGTAGTCTTCTTTAACAGAATATACAGTGCTAAGCTCAGGGATTTGCACTGGCTCAACAGTAACACCATATGGGTGGCCTGTTTGAAAGTAATGATGGCCTAAGCATAGAATCTTAATCAGGTACTGATGGCCAATGAATCAAATAGCACCACACAAGTAATCACTAAGTGATTAAAAAAAATTACAGAAGATGTATGGCAGAAATTACTCTGCTAGCTAGAGAAGTGATTTTGTCTTAGCTAAAGCCTGTCACACCATTACCTCTTAATCTTAACCCCAATCTTTTTTATCCTCATACAAATCTCTCTCAAAGAAGAGGAAGTCAATTTTTTGGCTGCTATGAAAGTTCATGTGCATAATGAAAATGTATTTGTAATTTGATAACACAATTTATTGTTAAGAATTTATGAAAGGGGCACATGATAGTTTTTAATCCTTTCAGTAACTGATAGCATGCAATAGAAAAGCTCCTTGCAAATTTCATAGAGAAGTCTTGCTTTACTTCTTTGTACTAATTTTGTTTAAATTGAAGAGATTAATCATTTTTATTAGGTGAGCAAGGCTTGACTCTGTAGTACACACATAAAAATTGTGTTACACATCAGTGCTGCACAGGTAAAAAGATTGCTGCACAGGTAAAAAGATTTTAGGCATACATGGCAGCCTGTACCACTTTATAGATATCTGCGCTATGTGAATGTAGTAGGATACCTGTATACACTTCATTTTCTCTAGTAAGTAAATGCTGCCTAAGATATCCTTGACTATAATAGGAACTTATCAGAGGCAAAGCCATGGATGGTTAACCAGAACCCATTTCCCTAAAAAAATAAATAAAAGAAATATTTATCCATTAGTTGAAGGGTTGCAGACAGTTTCTTCAATAGAGGGACTACATAAGTGCCTGAGTAATTACAGCATCATACCTACCAGCCCACTTTCAAAGATGAATTTTACTTTCTCAACCCATCTTCAATTCCACAATATGTTTACTGGGAGCAGTTTCACATCACAACTAAAGCAATCTAATTAATCTCACCTCAACAGTGGCAGTCTCTTCCCTTCCCATCTTGTCAACTAGGTATTTTCAATTTTTCTATCTCCATATGGTCCAACAGGAGAGATTTAGTAGAATACAGACAATTTGCTACTGCAGATAGAAAAAAAATAGAATAACTTTAAATTGGATCAGCAAGAAGACACATTTATCTCTAAATTAAATGGAGGGTAGGAGAGAAGAGAAAGGAAGGAGGGAACTGCCTCCTTCACTCCAAGATTAACACAGATGTTACGTGAAATAAAACACTGCAGCTGACCTGCTTAAAATTTGCAGAGGGATGAAATTATTTCAAAGTTTTAATCACACAGGTACAGCTACAGCTGATTTACATGCGTTTAATCAGGGGGGTAGGAACTTGGGGAGAGTATGTGCAGAAAGCAACTGGTACCAGAATGCTTTTTCTTCAAAACTGCTGTAATCTTTTATGAACCAGCAGTTACAGGTAAAAGAAACAATTTCAAATAATTGACCTTGATACTTTTCATTCTAAAGTATTGAGTAAAATGCTTATAAGAACCCAATATATTTTTATAAATTACAGATTTACATTAAAATCGTATACTTCTACTTACACTAAGAAACACTTCACCATGGAGATGGGCTACCATCACAAAAGAGGAAATAGATTTTAGAAGTGTTTCAAATCCTCTTTTTTGAAAACTTGATTATTCTAAACCAAAGTCATCTCCACAAGAAACTTTGTTCAATAAATTTCACTTCCAGAAAATAACTACCAACCCTTTCAGGAATGCCCACAGGAATTCATTCAAAAGAAAACGAGTAAGTGGAACAAAGCCCAAGATTCTATCTGTAGAATCCAGCATTCAATTCAACCAGGAAAATAATCTCAAAACTCAACTTTTGAAAATAAATGTTCCTATCACACTACTTGGAAGAGTTTATTTGAATATCCATGGAGTGTTACATTTCATTTTTACCCAATAGGCAATGAAAGCGGATTCTGTTATAGAAAATAGCTAATATTTAAAATTAGTCTAGGAAAATAAGACTCATTGTAAAGAGTAGAACTTCTGCATAAAGCCCAGGATCAATAAAAATGAAAAACTCTTTGCAAGAGGTAAAAGTGACTCACAGTGGAAAAATCTCAAGGTAACTCAAAGATTATTAAAAATTAGTCAAGGGATGAAATCTTTAAGAGTATTTCATATTCAAAACTGAATAACTTCAGTCTTTATTTTTGCTGCTAATATGAAATGTTCTCACTAAATTTAAATATTGTGAAAAAGACATTCAGATTAAAAACGAAACACAGCTCAAAGAAATGTCAGACGTACAAAATTACTGTGAAAGGGGAAAAAGAAGAAAGAAAAAAACCCTGAAATTAGGCCAGTTTTTCGGCTACAAGCCAACTGTTTTCTCTACTTTGCTTTATTTATTAGTTCTTAAGGTATTTAAAACTTGAGCATTAAAACTGGAGAATGATTTGCAAATGAATGCAGTTGCAGTTGTGAAAATATAACTCACAGCTGAATGTGGGTTATTCAGACAAATGGCTGCTTTGTTAGAGGAGGGGAAGTGAAGTTCTGTGTTAATTTATTACAAACTGCAGCATTTCAACCCTGATGTCCAGGCAACAATGTTTTTTATTTCAAGTAATTTATAAGTACTTCCCATAGCACTTAACAGTGATGTCTTTGGCTGTTTCACCATGGTACCAGGGTGTATATGTATTTACTGTGGGAATTTGTTTTTAATAAAACTGTTGTAAGGCATTTTTATTCCTTCTCTTTGTTACATTAGAAACATTCACTGCATAAGTAATGTATTTTTTTTGTACTTGAAAGGCAGCAGATTATGGCCAGCACTGTATTTGGTTGTGTAAAGTAATGACAGGCTAAGTGATTTCTCAACCAAAGCAAGTTATTTCACTTACCATGATTCTCCCCCACTCCCATTTTAATACTGGTGACAGCAGATGACTTCTTTAAGGTCCCTGTGTTGGCATAATCATGTCAGTGCTCAGATTAGATCTGGTCAACATGAAAAGCAAAAACATTAGGGAAAAAGAAATGTGATGTCTGGCATATCCCAAACAACTATGGCATCACATTGAGCACATTCTAACATTAAAGGATGTGGAGTTTTGTTCCTTGCTTGCCCCTGCTTTTTTTAATTCTGAAATGCTTTCAAAAATTTAACACAGTCATACAAATTCAGTTGGGGTTGATTCGATTTACAATCAGTCAGCTCAAAAAACAGAAACAAGAAAAAGCTAAAGGCAGAGTGCAGGGAATACTGTATATATGCTTGTGCATAAACATATAAATGCATATACAGACTATGTGTATCTACAAATATTCACACACTTATAGCCCCCTCAAGCCCTTCCCCCTTAATACTTTCGCCTTAATATTTAATCTTGTCATGCTGCTACTGCTGGATATCTTTCCTACAAAAGGTGCGTTAATATATTTATAAGTCAGAAATGAACTGTCATGACCATCTACTTGGAAGAAGTGATTGCAAACCTACTATGTCAACAGCTAAATTTGCTTTAACAGTTAATCTTGCTGACAAAAAATATATTTTACAGCTAATCCTCATTTAATTTCAGTTTAGACTAATATCTAAACAGTGGATCTTGTTACACTTTTGTAAGGTCTTAAAAAACTAAATGTCAGAAATGTCTTCTTTAATATAGGTAACATAGATAATAATACTGTAATATGTTTATTCTCATACTTCTATGTCATTTGTTTCAAAGATTGTGCAAATTGTCACAAGACTTATGGCAAAAACAATGACCTCAATGTAATTCAGTGTCAAATGTCATGCTCCAGAGGCTTTTTCAGAATCACTGTAGCAGTACACAAAAAGTACAGGCCAAATGCATTGTCACTTGAATCTTCTGATGTTGGGCATCACATGTAAACTTACGTTTAGTTGCTTCATTAAATTTAGGCTTAGTTTAAATTAAAGTTAAGTTGCTTTAACGAAAAGATTATTTGTAACATTTTATAACAAAGATCTTGCAAGAGCTGTTTTAAACTTATATAAGAAGAGTTGACAGATATTGAACTATATAAAAAAGTTGCACGTAACAATAAACTTGTTTTTCTTAGACAAAGTTAAAGCAGTCAGCTTCCTAGACCTCTGCTCTAAGGTTCAGATTCCTATTTACACTCTGAGGGATAAATCCTTGGCAATAGCAACTATTTTTTAGTTTTCCTTTAGATTTTTTTTAATTCAACATAAAAGGATTGTTGAAGTGAAAGACTGAATTCTTCTGCCACATCATGCCGGGAATTTTCTTGCCCAAATTCTAGCATTTAGTATTTGTCTAAATAAAGTTTATTTTATTTACTGTATACCTACTTCAAGCCACTTGCACGTTATCTATGGGAAACATTTTTGAACTCTTCTTGCAGAAGAATTGTGCAGAAAAGTTCTCATCTTTTGCAAGAAAAAAGAAAAAAGTTAATCAGTTTCCTGTGTTTGTTTTATTCTTCTCAAAGCCGAGAAAGGAAAAAAAGCAAAGACCAACCCCTCCCCACAGAAAAAAAAAAAAAAAAAAGCACCACAAAAATGCTCTCTAGAACTAATTCAAAAATTTTACATCAGGATTTAAGAACCCATTTAGCAGGTTTTTAGAATAGTTTCCAGAAAGCTAAGTAACACTTTGAAGTTCTTTCACCAGAGAAAACTTAAGCCTCTCACATTTTATGTAATCTTACTGACTTTGAGTAAAAAGAGACAGAATTTTTTGTTTGGATTAGCATTTTACCTCAGAACCCTTCCTCCCTGCTCCCTCCCTTGCATAAAGTATAGTTTTTTTCTGCTTCTGAATTATTCTAATGCATTATGTAGGACCAGATCATTAACCCTGACAGTAGCTTTTCATGGTAATGTGGCAAAACTGCGTATTTCCTGTTCCCTGTCTGACTATCCATCCCTGTGACTAGCACAGAGAAGCAGTATGGGGACAGAAACACTGCAGAACTAAACCTGTTTCCCATTGATGCAATTGAGTTAATAGTGTGCATGGAGTGCCACAGAAGAAGCAGAAAATCCATGGGGAGAAATTCAAAAGAGCGGACAGCAAATGCTTATACATTTGCAAGGCTGGTTCCCAGTGCAACATCAGAAACTAAAAGGACTGTGAAACATGGTTTATAGATACGTAATTTATTATCTTTTACAGAAGAAAATGGCAAGTATAATACCAGTTTATGTTTATTCTAGTATGCTCCCAACTCGCTAGGTGAAGCTGAAGAGAATGGACGTCCCTCACAAAGCAATATTCCCAATGAAAGTTTCTGTACATTGAATTGGATTGCAAAGCAAATATCCCAACTACCTCTAGAAGATGTTGAAAACATATAATTTGGAGGAACTGATAAGTAGTTTTATGAATTCCACTGGGTTTCTTCAAAACACAAAACTATTAGGGTGCATCACAGAAATTACGGGAGACCCAAGAAGAGGCATTTGGATGATAATGGAACTCATAAGAGAAGCACATCTTCTTAACAGCAGGGCTCAGTAGGGAACAAAGCATCTGTTTCATGAAAAATGAAGACCTTGAATTATGTTGCTTTTCAACAAGAAACAAAACTAATACCTACTTGCATTTACCATGAAAAAACTGATAGAATGTATGTCATCTAGCCTACTCAACAGCTTGGTGATCACAGCTATTCCTGAAAATCTTAGAAACTTTGGAAGTTCACATCTTAAATTAAAAACCAGAACAAACAAAACCCCCAAGATTTCCCATGTCCTGAGAGTGTGCCTTACACACACATATTTCCTGTGGCTAATTCTTCCTGACAATCTCTAAGCAATAAAATTCAATAAATATTTTAGTGGCACAGATAATAAACAAGTTTAAAACTTAGCTTCTTGTGGTAGAGAATAGCATTTACATAACTGTCCTTCAACCATTGCCACACTTCCAGCCCCTTTGTAGAATCATTTTCTGTGAGTCTTCACAAAGTGCAAGGAAATGCTACAGTAGTACTTTTTGACACATCCCCACAGCTGGCACCTAATAAGCCTGTTCAAGCTTTGCATGCTCTTTAGGAGTGAGTAAAGGAGCAAGATAAAACCAGAAAAGAGAAAATAATCTACTTGCAAAGTATGCTTTTGGCAGGTAAATAAACTTATGTGAACTTATATGTCTAGACATGCACACAGAAATTACCCCCAAAATTCTGAAGCATGCTAAGTAAGGCAAACAAAGTGCGGGATATGCCAGCATTAAAGCTGTCTCTGCATACTTCAGTTGCCTTGCATGCATGTATGATGATACAATTTTTAAATACTACCAGCGTTTTTGTCCTTCTTGTTATTCAATAGAGGTTTTATTGCCACAACCACTATAACATCATGTGGAAACTTCCAGGAACTATGAAGTAGTCTACAACATCAGAAAGTCATAATCTGCCTTTTGGGATCTCCAGTGCTTAGGTACGCAGTGTCCAGATGACTTCCAGACATTTTGTCATACCATGGTGATCAGAATCTTTTTTTTTTTTTTTTCATAATCTGTGCAATTAGATTGTCAGTTTTTCTCTGTAGAGTACCAAAAATACGTGCTTTGAGAGGAGCATGAAGTATAACAACTCTTGACTGCTAGAGCAGTTACTACAGACCTGAGAGAGCTCAAAGATATTTTGCCACTCATATTTAAGGGGAAAAGCAAATTTGTAAGGCTTAGGAGTTCAGGTTGCCTGAAGTATTAATAGTACATTTTGCAGTCAGGAACATGAGGTGTTTTGATATGCAAATATTCTGTCAGGCATTGAACAATTAACTTTGTCCACTGTTACTGTTTTGATTTAGGCTGTAATTTCAGAACACAGAAAAATAGGGTTTACTTTCCAGATCAGAAAAGACAGACCAGAATGGAGTTACTTAGCTTTCATATCATAGATCATATTGGTGAGGTAAACTTGAATACCCTCAAGAACACATTAACTGCCAGCCTGCAAGCTTTTCCCGTGAAAGATTCTTATTGGCATTATCAGGAGCTCTTGTATTGATATACTGAAAATGAAAGAAATTGCACAGCAGGTAACACCATCACCAGACAAACTGCAGAAGCACAGTCCTTTGCTATGACACTTAGATGTGTCTCCCCATTAAAAGAAAAACAAACAAAATAAAAACAAACAAACAAAGAAAAAAAAAAAAAAAACCAGAATTTGAAAGTGGAAATGTTCCATGAAACTGTGGCATAAAAATCCCGTGAATTTGCAAAACAGTATTTCTCGTTCCTGTCATAGCTGACAGGTCTCAAACTTAAGAGATTCTGGACTAAACTCATGAGAAACCGGGTTTGTAAATCTCCCCTCATATAAACTGGACATGAGAATTATTCCATTTTTAAGGAATTTTGGGTTCTCAGTTTTGAACTTGCATTTAAATCACTGAGATTAAAGGAGTCCCCTCAGAGACTCCATGAACAAAACAGCAGGAATCCTATTTGAAGACAAATAGAGCTCATTCTTGTTCTAATAGGCATGTTCAAGTTAACAGGGCACTGCATTAAAATTGCTACAGATAAATGACACTACATTTACTGTGAATGAATCTGGATGAAGAACTACATTTCCAAACCCTAAGTCTTCAAGATCCTAAGGTCAAATTCCAGGTTTATATCAGAACACTCACCAACAGAGTCAAAAGTTCTAGAAGTACAAGCAAAAACATGTATACTTTATTTGCAATAAGATTGACAAACAGCATTAAAAGGAGTTGGAAGAATGATGAGGAAACGGCAAGTTTCCTCTATCGAGTCATCCAATGGCTTTTCCTTGACATAGACACCGATAAAAGCCTGTGAAGAAAATTTAAAACTGTGTGGTTTAACTCTATCTCCAAGATAATTGTATTTCCAAGACTGATTGAAAATGTCTTCCTTCTTCTCTACTTTACAGTCAGACCGCATTCTAATAAGCCAAAAGGGTTATGAGCCTTTTGCAATACATGGTGAGAGGGAATGACACCAGTTTCCCTCTTTCTTCCTAAGTATGTTTCTGTATTCTCCTTCTGACTTTAAAAAAAGAAATTCTGGTTTCCACAACAACTAACTTTCTTCCTACTTACTCTGAAAATACAGTAAGAGTAGTCTGACATTTCAGACTTGGCACATACAACTGTACAGAGAAACTAAGGTAAATGACAAAAATAAAGCTCTTCTCCACCCCCCGTCCCCGGCAGCCATTTTGACATCTCTAAGCTGCTACTTAAAAGTAGTATCTTTTAGACATTTAAATATTCCACATTAGCTTAATCAGCAACACACAAAGCTTTGTTTTGACTCCTGCATTTTCACCTGTTTGGTTTCTAACACCTATCACTCTGGGAGCTGCAAAATAAAGACATTCATTTCACATCCGCCTAAGAACCAATTACATGCATTGCAAACTTTCTGCTCGGCTCTCTGTTGTACATCAGTTGCTTTAAAATCATTTCAAAGCCAACAAAAGTACATACACAGATTTCTGTGGTCAGAACATCTGCACGTTCTCAACTGTTTCTAAAGCAGAAAGAAATGCCTGTTTGTATAAAATTTGAAGAAAAATTGCCCACAGGAGGAATGGGCATTAGCCATGCTTCACTTCCCTTCTTTTTGTTGACATATGAAGCACTTTTTTTCTCTTCCTTTCTTTCCAATTCACAGTGGGTCTAAAGAGGTGAATCACTGCACAGAGAAAAAGAGAGAAAGAGAGGGGAAAAAGAAAAAACCCTACAACCCGCTTTTTTCCAGGGTGGGTATGAAATATGAAGGCCCAACAATTGTCTGAGCTCAGTGCATTGGAATAACATTGGTTAAATTATGGATAGTTTTGAATAGTGTCACTTTTTTTTTCTCTGCAGATGGTTGTTCACACAAGGAGTCTGGCCTGCATAATTGTATCACTAATAAGCAGTAAGGCAATTAGTTGTGTAAGTGTGCTATAATCATTCTAACAGAAGAGATGACGAAGAGACAAAAAAAAGGAGGGGGGACAAAAAATGTCTTTTCTCAATTCATCAACTGACAACCATAATTAGATATATATAATTGAAAATTCCACAGTAGGGGGGCCAGCTTACACAAATGAATTTTCTTTGCTTCTCTTATGCATTTTTTCCTTTTGCCTGCACCTTCCCCCCAAGAAAAAGGCAGAAAATTTGTCATTCCAGGGGAGCGTATACTGTATGAACCACAGGCTGCTCATTCAGAGCAATGATGTCAGAATAACATCTTTCCCCCCCCATTAAGAAATAGGCGGCTTTGAACTGAGCCTTTATTAGCTGTTTTCAGCCAGTAGGGAAAAAAAAAAAAGAAAAAAAAAACACTAAACCAGAAAAACCAAAACCCACCAAAACCCCACCAAATCCAAACTAAAAACCCACACCACAATGAAAAGAGCCCCAAAACCAATGCAACCTTGGATGATCTATATCAGTTCGTAGAACATGAAATATAAATCTCAGAGAGGAGAGGTCACCCTTTTTTTTTCCCATTGACATGAAAACAGCCTGGTTTTGGTGCTGGGGGGAAGAGTTCTGAGTTATAATAGAGCATTACATCATCAAGTATTATGGGAAGAAGGGAATTTCTTTTGGGTGAAGCCTGATGATCAAAGGCTATAATTAAATTTGGGCTAAAAATGCCCAAGTGCTTATGAGTTTGTGGAAACTATGCACAGAACAGCTTTCCACTGAATTAATCAGCTTGCAAGTTTTCATTATTCTGGAGCTTCTCTTTTTAAACTGTAAGCTCACAATCACAGCTTTTTTTTTTTTTTTTTTTTTTTTTTTTTTATCAACAAACTCTCCTGAAATTTAATTGGGCTAACCTTAACTTATTCCTCCCCCCCCCCCCCCCCCCCCCTTAAAGGGAGAGAATGCTAAGGCTGGAGCTTGTTAATTAAGTTATTTCAATGTCCCCAGCTGTGCAATAAATTTTCAAAGCCACACAACTGCATTTTTTAAAAAATGTTTGCTCCCTTGTTTTTCAGTTATGATTTTGAAAAAAAATAAAAAAGGAACAAACAATGATTTCCCGAAGTCTTCTGTGATTAAAAGACTTAAGAAAATTCCTGTATATATGGACGATCCTGGCTGATAAAAATTGAAAGATTAGAAAATTGCAGCTGATTCGGATGCAACTGCACCTTACAGGACTGTTTTCAAGGACTATAATTAATTAATTTCTTCTAAAATAATTTAGCACCTTAAAAAAATAAAATCGATCTAAGAAGCTTCTGTCTTAGATGTGAATAAGATAAAATATGTGCAGTTCTGCAATAAATTCTTCTATCAAACACCAGTGAAAAGTTTGCTGAACTTTTCCGCAGAAACATCCACAAATTCAAGGTCCATGTGTCTGTCAGGATATATCAACATAGTTCCATTATTTTGAAAAATATCAGTGCCCGGGGTTCAAATATGAAGACCTCACAATAAGAGTATGAAGAGCACACGAAAACATGTATTTTAAAATCAGCTCATCTAAATATGTGTTTTAGTAATTTAGCTAGCTATATAACTTCTTAATGTTAGATGTACTAAAATATTCAACACCAAATTGTCCATTATCAATTCACAAAAAAAAAATTGATTAAATAAGTGACAGTGAGAATTTATTGAACGTTATTAACCATTACAGTCTTAACAGTTATCCATAACTTTTGTCACTTTTTGATAACTCAGAAAGTTTGTTATTGAAGAACATATAAGTAGTATAATATGGCCCAAGATATTAAAAATTAGTATCTTTTTACCTATTGCATAACAAACCACTAAGGGTCTGATGAGATATTGTTGTATTCTCCCTGACAAAAAGAGCTGGAGAACCCAAATACTGACTTCTACTCATTTCAGTACCCTAATTCACTCTATGTTTTACAAATGCACATTGTTTTAGAAGTCTGACAAATCCCAGCTCTGGCTTTTAAAAGGTTGAAGCATGCAAATGAAGACAGGCACCTTCAATACAAATGGCAGAATATGAGACAACACTTTTCTGCCTCTATACAAGCTAAATATGTCACCAAAAATACTTCTGTAACAATGTGTCACTTCAGTTCCTGACCACCCAGTTTAAGAGAATCTGAATAAAGTTTGAGACCTAGTGAGGCCAGCACACCTCACTGAATAGAGGATGTTCCTTACTCCATTTTAGTCACACTATGCAGTCAAAACTCTGCCTATGGTTATCTGTCTTGGAGAGTACACAAGTGGGCAAACTGATTTGAACTCACATGTCTTCCCAACACTGAGATCTTGGTAGAGCAAGATATGTGTGGTGAGTTTATTCCTTCCCCATTTAGGTACGTAGTGTTAGGCCCAATCTAGACCTAACAGTTAGCCAAGTTAACAGCTTTTGTTCTGGTATGCTCCAACTGCCCAAAATTTCAAATTACCAACACAGAGCCACGGGTTGCACAAAAAACCTTGGAATAGAACCACTGAGCACTTGATAACCCAATATATATTCTGCAGCTCTGCTGGTGATTGCTATCAGAAGCATCTACAAATGCTTTAAGCCATTAGGAATTTTATGGCCGATCCCAACACACTCTCAAGGATCCTACTGACTGTGTGGTACTGACTGTGTGGATAGGCTTACCATTATAAGATTACGTTTCTCAGCCCACAGTGTCTGTTGCATTCAGGGAAAGCAAATGAATCCTCAGCTAAAATCTTTGCTTGTTTGTTCATTGTTTCAAGTTGTTCCTGCAGTGCTCATGTAGCTTATAAGAAGATAACATTTTTCATTAGAAAAAATACAATCAGACATGCACAAAGGAACTAGACTTATTTTGGGACTGCCTTCTCAAATACCTAAAAATGACGACTACGTTTTTTCCTTTTGGTAGAGCAGCTGTCTCAGGTGCTCTCTCTCTTGTACATGATATAAATTATCAGATATTCTGAAAATATATACCCTAGAAGTTAAATGAATGTGCATTCTACTGAATTATTTTCCTTAAGGAATTGAAGGTTTTACTTTATCTTAAAAGATCCTTGGCTGCATTTTCATGGAATACAGTGACACATTTGGTTCTTTGTGTTTCTAAATAAGTAATGACATAGTTCCTCTAAACCATGAAAACGGTTGCGTTTGACCAAACAAGAATGGATTAACTTCTGGGAAATTCTATTAACTGGTTCTTGAATTAGACCCAGAACACTGGGATGAATCTTTTCTCTCCTGCAGACCCCTACTAAACCTGGCTATAGCTGCAGTAGCACTGCATTGTTTCCTCCTTATTCACTGAGTACGATAGTATCAACACAAACTGTACTCAACTGCTGAAAGCTTGATTCTCAAACATATGGATATGTTGAAAATTAAATTGCAGGGTTTATTTGAATTTATAGACAGCTCTGTGAATGTATTTTTGAGATACAGTCTCCATCAAGGAGATAGATGTCACCTGCCATGAGGAACATGATTGTATAATGTTAAAATACCACATTCTCTTTGTAGGTAATTCTATTCAATTGCTTCCTGCAAAGATTTGGGTAATGAACACTTGAGCATCTGTGGTGTGGGCTTTTTTGTTTTTTTTCTTTTCCTGCTTTTCCCTCACCCTTCTCAGAATCTTATCTTGGATTTGTATTTCTTTATCAAATATAAAACTGCCCAGATTCTTTGTTCAAGTCCCTTTTTGCATTATATTACTGTGGTGTTTCTACTCTGTTATTGAGATTACTATACTTCTAAACAGGGAAAATATAGCAGCACAGAGTAAAGAAGATCCATGTGAAATTATTGAATCTGTGAGGCAAATTATTCTCTGGAGTCAGTCAACACTGTGGGAACAGTTCAACACCCTTTCACTTAAAGAGTTTCGTTATTTGTTTGTTTAGATTCAAAGATTTCTTTTTGATTTTTAATCTTCTAGTCAAATGTAATTGCCACCTTATTGTACAACTTGAATCTAAATAATCTTTCACATACCTCTTACTCATTTTCTGAAGAATGACATCTGGTCTGAAACACTAGATTATATCATGAACAAACCTAAGTAAACAACCTGCAAGAAATAATTTAGCACACACAGCCCTTAACCCCCATCTTTAAATTTTTTTGTTGCTTTTACAAGTTGTCTGATTATTTAAATTTTTAAAGCACTTTGACAAATTTATTTCATTTGCACACAGTCTGTAGTCTTCAGCTAGCTGTTATTTACTATTTGCAGTCCTATTTACTCAGATTAACAACTTACAAATAGGAGGCTAAACTAAATTCTACTTGGTTTTGCTGTAAATTAGAAAATACCAAGCTGAAAATACAATCGATATATTCTGTCTCGTACCAAAACAACAAAAAAATAAATATACTAACCATTTAAGTTCGACCAAAACAAATTAAAAAAAAAAAAAAGGCAAAAAAAAAAAAAAAAAAAAAAAAAAACAAACAACAATACAAGACATTGATGTCCCTCTCTTCTCCAAAAGGCTCTCAGGTTAGATTAGAAAATTCTGGTGAGAATAATTAAAGAGTACTGATAAACCAGGGTCTAAGGTTGCTCTACTTGGTGTAAAGCAAAAAATAGAAAGAAAAAACTATTTGCAATGCATTCACAAGGGACCCATTTTCTTTTCAGGATTCTCTTGCTTGCAGAAAGGTCTAAGAGAAGAAACCAAGGTTTTTAGAGAAGATCAAATATCCTAAATCTTTACTGAAAGACTGGAGTAAAAACATCCTTAAGAAGCCAGAGATGTGACTTTATGTGTGTATCTGACAGAAAAAGCATTTATTTTGGATGCTTGGAAGTTTTTTATTTTTTAGGGTTTTTTTGCCTTGAGTGGGGCATCTACATTCTGTGGTATTCCCTCAAGAAAATGATGATATTTTGCTTGATAAATTATGTAGGCTCATTCTGTTTCCAAATTACCTTTCAAAATTTCTGACAGTAAATGCAGCACAGTATCACTGAAACATACTTCATTCTTAAAAAAACAGACTGTCTTTGTACCAAACTATGACTTAAAAAGCTAAACTAAACAAAACAAACCTTTACAGGTAAGGTGAGATCTTTGCTAAGGAGAGAATCCTCTTTGTGACAGCATCAGAGGCAGAAATAAGGGTCTAGATAAATTTCTGAGATACAGTTAAAAGAGCAACTTCTGCTTTAAAACCATGCTAAAATAGATTTTCAAAATACCAAGTATTTGCTTTTGAGTACTTAATAGCTGTGCAATACTAAACTGCAACTTTAATTTGACTCTGTCTTTACACATTAATTTCATGATTGCATACTTTTTTTCTCCCAGAGACAGTATAGTAAAGAGTAACCATTCCTTCATAGTTTCTGAAAGCTTGATTTAGTATCACTACATACATTTTACATAGGTGTTCAGGTTGAAAATCTTAGCAGATGAAATACTTCTCATGATTTACAGCCTCTGAAATTACTGTCAGTCTCTAACAATGCTCTCACCTTTCAGGTGGCAGCAGAGCTGTGAACTAACAGTGAAGTGCTGAAACGATCAAATCTCAAAGAGCTAGCACAATAAGTACAAAAATGAACCTCTTTTTTGCCTTGACCCTCAAACTCTCCATTCTTCAAACCTGATCCAGAAACAAACAAAACAAAAAACAGTCATAGGAGGATAGTAGCCAACTATCAGAAATGAAAATGGATATCAGTTAAAATATGGATCACAAGGTTCAATAATATACATTTTAAAGAGGGAATTACATAAAAAATATAGAAAAGAAAAATCACTTAACACAAAAAGTTTTCCAAGATTACGTTAAGATGATTCTGACTCCAAAACATAATGATATTCCACAGTTTATCATGCCTTTTATGCTAGCATGTTAGCTGTGCCAGCATCCAGAGAACTAAGAAACTGTAATAGGGCAGGAAGTCAGGCAATGGCATCTTTAGAATGGAAGAAAATGGGCTGTTAAAATGTGATACTGGTAGACATATCAGGAAATATTCTTCTACCCCACTGGTTAATTTTTACTAGCAAATCTCATGAAAAGCACTGTACTGTATCAAAGACCTTGATGTTTTTAAAACAAAGAATTTATGGGCACCAGAAGTATAACCTACCTGCCTTTGTTCATTGAAATACATCATCATTTTGTGCCTTGTGGCAGCAAAAATAATTTAGAGGATCCTGACAGAAATAATATATATGTCATTAAATCCGTCCATTAATATACTCATGGTATTATAAACATAGCAGTTTGTGGATGACAGAAACTAAAACCAACTCATTTGTTTGTGTCAGTATTAAAATGTAATACATTTTCTTTTCAGATTCAAGCCAAGTGAAGAGAGCTTTGTGAGCAGAAAGTTATCTCTAAACAAAGCACAAAGAACAAAGGTTAGAATGTAACCTTTGAACATCATTTCCAATTTGCTTCAGCTCTTAGATGTATTGAGAACAATGGTCTCAGCTCAGATCCACGATCAAGTTAGTCACAAATAAACAATACTCATTATCATGAATAATGTTCCTATTTGCAAGGGAGTTATGAACTGTAAAACTAAGGTTTTTGGGGGCCTTTGTCTGACATATTCAAACCCTACAACTATTAGCATCTATTTCTTAAGAAGAAATCTAAGCTGATTCATCAGTGTGGTGAGACAGAAATGAATACTGAGCTATGCAGAATCCATATAAACAATTCTTGAGTTTGTCTACCTGGACAGCTTAATACTGTATAAAACCCATAGAAGTACCCTTCTATCCATGCATCAAACATTAGTGTCTAGTTATGTACTTAAGAATGAGAAACATAAAGTTACAGGGAAAAAGTAACTTTAGCTGCTAGGCTGAACACTCACAATCTTGCCAAATGGGTGCAATGGAAGTTGTTCACGAGACATCCCAGAATTTAAGCGCCCCTGCCAGACTTTAACCTCAGACAGACATCTGGTTACAAGTAGGACATAGTATATGAAGCTATCACCACTCGTTTCCTGAGATCCACTATTCAAAGGCTATTTTCACTATGTAGATGTTATTACAATGTCTTAATATATAATATCTATAACATATAGCAACCTTAGCAGCAAACATCTGTCAGAAGAAGAATCAAACATACTATATTATTCTAAAATTGAGATGAACGTATCTCAAAAATTACTTCCATCACATCTTTGTAGAATTCATTGATAAAGTCTATGCACTTTTTAAAACTTTCAGACTATAAAAAAAAATGTACTTTGACACAAATGTGGTAAGCCCAGTGTTATATTCTCTCTCTAAATTCTACAAAATCCAGTAATAACCAATACTTGGAAATGTGCAATTTCACAACAGCTATGCATATAGTGCCTGCAATATGGGAGCAGACTTCCACATTTTTCCATCTTCTTTGCTTCTTAGAGGATTCAATAGTCATAAATATCCTATGGGAAATTCCCGGTGTCTAAACAACTGACTAGATATCTTCTTTCTATAGAATTCTGATGTGTGAGCATTCGTCACCTAACAGCAGAACAGGGTACAGATCAAGAAGAAAAGCATTAGTGTTGTTTATAAATCTGTAAAGATGGTAACTTCAGTGACTGAGACCTCTTATTTATTTAATCAAAGATCAATAAGTGAGCTTAGATGTCTGATCACCACAGTTCTATCTACAGAAAGGAATAAATGTAGCTAAATTAATTACTGTCTTAAAAAAAAAAAAAAAAAGAAAGAAGAACAAAACCAAAAACCAAACCAGAATGCCTCTGGGCTTGTTTTTATATAATTTAGAAAAAGAGCAGATTTATGTTCCAATACAATAATAAGTGGTCTTCTGAAAGACTCTAGCAATTGCACTTGAATGTCTTGAATTACCAGCTCTGGGAACGAACCACCTCTTTATTATACTCTATAGCATACACCTCACAAACGTATGTAACCCAGAATGATGTAAAAAATGTTTTAAAGACAACCTCTAAAGGAATTTATGAATCTCAGGGTCAGATTTGTTAAATGGTTCAGCTTTCAGGATGCTGTTATCTTCAAACATTTTTAGCAAATAATGAGAAAAAGAAAACTATTTTCCAGATCAGCACCAAATCTTGTCTAGGGTTTGAAAATATCTCCTACCAGTCATATTCCTTCTGAAGAGCAATAAAGTTCATCAACACTTGAGAATAATTTGAAATAATTATGCATATTAAAGAATCTTTTACTTGAAGCATAAGAGTGCATGAACGCACACAAAATTAAGCAAGATGATTGACCCGATCCACTGCCACATCTCACTATTTCATTTTACTAAGGTTCACTTACTTATAAACCAAATAGTAGCTGCATTGCTAAGACATTGATATAGCTTCCCATACAATGCTAAGACATACAATGCAGCTTTAAGCCAGCATTTTGAACACCAGTCCATGTTATGGTACTTTATTTTATTAGCATAACTGCAGTTATCTGTTTATTTTCACGGTACATGCTATACTGTGTCAAAAGTTGGTCATTATAGCTTTTATCTAATTTTTAATACAAGACCAAAATCTAAACATCAGAAATATTGTGTCAGAACTGGAGTGCTTATACCAGCAAATCTTTGAGAGCAGGTGTACATTATATCCTGAAATTTAGTACAAGTAATGCCATTAGAAACAGATGCTCAAACATCGGCTATTGCAGGTGTTATGCCTTTACCAAGGTTACTGGTGAAGCCCAGTGATAAACTAACCAAAGCTTTCAATGTGACAGGATTTGTTCTAATATCTCCTGAAGAGATCTGGGAGAACAGCTGATACATAACTTGAAGACAAAGGCTGTCTTTTCTTGCTTCTGCACATACTCCAGCACAGGAATTTACCCGTTCAGGCAGTAAGAATTTGCCTAATTCAAGCAGTAAGGAATCCCCCACAGAACTCTGTGATAGATGTTCAACAGGTACTTTTCTTCCAAATAATTGTACAGCATGCACTTTATCATTTAAATATTTTGTGCCCACAGCAAAGGATACTAATGAACTTGCTTCCAGTGTTCTCATTTACAGTAGTAAAGTAAAAAGTACAAAATATCTGGTGAGTTACCACATGCAATTTACTAGTGATAAAGGGTCTTGGAAGTAAGTGCTGATCAGCAACAACAGTTATCTGGGTAAACATCTGCCAAAAGAAGCAAGGGCATACTCTGCTCTAACATGGCACAATTTGCTGAATACTGCTGAGTGTATTTGTTGCCCTGATATGGTGTCATTAGCAGATCTGACTAGAGTATGACTGACACTGTCTGTGACCAGAGTCAGAGAATCACAGATGCTGCTTTGAGCAGCTTCCTAGAAAAATAGTTGTTTCATGGTTTTCGTGTTTATTGTATGTGTATGAATGCATATACTAAACAGCAGGGGTGCATCCTGGGTTGCAAAAGCCAGGTCGTGTTCTTTTTCTGCCCAATTCAAAGCACAGATTTTTTGTTTGAGATTAACCTGTCTCAAGCAGAGACATGAATGCACCTTCTACATCGCCTGGGCAATCCTAAATTATTCTACACTAAAAAGCATCAGACATTTTCTCTGTCCATCCAGCACTTCGTTAATACTATTTTAAAACATATATATTCTAGCAGAATGGCACACTTGTGCTAATTCAAAATCTCAGCAAAATTGTTTTTGCTAGGTGTAATCATAAGTCTTAAAATTCAAAGTTATCTCCCATTACATTTAGGGACAAAGAGGTTTGAAGTATTATTGCAGTAACCTAAAATGAGTATGAAGCAAATTTTTTGAAGTTTATCTTCCTATTTAATTCTCCATCAATACCACTGCTATGTCCAGTTACTCAGGTTTGCAAATCAAATGTAGACTTCTTTTTAAGCAAATCAATATGAAGCTGAGATAAAATGTCTTTGAAACAACATAGAACATTGTAACTGATCTGCTGTTACTTGAATTCATTGTCCTTTAGTAGTGCTAAATTATTTTATTGTAGTATGCTGAACTGCAGTTCCCTTAACTCTGTGGTACTGAAATCTGTCTGAAATTATCTTTCTATTCTATTTCAATTATTTTTTTGGTTAGTTTTACATTTAGAAATTTTAAAATCAACTGTGAACACCTCATTTGGACTAGCTGGATTCTCAAGACATTTCTCAGGAGTTCTGGAGAGTAATAGCCCTCTCAACAAAGCTTATGAAAAAACTCCCAAACAGTACACCTGATTAATAGCCTGCAACAGATATGATAGTAAATATAGATTATTTATAGATTCTTAGTTCACAGATCCAATAACTGCTTAACAGCAGAGTAATAAAAGGCATTATTACACAACACTTGTATCTGGAATTATTGCACTTGTACAATATATTACTGCAGGCCTCTCAGAGAACCAAGTTTGCTAAAATCAGAGTGGTTTATCTGGAAACAGGACTTTCATTTCTATTAGCCTATTAACAAAGCATCATGGTTACTTATCAATAACTGTATCATGTGCAATTTCTCTTTCTGAACTCAGATTTATTTTCAAACTGAATTCTTTATTACACTTGTGTATGTGTGTGTATGAAGATACACATTCACACATGTAATCCACTATACTCATAGCCACACCAAGAAAAAGTAGACCCTTAAACTGATTCCTGAAGTTATTTTGCAATCAAAAGAATATGGCTAAGATTCTATTCTCACTGCAATGTTTTGCTATGAGGCATCTATGTCTTTTCATAGTGGCTAATTTACAAAGCAAAAAACGGCTTTTGTGCCTTTCTCCCTCCAAAAGGGGGACTTTTTTCCCCTTGTGATCAATTTAATGTCATTTTCTTTGAACAGCAATATCAAATAGTTAAACATTTTAACCACAATATGTCCTGGTAATTCAATCCTCTCAATTTGCTTGGGTGTCCCAAAGTGTTTTTGAGTTCAAACAGCAGAAGGAAACTGCAGCGCTGGTCAGTCCCCTCTTAAATCTTCTTATGGATTTCATTTGCTGTGTGGCCTGAGAAAGGTCAAAAGGTTTTCACACAGAAGTAGAATTTGAGAAATAATCACCTTATAGACCCACTAAATCAATCATAATTAATGCACTTGCCTAGTTCTGTCAGAGAATTGCTGCTAGAGGGCAAAATAAAGAGGCCCCTTCTAATACAATTTGAAAAGAGATCGGATCTGTCATCTCATCTAATAATTGAGCCAAATGAGAAAAAGGAAGGTCAGAGTTCATCTGGTGACCTTATGTAAACCCAATAATACATAATTCATTTTCATTTTATGGAATTTATAAGATGCTGTAAACTGTCATGATACAGACTCATCTGCTTTAGCTTCCACCAAAATTTTCCTGCTCATCGTGCAACACACACTAAGCTGCCAAAACTTTTATGTGGTATATGCTGGCAGAATAATCCAAAAGACTTCAATAAGGACTGGTATTTAATTCATTCTTCCAAGCGTGCGAAGTTAATAACTGAATAAATGACTTGCAGCTCTTTCTGAATGATATAAAACCTGTAATTTATTTACTGAGTGTTACAAATACGTTAAAACATGTTTTCACGCAAAATGATTTCTTTTTTATTATTATTATAAATGATTTATCTTGCCTTTTTTTTTTTTTTTTTTTTTTTTGTGAACATATAGTATAAATACGTATGCCCTTAGAACGGAATACTTCATTCCATCCCAATTCCCAACTGACCATGGTCAGCAGAACTCATTTCTGTTATCATCCACAAAACAATAGTTACTAGAAGACATACTAAGGAAACATTTTTCCTTAAGCAGGCAGGTTACCCTTTTATTTTTTTTTTTTTTTAATTTATATTGCTAAATATTCATTGAAAATATCAAAAGTGCTACCATCCACCCTTTCAGTTTCTATGCTGGGCTACATTCTTTACTCAACCACAGTGCAACAACCATTTTAGACCTTTTTCTGATTAATAAAGGTGAATTGACGGTTTATGAGTTATTTCTTACTGCTTTGTCTCCTTTAACATCAACACACCAAAATGTGGCAGAGCATCTGGGCATTCATGACAGAATTTCCTGAGGCAAATCTAGGCTTTTGGGGAAAAGAAATTTTTTTTATTGTACCAGTCAACACATAATTGGGGGAGGAATTCAGCAGGGATGCTTTTAACTAATTCTTAAGTTTGAAACAGAAACAACAAAATTTGAAAGAATATAAAAACTGAGAATATGTCTAAGCAGATATGTGTACAATAACAAAAGATATTACAATCCAACACAAAACTTGACCTAGTAATGACTTTGGACCATCATGGCTATGAGAACTGTAACATTATGAAAACCAAATTTATAAAATACTTCAGATACTTGTTTTATTTAGAGATGAGGGGCTTTTGCACTGGTTTTTATACTGTTTGTGAAATACTCGTGACTGTAGATAGGACAAAATACTAAATAGCTGGACCAAGATATTGTTACTGCAGCCTACATTGTCCACTACAGATTCTGCTGAATAGAAGCTTTATGGAAGATACAGCACTGTGCGCTTGATGGCTCACTGACTTGACACACTTTAGCTTCATACTCCTGTCCCTCACTGAACTGCTTTGTGTAGCTGTGACTAAAAAGCTTCTGTGAAGGGCAACAGATGATTCTCCTTGATATAATATGTTCCTATGATAATTATTTCCTAGACCTAGTAGAAGGTTGTGTTAGCAAACACTGGGCAGAACACATCCTATGCTCAGAAAAAATCACACAGTGCTTTGAGAGGTGCCCAGCTTATTCAGCCAGTGTAATTAAGAGCTGTCTTAAATTATGACAACGTCTGTTCTAGTATCTGGCCAGTCAGTGTAACAGATGCACAAATTCAAAGTAATTTTTCTTCTCAGCTGTACCAGGCTGAAGACTGATCTTTTTTTATTTTTCATCTACAATACAGCTCCACAGAGATCAATTTACTTTAACAATTAGGAAGAAAAAATAAAATTCCATACTAAACCTAACTGTACCATATATTGTCATGTTTCCAGTTAAATGGATAATATATGAAACAGTTATTCAACAACACCACTAGTAGCAACACAGCATTGCTCTTTTGTAACATCACCAATGCACTATTTTTGAATAGCTTTACAAAGGATTGTTTTCTGTGATATTTATAAAAAGGTAAATGAAGGCACACAAATAACAGACTGTTTTACATCAAATACTAAAACTGAAACCAAGTCTTGTGTTGTTATCTTGTATCTTACTAATAGTCTTCCCTTGGGACTCTGACCTCATATTGCAAGACATAGAAGGCATATCACTTGTTATTTCATGGTAAAGTTCTATTTGCATACATAAAACCTGCAAGAAATGTGTGTCACTCTCAAGTTGTCTTTTATCTATTTACCCATTTTTTAGTTTGAAATGACAACACCCTTGTATTTGTCATATTGTTTAAATCTGACCTTTGATCCTAAGGGTCACTGCACTCCCTGAGGTCATCTGCCTATCTGATTAACACATTCCATAATTTTGGAGGTGGCCAGTTTAGTAGTCTATCCCATTAATCATGGCACTAGAAACAGCATGAAAAAAAAAACACTAAGGTTATCAAATCTCCACAGGAGATTAGGAAGTTAGATAAGCACATGAAGTTTAGCAAACAAAAAGTACGTGGACAAACCAAGAGGCATTCAAGGCCTGAAACCTGATACAAGCAAAGCAGCATGAGAAAAACAAACATCAGAAACTTTTCCTCTCTCTCATTTTTCTGTTCCTAGATGTCATAAAGCTGTGACATTTCCTTCTAGTTCAGAGGACAGTGCGAAATTATTATAAATTTTAACACTATCCAAACTCACACTACAGTACAGAACTAGGTTAGAAACAACTCAGATGAGAGGAGTTACCAAGCATGGGATGTCACCTGCAGAGCAGCATCAAAAAAACCCCATTGATATTGTGCAGTTATCAAGGAAGGATTTTAATTGTTGAAACTCAGCTTGTAAGTTGATAAGGGGAAAAATGTCTTTCTCATGATGAGCCTTCATATATTGCCTATTATACAACAAACAAAAATATGAACATAGGTGAAAATAAATTAGAATTAATAAAATCTGATTCTGAGAATAAAGTTTGGATCTTGCCATTTTGCTATCTAGAAAAGTTGTTTCAACATTTTCAACTCTTCCTCAGTCTTTTGTTCATGTAATTTTAGACAGCAAGGACAGCGGCCTTCTTACTGTACATTCAGTTCCTAACAGAATGAGATTTTGCTTGATATCTTGAACAAATGCAGCAGCTGAGTTTGAAAAAATGCTGTGGCAACTGATTCACATGGTTGATCTTTCATTGTATTTATTAATCAAACATAATTAAATTCACATCCTAATAACAGTTCCTAGCACAACCAGTTTCAATCTTAAAATTTCTGTTTTGAATTAAACACTCACTTTATTGAAATATATGCATCTCCTATGAGGAGTTTTATTCTCAGTAAAAATTATTGTTTTTTAGATTTCCGATTAAAAGTATTTTCAAAATTATCTGGTTTATAACCAATTATTTTTGGATCAAAAGGGCTATTTGTCTGCCAGAGTAAAATAATTTCTCGTCTTCATATCCATTATGCATCTTAACTTTAGTTTATTGTGAAATTTAAAACTCAGTAGAGTAAAACAAAAAAAGAAATAATTTTTTCATAGTCTAAGGAATTATTTAGCAGAGCAAACTACTAGATTTTGTCTTTTTCACATTTAAGTGTATAAAATTAACATGATGTTAGAAAAAATGATTTTATGGAAACGGCTTTTACTAACAGAAAGTTGCTATCTTGAAATTCACTAAAGTTACTACAATTATAGAAACAGGCATGAAATAGTACATATTTCAAACAAAATTACTCCATTTCCATAGGCAAACTGTTTGATCTTGGGGTTTTATGTTGTTGGGTATTTTTTTTTCATTTATTTTTTTTTTTTTTTTTTTGGTGTTTTTTCAGTTTCTTTTTTTACTTCACTTTTTTTTGTGAGTGTGGTTTGTTTTTGTTTTTATTTTATTTGGTTTGGTTTTTTTCACTTTTTTTTTGTTTGTTTCACAATGTGGACTGACCTTTGCATTTTACAAAGACATTTTAATTCCTCTTAAGAAAGCATTTTGAAAGTGACATTTTCTAGAAATGCAATCAGAAGATTTATTTATCACTTCTAGTTTTGATACGTGTTTTCACAATTATAAAAAGTAAAAATAACTATGAAGAAGTAAACCAACCTGTACAAAATTGTTTGCTCAACATCCAAGACAAGGGCTCACAACATTGTGCTAATTCTAGTTGTATACAGCTATCAGAACTTTCAAATAATACGAGATAGACAAAATATGCAGGAAAAGGAAACTGTGTCTTGCCCACAGCTCTATAAGAATCAATATGACTGGCTTTGGCAATAACTTGCTCAAGCTGAAGAAGTTGCAGCAGAGCTAACAGTTTTCCGACAGTTCAAACATAACCCTTTCCCTGTGCTGTAAATCTGCCCTCAATGAACAAATGCCAGGAAGGGTAGCAAGGTCCCGTAGTAATGGTATTTTAACCTAAAGGTAACTAACAGACTGGAGAGAAAAAAAACAGCCTAAACCCCAAATCTCCAAAATTTCAAAACCCAAAGCTAAAACTGCTACTCATCTCTTTGTTATTATTTAGCGCAATTAGAAGCCTCGCCTTCTTCCCCCACATCTTAATCCATTCTGATTGAATGCTAATGAGTACAAGGCTCACATAAACAATAAGACTTCAATTTGTGTCCTCATTTTTTAATGTGTTTTTATGAATGCCCAGGGAAGTTGTGAATGCTCCATCTCTGGCGGCGTTCCGTCGCTGGTGGTGTTCAAGGTTGGGTTGGACAGAGCCTTGGGTGGCATGGTTTAGTGGGAGGTGTCCCTGCCCATGGCAGGGGGGTTGGAACTAGATGATCTTAAGGTCCTTTCCAAACCTAACTATTCTATGATCCTATGATTCTATGATTCTATGAATGCAAATGATTATACAAGTGATGGGTGAAACCAGGAATTTATCAGATCAGCTGGAAGTCCAACAGAAAAGTTTCAATCTAGTTTCTTCATAATCTCAAAAGACTATTCTTCAAAACGTGCTAGCACACTGGCCAAAGCTTGTATGCAACAAATCCCGCAGTCTGTGGCTAAACATTTAATTGAAGTTTGCAAAGAGGTTTAGGATTGGGTCACATGACAGACAGGAGAGACAGAAATCACTGTAGATGATCAGCAAATAGTTCCATTTCTCTTATAAGATGAGGAGGAGACTTAAGCTGCTTGAGAGCACGCTTGCAAACTTTAGCTGATGTGGGATGAGGGGGCAGTTACAAGCCTAAATGTTTAGAGGGTCCCACTATTCTTCAGTCTCTTCTGAAATACCATCTTTACTCTCTCCATGCCTCACTAAGTCAGCCTTCCAAAAGATGTGTTCTTTTTCTTACGTGCAACTGAGTGCAAGAGGGAAATTAAAAACAAGCTACTCTTAACCTCTCTGTCCAATTAATGGCAGACCACAGCAGTAAATCACAGAATCATAGAATAGTAGGAAATAAGTGGGAACAGCTCTGTACCTTTGGTGCAAGGCAATGTGGAGCACAAAAAGCCTGTACTTTCCCATCTGAGCAGGTGAGACACAGGCAGTCTTACTTGAACATCTGTGTGCACTGAAGATATTTTAGTGGACAGACATTTCTGGGATTAGACAAATGGTCAGTGTAGACTTTACTGCCAGGATTCCAAGTAGCTCACTTTATTCTTGATACTGCCTCCTGTGCTGTTTTCTAATAATTCATATGGAATTTATGAGTTCTGTTCTCCAAAATGCAGTGAAAAGATGAAGTCATCTCTCATAGTCAGATGCATGTATTTCTGGGTTATTTTCTACATGAAATATAGAATCATTATGCTATCTTTAAGCACTTTAGTGTTTTAAAGTATAAAAGCTATTAGACCGCCAAATTTATAGTTCTCTATGTTCTTCAGAGAAGTATATACAGCTATTATAAATAAAATGCATGCATAATACAAAATGACACAATTTGGCCACTTACTCTACCAAATTTGTGCACTCATTTTCATGTCTCTTATTGAAGAAGTTGCTGGGATGAACAGGACATGCCAGTTGGGAAAAGGAAATCAACCCGTGCTGAATTAGTACTGACTCACCTATACAACTAGAACATTGCTCCCTTATACTGCTTCATGTTATTGTTTCAGTCACTGCAGATATATGTGAGTCAAACCTAAGCACAGACAGCACTGAGTACTTCAACCAAAGGGGCAAGAGGTGTTCCAGGGGACGAAGGCTGATGTTGGAAGGGAAGGGCACCTTAACATTATGTGGAGAAAGAAATCCAGAAACACCTGAAGCACAGATTTCATTTGGTAGGATAGCTGCACTCACCTATCACAATTCCAAGTTTCACATATGAGTGACAAAAGTTTCATGTTAGGTGGCAGATACTAATCAATAATTTAAGCACATACTTATCTTTTAAGACACTGAGATTTAGACAATCGAGGCTTTATCACCCCTAGTATACATTTTTTCCTGAATTTTCAAAAGCAAGAGAGAAAAATCAATTTTCTGCCTTTGAAAATCTGCTTCTAACAAAGTTTTCTTACTTTTCACCCTGAGGCTAAAAAGAACTTGAACTGGACTTGCCTAGTTTAGCATGTAAGTATGGAACACTGCTGTTTCCTAGCTGACAGAGAATGTTATGAATACTGAGAAGTCACACAAGACCACAGGAAGGCTGTGATTTGCCTCAATTTTTTTTTCCCTGTTATTCTACTCAACACTGTCAAAGAAGCACCTGAGAAATGAGAGTGCTAAACAGAGATGCAGTTCCGAAGTCTTACAGACAATGAGGAATTTCAAAGCTCAGTGTGGAAGCTATAAAATACTCTCCATATTTTGATTGATTTTGTATTATCTGTAAAATGCTGTCCTGCTACCCCTAACACTTTTATTCAGTCCCTTTTTACTGCTACTTAAACATTTTTGACTGATCCTCGTCAAACCTAGAATATGACAGACTCTTCACTGTTACCTGTTTAGATTCTAGCTAGACATTACTTTGTCATTAATATGAAAAATTTGTGGTCACAAGCACATTTGTCATAACATTTTTATTCATATGGAGGGATAAGGCAAACTAAGAATAGCTTTTCCACAAGTGATGCTCTGTCAGTAAAACTGACACAAACAAATGTGTAAGTTATGACTTTTATTCAGAATGCTCAGAATGTCTTAGATTCTTTCGGTTTTCCTATCTTTTTAATACTTCTTTTTATCATTGTCCATATAACATTCAAAGACAAAACCACTCTTGCTCTCTATTCATATGGCAACCATGTCTACTTCATCCCCAAGTACTTTGCAGTTTTTAAAATGTTTATATCTTTAAAATAGTGAGATAATGAAATGCCATTCATTTTGTTGGCTCAGAAACTGGAGAACAGGTGCCTAAATCATTCAGAGGGTCTGGCTAATGAAACTTTGGGTCTCCAATTCCTAAATCCTAGCTGCCTGCCTGGGAACAAAATATAGAACCATGAAGATATTACGGCACTGTACAAGGAGAAGACCTGCTTTTAAAACTCAGACTGTAGAAGTCTCAGGCCAACTTGTGTAGATGCATTTCTGCTTGACAAGTACTAGATGCTAACATTCACTCTCAAAATCTTGATTTTATTCCAAGAACTAAGCATATTTGCTTGTCCCCTGGATTTGTATTTGTTCTTAAATCATAGTTACAGGAGCAGAGTTTGTGCAAGAAGCAGGAAGGGAATTGAAGCTTCAAATACATACATCCTGGACTGAACTCACACTCATATTAATTCTCATCTGTGTACACTCAAACCTATAAGTAAATAAATTAGAATACCCCAGAGACCCCCCACGTTATCATTAAATCATTGTTTATAAAAATATGGTTGACAAACTTATTTTTCTTCTTAACACATTAAGTTGTCTGCTTAACATTAAGAGAAAAGAACTTCCCATTCTTGTTCAAAGGCAGATAAAGCAATTTAAACAAAAACATTGAATCAAAAGTTTGAATGATACTTCTGTGATATCTTAAAACAACCAGCAATCGACCTGTCTTTCCCCTGCTGTAGGGATGCTCACATTTAACAAAGCAAATGGAGAATTATGATTGCTATCTAAAGTAGGGGCACAATTAAAGAAAATGAGATTTGTCTATAGAGCAATGTTGGCCTGTTTTTTTCTTTGTTGCTAATCATGAGTTTAATTTTTAATGGAAAAGCATTGCTAGTACAATTAACACTCAGTTTACATGTGCATCTATAGACCCAATTAATTAAATTTTATTGATGCCTAGTTGCTCCTTAAAATGCTTTCCAAGTGCCTTCAAATTGATTTTAAATGGTTAAAAAAGTCTGTATGTTCCTGGTAGTAACCCTACTGATTATTATGCATATGTACCTTACATCCTGTAAGCACCCACTGCTTTCCACTTTTTATCTGCGAATGTGTACACTAGTGTAACAAAGTGTCTACAACAGCATTATGAAAAAGCCTCTTAAAAACTTTGCAATGAAAGGCAAAATATCCACATCAGAGTTTTTTTTTTTGTTTTTTTTTTTTTTTTTTTTTTTTTTTTTTTTTTTTTTTTGGTGGGGCGTGTTTGTTAATTTGTGTGGGGTTTTTTTTTGTTTGTTTTTTCTTTTTTTTGTTTTTTCTTTTTTTTTTCTTTTGTTTCTAATTTACATACTCTGGTATTCATCGATATAGCATGTCAGTGATTATTCAAAAGTGAATAAGCAGAACATAAACCAGCATTCAACAGAGTGATTAGTGACAGGTGGGTTGCCTCAGATACAATATCACTAAATAATCCTATGAATAAAGTTACTGAACCAGATAATAATAATTTTCTTCTGGGAATCCTTTCAGGTTTTGTTAGAGACCTTTTCTTCTCCCTTTCTTAAATTATCTGTTAACATTTTACTCTTTTTATCGTACTATACAGGTGTGCTTGTGTCATTGCCATTTTATACCAGCTGAAAAATTAATGAATTCATTCTTATGACAAGCTTTCAAGACAGAAAATTGTGATTACTTCTGTTTTACACATGGGGAACTTTAACACAGAAATTGAGAAACTGATTTTAGACCTCTTTTGAGGATGATAGGAATTTGTAGCAGATTTTAACACCAAGCAACTTCCCAGAAGACTGTAAGTCCCAAGATTTACAAATTTATCTTACTTTGTTTAAATCTAAGCGCAGTATGCTTGCCAAAAAACACCCTTACTTGTGCTGTTCTTTATGAAATGAATTGAATCTATTTTTTTTGCTGCTGTTAGCTCGTTTTCATATTTAAGGGTTATTTCAGTTAATGCGGCCTTCATAGTTTTCTGGGTGGTGGTAAGCTTTGGTTTTATTTTCTAGCTAGAGGACTGTGTCCTTCCATCATACATCATTCTGACAAGACCCAACAGTTGTAAACCCTTCTTTTGTATCTCTATGGGAGTTTGATTTTTATGACAGCCTTTATCCTCAGAGTAAATACCTGCTTAGTATTAATTTTTCTTACCTAGATTGTATCTCATGTGAAATGCTATCTCAGCTACAATAATGATAAAATAACTGTCTACTTTCTCATAAATATGTTTTTGAGCAATTAATTTTGTTTAAAATGAAAACCAGCAAGGTGCTTTGTTGCAGTGTTTCTTGTTGAGAGTGAACATGCGAGCAATCCAGCCTCTGACTTAGCCTCACTCGAGTAGTGAGCGGAGGGCTTCATAGGCTACTGAAAGAGTTAACAAAGGATGCTACCTGCCGACATGAAGAGGACGCTGCCTTGGGGAGGCACTGAGCAGGCTTACTACAAAGGCACTGAGCACCGCAATCAGGTTACCACAAAGGCACTGAGCACCCGCATTCAGGTTACCACAAAGGCACTGAGCAGGATGCCGGGGCCGGATCAGGTTACCACAAAGCAAACCTTGCTTGCAAAACAGGAGCCTGCTGCTATGGACGTTTCATAAGTTAACCAATCAGATGTTATCGACTGTTTCAGTACTTTGTAACATTTCTATAAAAAGTGGTGCTTGCGTTTAATGAATTGTCAGCGTTTGATCACATTGGTCTTTGCTGCGTTGTCCATGTTCTCCCGCCGCAGTGCTTGGTAACAGACAACACGACTTAACTAAGGGGAAATCCTGCCTGACCAATCTGGTGGCCTTCTATGATGGGAATACGGAAATGATGGACAGGGGTAGAGCAGTTGAAGTCATCTACCTGGACTTGTGTAAAGCGTTTGACACTGTCACACACGACATCCTTGTCTCTAAGTTGGAGAGGCATCAATTTGACAGGTGGACCACTTAGTGGATAAAGGACTGGCTGGATGACCACACGCAAAGATTTGTGTTCAGTGGCTCAAGTTCCAGCGGGAGACTAGGAAGGAGTGGTGTCCCTCAGGGATCAGTGCTGGACCCGGTCTTGTTCAACATCTTTGCTGCGACATGGAGAGTGGGATTGAGTGTGCCCTCAGCAAGTTTGCCAATGACACCAAGCTGCATGGTTTGGTTGATACATTGGAGAGAAAGAAATGCCATCCAGAGGGACCTTGACACTCTTGTGAGGTGGGCTGATGCCAACCTGATGAATCTTAACTATGACAAGTGCAAGGTGCTACAGCTGGGTCAGAGCAAACCTAGGCACAGCTACAGGTTGCGCAGAGAAGAGATTCAGAGCAGCCTTGCGGAGAAGGACATGGGTGTGGATGAAGCACTGTATAGACAAATAGGAATAGCCTCCCGCTCGCAGGCCTTTTTTCACATGGGGGACTTCAACCGTCCTGATGTCTCTTGGACGGATGATACGGCCCAGCACAAGAAATCCAGGAAGTTCCTTGATCGGGTGGAAGACTACTTCCTTCTGCAAGTAATAGAGGAGCCGACAAGGAGAGGTGCCATGCTTGACCTCGTCCTCACCAACAGGGAAGGGCTGGTTGGAAATGTGACGCTCCAGGGAAGCCTTGATTGCAGTGATCATGAGATGGTCGAGTTTGAGATCCTCAGGACAGTAAGAAGAGCGTGCAGCAAGCTCACTGCCCTGGACTTCAAGAGAACAGACTTTGGCCTCTTCAGGAACCTGCTCAGTAAGATTTTATGGGATATAGACCTAAAGGGCAGCGAGGCCCAAGACTGTTGGTTGATATTCAAGGCTCACCTGCTGCAAGCTCAGGAGTGTTGCATCCCAACTAGAAGGAAGTGCTGCAGGAGGGCCAGGAGACCTTCTTGGATGGATAAGGAGCTGCTGAGGAAAAATCAAAGGAAAAAAGAGGCTTATAAAAGTTGAAGCAAGGACAGGTGACCTGGGAAGAATACAGGGATGTTGGCTGGGAAGCTAGGGACTAGGTTAGGAAAGCTAAGGCCCAGTTAGAATTAAAGTTGGCTAGGGATGTTAAGGATAACAGGAAGGGATTCTATAGGTACGTAGTAAATAAAAGGCAGACTAGGGAAAACGTGGGCCCCCTCCAGAAGCTATCATGAGAACTGGCTACCCTGGATTTGGAGAAGGCTGAGGTTCTTAATGACTTCTTTGCCTCAGTCTTCACTGGCAAATGCTCTGACCACACCACCCAAGTCTTGGAAGGCAGACACAGCGACAGTGAGAACGAAGACCTTGGGCCCACTGTAGGAGAGGATCTGGTTTGAGACCATTTTAGGAACCTGAACGTGTACAAGTCCATGGGACCGGATGAAATCCTACCTGCGGGTACTGAAGGAGCTGGTAAATGAAGTTGCTAAGCCACTGTCTATCATATTCGAAAAATCATGGCAGTCAGGTGAAGCTCCGAACAACTGGAAAAAGGGAAATATAAACCCCGTTTTCGAGAAGGGGAAAATGGATGACCTGGAGAATTACAGACCAGTCTCACCTCTGTGCCTGTCAAAATCTTGGAGAAGTTTCTCCTGGAAGGTATGCTAAGGCACATGAATAACAACAAGGTGGTTGGTAACAGCCAGCATGGCTTCACTAAGGGAAATCCTGCCTGACCAAACTTCTGGCCTTCTATGATGGGACTACAGAACTGATGGACAGGGGTAGAGCAGTTGATGTCGTCCACCTGGACTTGTGTAAAGCTTTTGACACTGTCTTGCATGACATCCTTGTCTCTAAATTGGAGAGACATCAATTTGAAAGGTGGACCACTCAGTGGATAAAGAACTGGCTGGATGGCGGCACACAAAGAGTTGTGCTCAATGGCTCAATGTCCAGCTGGAGACCAGTAACGAGTGGTGTCCCCCAGGGATCGGTGTTGGGACCGGTCTTGTTCAACATCTTTGTGGGTGACGTGGACAGTGGGATTGAGTGCGACCTCAGCAAGTTTACCGATGACACCAAGCTGTGTGGTTCGGTTGATACATTGGAGGGAAGGAATGCCATCCAGAGGGACCTTGAAATGCTTGTGAGGTGGACTGATGTCAACCTGATGAAGTTCAACCATGCCAAGTGCAAGGTGCTACAGCTGGGTCAGAGCAATCCCAGACACAGCTACAAGTTGGGCAGAGAAGTGATTCAGAGTAGCCCTGCAAGAAGGACTTGGGGGTGTTGGTCAATGGAAAAATGGATATCAGCCGGAAGTGTGCATTTGCAGCCCAGAAAGCCAGCCATATCCTGGGCTGCACCAAAAGGAGTGTGACCAGCAGGTAGAGGGAGGTGATCCTGCCCCTCTACTCTGCTCTTGTGAGACCTCTCTTGGAGTATTGTGCACAGTTCTGGTGTCTTCAACATAAAAAGGACATGGAACTGTTGGAACAAATCCAGAGGAGGGCCGCAAGGATGATCAGGGGACTGGAGCACCTCCCGTATGAAGGTAGGTTGAGAAAGTTGAGGCTATTCAGCCTGGAGAAGAGAAGGCTGCGTGGAGACCTCATAGCAGCATTCCAGTATCTGAAGACAGCCTATAGGGATGCTGGGGAGGGACTCTTTGTGAGGGACTGTAGTGATAGGACAAGGGGTAATGGGTTCAAACTTAAACAGGGGAAGTTTCAGTTGGATATGAGGAAGAAATTCTTTCCTGTGAGGGTGGTGAGGCCCTGGAATGGGTTGCCCCGGGAAGTTGTGAATGCTCCATAGCTGGCGGTGTCAAGGCGGGGTTGGACAGAGACTTGGGTGGCATGGTTTAGTGGGAGGTGTCCTTGCCCATGGCAGGGGTGTTGGAATTAGATGATCTTAAGGTCCTTTCCAACCCTAACTATTCTATGATTCTAAAATGTTTTTAATATTCAGTTTCACTAGGTTAACATATTTTCATACTGAGTTTCACTGGGTTAGGAATTAGTCTGAAAGTCTGGCTTTTAGTCATGCCTCATAATTAGCCTTAATTTGAGTAGTTTATATGTTTTGCAAAAGCTAGAAAAGTATATTAATGTGTGTTCACATGCATTTTTCGTATAGAGGTAATATTACCAAGAGACATTTTAAATTTCATAAAATGATGCTCACAATGTAATTAAAATTTTTTTTTCTAAATTGGGTCGAGTGTAACACTAAAGCCTCTAACAAATACTATGCAGAGGAGTATACACTATGATTTTCCATTCACTTAACATTGTGATTTAAACAATATTAACCATCATATCATTTCATGTTAACAGAAAGACAATCAAGATGAAATCTTAATTACTAAAGAACTGTCAAGGGACATTCACAATTTCATACAGAATCTTATAGAAGTAATGACTGTCCTATTATATATGCTGCATTTTCTCTTTCCTGACTCTAATAATAGTTTCCTCACTTGTTAAACACTTATTTTCTCACTAGCTGCCAGCAGATTCATAGGTGGCCCCATTTAGGAAACTGAAAGAATACGAAAGAAGAGACTATGAAAGAAACAATTAAGGTTAGAAAGAATTACAAATGCAAAATATAAAAACAAGCCATTGCTTTTGAGAGATGTTTAAAGGGAGATAATGAGCTGTTAAGAAAACCATGATTGATTATTATGTACATATAAAATATAAACCATGGTTAGAACTTGAAGACTGAATCAACATTCTGCATCTGTTAATCTGTTTAATATTTTTCTTCTAAAAACTATTTTAGTATTTACGTATCTGTTATATCTGCTCCTAGAGATACAAAACCACTAAGCTGCTAGGACAATGTTTCTAGAAAATCAAGGAAAAATGCAGTGAAGTATAATTTTTCATACAAAAACTGATGTAAGTGTAAAATTGATCATTTCGGCAATTGAAATTGGTTTCCAGATTTGTTTCATATAATGTTTGGATATTCAACACTAAACTCACCTCATTTGTTTTGCAACAGTATACATGAATGCCTAGTGGGACCAGAAAGATGAATCCTTTCATTACCAGCCACTTTGAAGTAGGAAGTGCTCCTTCTTAAAAATGAAATCTTACTTTCAGGTTTATTTTCTCAACAATTTGAGGGTTTGGCTTTTTGGTTTTGTTGTTTTTTTTTTTTTTGGGTTTTTTTGCAAGAGAAAGGGAAAACCTAAAAATTTTTGCCTACTTAGATCAAATAAAAATTTAATCAAGGAGAATCTCTCAGCATGATTTGGACTCTAGTCAGATGAAAACAATCTCCAAACTAGCCAGGACTCTCCAGTATAATCACATACTTTTGGAGGCACACTTCAGAGCAATTATTCTGTTTTATTCAGAACAAAGGCTTGAATGCGTTTACCCTGCAAATCCAGTGAGCATGGAGCAGAGAATGTGCATGCATTCATGAGATTCAATAAAATCAGAGGATTTTTTTTGAAACTTTGGTTCATGAAAAGAGCAAAAATAATCTCATTAGTTTGAGTTTTAATTTTAATATTCTTTTAATAAAACCTATAGATGGAAATAGATTTCTTGAATCCTTGTTAGTAAAAAAAGATAGCAATATGTGAGAAAAAGAGAAAAATGTTTAGAATTTGTATTTCTAAAAGCATCACATTTGCAGGGAAAATAAGTGATATTCTGACAATTTTTTTCAAAACTTAACATAGAGAGGGACACTGCTAGAATTATAACATCCTAGAAATCCATGTTTTATAAAGATTCTGTGTGTCTGCTTGAAGATAGCTCAGCTGTAAAATTAAATTTTGATCTGTTGTTTTTATTCTTAAGGTTTCTTAATATTTCTTGAGGTCACAAGATTAAAAATCACTGAACTTCAGCAATATCCTGCTCACAATCAATCACTTAAAGATTTCTTTTGTGTACTGGTACTCAGGTGACTGCTGTTCAAAATGCTTTTGCTAAGGTTGAGTCTATGTTATAAACACTCTCACAGTGCATGAGGGAAACCATAAATCAGCATGCTTGCAGCTGACGCTGGGCAAAGATACTGTGGATTTGTGAATTGTATAGGGATGTTGCGCTCAGGACTAAATTCTAGCTACCTCAGGAAGCTGAACTTACAGATCTCGCTCCCAGAAGAGATTAGATTAGAGACTAGGAAACAGAAAATATACCCAAGATGCTGAAAAAACCCATACACAATGCTGTAACAATGCCTAAGAGCAACTTAAAGCCAAAGGACCTGCTTGGAATTCACATGGTGTAGATGGAGATTGTAAGATCTGGGTCATCAGATGATCATCAAGGTAGAATCTAACTAGCTTTTAAGGTTATGGAAAGATTTTTCCATATGGAGATTATGCCACTGTCATGATGTAAGAGGGCTTGTGCATTTCATTCACCTACTTCTGAAGCCTCCGGTCAGACAGAAGGTAATGGATCAAAAATACATTAGGTTTAATTTAGCATACTGTGTAAGCACTCTTAAAGTTCTGCAGACATATCAACAAACACCCTCCATATATTCTGTTATCTTTAATCTGTACTGATCTTTTATATTGACATTTTAAGTAACTACCAATGTCAGCAGAGACAAGAACAGATTCAAAGGCTTTAAAAAAACTGGAACCACTCTTCAGTTGCAGACCACATTAGCTGGTTTCTGGTATGAACAGAGGTTCCAGTCCACAAATTTTTCTTCATTCCCACTTAGTTTCAGGGCTCATGTTACTCATCTCTCCTCCTCCTAACTTTCTTGACTGAATCTGAATGAACTATATAGTTGTGATCTGACAGGTATATTTGGAAAGGGGGCAAAATATTTTTCCAAGCCACAGGCTCCCTGTACAAAGAGTTGCGGAACACAGTTACAGCTCTACGCATAGCAAGCAGGGGCTCTAGTCTTATGCAGATCTGTGAAAATTTCAGCCCTAGACAGTTTGGCAGGTCAGGTTTTAAGCAAACAGTATCTCTTTGGAGTCAGCAACAGTCTTGATGGCATGAGAACTGCATGATGTGGGTCAGCGTGTGAAATCATGTGGAATTGCCTGGTTGTTTCAACCACTGTCAAAACCCTAGTTCAATTTGAAATGAATTTCTGGCGTTTAATTCCAACCCCCAAACAGTAAGAGCCCATAAGATGCATTTGTGAAGTGATTCAGCATTTAGCACTGCACTGTAAACAACATGCTATGCAGCATATTTGATATGAATTAAAATGTTTATTTTGTTGTTTAGAAATTTTCCTTTAAATGGAAATTGTATTTCAGTTCCAAGAAAGCAGAGCAATATTGGTGCTCTTACAGGAGTGTATGAGTAAAAGTAATCACTAATAACACTATTAGTATAAGCAAAAGTAATACTGAGAGAATATCAGAAACTGCCATTTAAGGAAGTTCTGCCATTCCCCTTGCATCCAGACTTAAATACATCATCTTCTTCACAGTGGGGTTTAATGACCATCAACACATCTTTCACCTTAAAGACAGGCCTATACAGTGTGTTTGGATTGTATCTCCTACTTCTTAATATAGTAGCAGTTTCACAGCTCCAGGTGATTGGCAACGAGAAAGTTTAAGGATGTAAGACTTGAATTAACATCTCGTAATAAGCTTTTATGAAAACTCATCTTTCTCAGATATTCACAAGAAATATACTCAAACCCCAAATGTCCGCAGGATCCTTGTCTGATTTTATACCGTCCCTTCATTTAAAAGTATCTTGCCTTATACAAAACATACAATCCTTTTCACCTCCAAATTAATGAAATATGGCAGGAAAAGTAGAATAATGCAGTCTTAAAAACAGTAGCATGATCTAATAATGAGCTGTAATAGAAACAACCTGGTATATAGTGATTTTAGTCTTTCTTTACAGAGAAAATCTGGATTTAGGTTTTTACACTCCTTTATTATCCATCTGTTGCACTCGCTTATTAACTTAGTATTTGTCAAGATCCATTAAGACCAATTAACATGTCAAGTACAGATAATTGAGTTAAATATCCATCTAAGGCCCTTTCATACTTAGTATTATTGAGCATGTGCAGAAGCCAGAAGCAGAGACAGGCATGTGTACTTTCACATAGATGCATGCTTTATTAATAAAGACCTGAAAAGGACATTTATACATGACGGCATTCGAAAATTCAGATTATCATCACTAGAGTAATTCTTAGCTTTATGTGCAGGCTTATGAAGAAGAGCAACATTAATATAAATCCATTGAAGGCTAAAAATAAGTGCTGTAACATTGTTTTAACCACAATAGTCAAGGATGCAAGCAAGAAGAACCATGGTAACTCACCTTTATTAGGGGGAGCAGTATAAAAAGGAAGAGGCAAGGGAGGGCTACTGAAAAAAGATGTAAAATAGAAACCAAAACCCAAAACCCCCAAAAACAACAACAAAAAAAGAAAGAACAATGAAACAAAACAAAGCAAACTCAACCAAACACCAGCCAAAACACCACTAAAACACCACCACCACCCCCCAAAAAACACCAAAACCACCAAAATTTAAGAGATTTTGAAATGTCAAGGCACAGAGAAAGGAATAAAGTAATAATTTTAATATTATTTTAGGAATCTAGCAAAGTAAGATGCAAAGCTCACTCACAAACAAGCAACAATACAGTTTACAGTATCAGAACAGATTTAACTAAGATTGTAGCTGGGTTTTTTGGGTGACTCTCAGATAAATGTATTAACATTTGGCTTAATAGGAAGGCATTCGGTTTAAATTTTCTTTAAACACCTCATATCAATCATGTAACTCTAGTTTTCTTATTTAGGGTGCATATAATATATCAACTAAATCCTGAGTGTCTGAATGGATCAGCACTATTCCAGCTGTTCACTTTTCATTTATAAAGAACTGTGTTTCAGCAATTTTAAGATATTCCTACATTTTCTTCTATCCATCTGCAAGGTACCACTTCATTCTCTCCAAGATAAAGACTGAAATTTTCTCCAGTAACAGGTTTCCAATTAAAAATACAATACACTAATCTATTAGAAAATTCAAATATTCTTTTAAAGAAATACAATCTAATTCAGCCACAACTTCAAATGCTCTGCATGAAATCAAAGTGAACGCTCATAAACATTCCTGTCCCACAAAATCTTATTTGGTCTAATATTCTTACATTGATAGTAACTACAACAGAGACCAAGACTCCAGAAATGAAAGGCTGACAGATTTTATGATTAATATGCAAGGAAAAAGCAAGTAAAACTAACTATAATTTTGCAATGAACATTTGACATTTTTCCTCTTAGCTATTAGTGCTGTTACAGCAATGCAAGATTATAAGGCGAATTTTACAGGCCATTCAAATTAAATAATAGAAACTTCTCTCAAAATTTTCAAGCAAATGAAAATTTGTTTTGGTATAAGTACACAATCATCTCATTGTCAGTATAAAGTACTGAAGGCGATCACTACAACATAAATCTCTTGCATAGTTCAGTCTAATGAAACACCCACCACATTTTCCTGAGGACAGTTGCTCCCTGGATGTCTACTAAACAGAACATGGCAGCTTGGAGTTAGCTTCCTGCGATAGCCACTCTCACTGTTTGCATGAGCAAAACGTTACCAAAATGTACCTGGCTGAATATTTCCTAGCTCCTATAGAAGCAAAAAGAAATATAGGTTTTTAGATAAAGTTTTAAAGAAATATGGCTAATATTACTGAAGTTTTGTAGAGTAATGAAATCTCTGAAGTACTTGCATTTTGTATCAGTTTTGTTTTTCTCTTCATTTTAATGGTAAAATTCCCAGCGTGGACTAAAATTACAAGTGGAAGGAATAGAAAAGGTAACAAAATCCCCTATAGCTACTTTTCTTGACGATGCTAAACCTCAAATACCTGCTAATACCATTCTAAACCTTAATACTTCATAGAGGACATTTGTACAGTAACAAACCATGTGGAGGATGAAATTTATCAGTGGGAAATCTCAAAATCATTCCACAGTCCTGAATACTTCTGATATTTTCTCTCTTCTTTTGGAGGGGTGATTTGTAACTGAATCAAATAACCAAACATATCCATACCGCTTGACCTCACTTGGGGTATTGTGTGCAGTTCTGGTGTCCTCAACAGAAAAAGGACATGGAACTGTTAGAACAAGTGCAGAGGAGGGCCACGAGGATGATCAGGGGACTGAAGCACCTCTCGTATGAAGATAGGCTGAGAAAATTGGGTCTGTTCAGCCTGGAGAAGAGAAGGCTGCATGGAGACCTCATAGGGGGCCTATAGGGATGCCAGGGAGGGACTCTTCATGAGGGACTGTAGTGAGAGGACAAGGGGTAATGGGTTTAAACTTAAACAGGAGAAGTTTAGATTGGATATGAGGAAGAAATTCTTTCCTGTAAGGGTGGTGAGGCCCTGGAATGGGTTGCCCAAGGAAGCTGTGAACGCTTCATCCCTTGCGGCGTTCAAGATGGGGTTGGACATAGCCTTGAATGGCATGGTTTAGTGGTAGGTGCCCCTGCCCATGGCAGGGGGGTTGGAACTCGATGTTCTTGAGGTCCTTTCCAACCCTAACTATTCTATGATTCTATGATTCTATTTCCAAGTAGGAAGAAAATATTCCAAGACCAAGAAGAAAATATTCAAGAATCAGCTGAATGTTTTGAGATTTTACTATATAGGCTGAAATTTTAACAGAATAACCCTTGAGATTCTGGTATTTATGTGCAGACCTCAATCCAATTTTACTCATGACATATCTTCAAATCTAATTTCTGTTAAACCATAAATTTGTACTTAAACATCTTTCCAATTAACACCTCTCCTCTTTTATGTGCCTGCTAAATTACTTAAAAAAGTTTTCTGTAAAAATAATCTGTCAGAATACAAAAACTTAAGCAAATTATTTAATTTACCTAGCAAATAACGTGTTCTGTGCATTTAGTTTAATTTGCTTGTTACACAGAACAGACTTCTGATAATTCTAATAGAAAAATTTGTTTTCTTCCCTCATAAGATTTCTTGCTATCTGCTTAGAAGGATACTTTAACGCAAATACAATCAAGATGGGAAATCCACATGCTAAAAATTTGCCATCTTTCAGAACGAGGACACTTGAGAAAATGTATTACAGAAAGTTACAAGACTACAAAGTCAACATTAAAAATGAAAAAGTATATTTTAATTCAGCGCCAATTAATCTATAAAGAGTGAAAATCACTTATGACATGATGACCAGCAAGACTTACAAGGCGAAAACCATAAGAATGAGAGACCTTAAAGTACAAAATTATGTAGAGCCTCCCAAAAAGTATCATTACGAAAGCAATAACTGAGGGCCACCTATGACAGAGCACTCAATTTTTTCCTTAAAATAATTTTTTTTTTTTTTTTTTTTTTTAAGGTGGGGACTTCAGAGGCAATTGTTAAACCAAAAGCATCCCTGTAGGTTTGGGATGAAACTGAAAATCAATATCTTCCCCACTGCAGAGCAATATTACATTTCCCCCCCTTGCAGGTTTATTTCATAAAAAGTCATCTATTAAGTTAATATTATTTAAAGGGCTTTAGATTGTAGTTACTGAATGCAACCTAAGCTATATCCGTAAAGATCTGACATTGTTCCCTGGTTGTATAAAACATGATACAGAGAGGCACTAAAAAAATAATCTGCACACAGCTTCTAAAGCATCTCTATTTATCACTGCATTAATGATAAGGATCTGATTAAAGTGAACCCTAGAGAGGGTCAAATCTGAGCACAAGCTGTAACATGATCTGCAACAGTGCTGTTAACCTGAAACAATATGAAAAAAAAAAATGTCAGATAAATAAAACAAGCCAGTTGTTCATTAAACAGCTCAGAAAGAGGCCAACAAAACCAAATATGGACAGAACCATTACATATGTTTTTTTTTTGTTGTTTCTTTTACTTCAAAGAAGCACAGAAAAGCTGCACCTGAAGATCAAGTCAGTCTAAGGCTAAGGAAATGATACTACTCAGTGTAGCAAAGACTGATCTTAAAAAAATAAATGTACAACTTCTCATGATAAACAGTTTAGATGTGCTCTTGTCTTTTGGAGACCTCAAGAATTACCACTAATTTCTAAATAATAAAAAGAAATTGTTTTTAAGACATTACCAAATACCTAACACGATGATTCCAGATTGTAAACAAAAATTATACATTTAGTTTTAACTATATTAATTCTTTAAAATCTCATAGAACAAGTAAAAGTCTACCTTATAGAATCATGGAATTATAGAATAGTTAGGGTTAGAAAGGACCTTAAGATCATCTAATTCCAACCCCCTTGCCATGGGCAGGGACACCTCCCACTTAACCATGCCATCCAACGCCATGTCTAACCCAGCCTTGAGCACCGCCAGCGATGGAGCATTCACAGCTTCCTTGGGCAATCCATTCCTGTGCCTCACTACCCTTACAGTAAAGAATTTCTTCCTCATATCCAACTGAAACTTCCCCTGTTTAAGTTTGAACCCATTACCCCTTGTCCTATCACTACAGTCCCTAATGAAGAGTCCCTCCCCAGCATCCCTATAGACCCCCTTCAGGTACTGGAAGGCTGCTATGAGGTCTCCATGCAGCCTTCTCTTCTGCAGGCTGAACAGCCTCAACTTTCTCAGCCTATCTTCATACGGGAGGTGCTCCAGTCCCCTGATCATCCTTGTGGCCCTCCTCTGGATCTGTTCCAACAGTTCCATGTCCTTTTTATGTTGAGGAGACCAGAACTGCACACAATACTCCAAGTGAGGTCTCACGACAGCAGAGCAGAGCAGAGGGGCAGGATCACTTCCCTCGACCTGCTGGTCACGCTCTTCTTGATGCAGCCCAGGATACGGTTGGCTTTCGGGGCTGCAAGCACACACTGCGGCTCATGTTCATTTTTTTATCAACCAAGACCCCCAAGTCCTTTTTGCAGGGCTGCTCTGAATCACTTCTCTGCCCAACCTGCAGCTGTGTCTGGGATTGCTCTGACCCAGGTGTAGGACCTTGCACTTGTCATGGTTAAATTTCATCAGGTTGGCATCAGTCCACCTCACAAGCATGTCAGGGTCCTCTGGATGACATTCCTTCCCTCCAACTTATCAACCGAACCACACAGCTTGGTGTCATCGGCAAACTTGCTGGGGGCGCACTCAATCCCACTGTCCATGTCACCGACAGCGATGTTGAACATGATCAGTTCCAACAGTGATCCCTGGGGGACACCACTCATTCCTGGTCTCCAGCTGGACATTGAGTCATTGAGCACAACTCTTTGTGTGCAGCCATCCAGCCAGCCCTTTATCCACCAAGTGGTCCACCTATCAAATTGATGTCTCTCCAATTTAGAGACAAGGGTGTAGTGTGGGACAGTATTGAACGGTTTGCACAAGTCCAGGTAGATGACATCAACTGCTCTACCCCTGTCCATCAGTTCTGTAGTCCCATCATAGAAGTCCAGAAGTTTGGTCAGGCAGGATTTCCCTTAGTGAAGCCATGCTGGCTGTTACCAACCACCTTGTTTTTCATGTGCCTCAGCATGAACAAAATTCTCACTAATTCTTCTTAAACCTCCCAAATTTGAAACTTTTTTGTTGTTGTTGTCAAAAGTGCATGAAAAAAGTCCAAATGTTGGGTTGCCTCATTGCCTTTTACTGAACGACATGGAGCTGTTGGAGCAGGTTCAGAAGAGTGCCAAGAGGATAAACGGGGTCCTGGAGGATCTCCCATATGAAGAGAGGCTGAGAAAGTTGGGACTGCTCAACCTGGAGAAGAGAAGCTGCGTGGAGACCTTCCAGTATCTGAAGGGGATCTACAAGGAGGCCGGAGCGGCACTCTTCATCAGGGACTGCAGTGAGAGGAGAAGGGGTGATGGGTTTAAACTTAATGACAGGAAGTTTAGGTTAGATTTAAGAAAGAAGTTCTTTGCTGTGAGGGTGTTCAGGCACTGGAACAGGTTACCCAAAGAAGTGGTAAACGTGTCAGTCCTGGCAGTGTTCAACGCCAGGTTGGACAGAGCATTGGGAAACATGGTCTATTTTGAGGCATTCCTTCCCCTGGCAGGGGGATTGGAGCTGCGTTAAGGTTCTTTCTAAGCCTAACCATTCTATGATTCTATGATTCTAATAAAAGTATTGTTGTTTTACAAAATAAAATTGACACCTCTGAAATGATTTCCAATTTTTTTCAAATGTTGAACCTCAAACTTTCTCGTATTTTTACATAAAACCAATTTACGCATTTGCTTAAATTATAACTTAATGGTTAAATTAATGGTTCCAATTCACTTTGAATTCTAACTTATCTTCCAAAGAGTTTCTCAAGCTTTTTAAACTAAGAGATGCTGGCCAGGTATGCTGCCCGTATTAGAAACAATGGCAATGGAATCCAATTATTATGGAATTAGCGGGAACTGGGTTTTCTCAGGCCAATGGGTCTAACAGTCTTTTCCTTTGCAGAACAATGTGTGTTATAAATATAAAAGGAAAGAGAAGTTCCCAAAACTTTTTTTTGACAGTCAACTGAGACATGACAACTTCTTAGCAGCAAGTTTTCAAGGAAAATAGGAGTTAATTTGGTGCTGCTGCTGCATTACTCAGATGCTAAACATGGTGCCAAATTCAATGAATCCAAACAAGATAAAAAAAGATAGAAATTTGTATTACTGGAGCAGACAATATTGTGTTTGCAACATAAAACATACCAGGAAATTTTACAGCCAGATTCTATCCATTTACTAAGAAAGTCTGAGTTTTCAAATGCGATTTAGGAAAAAAAATATAAAATAGTGCATTAATGTTTCAGTCATATAGGTTTTTATGAAGCTGGTTTTGTGCCACCTGGAGTTTTGGCCTGGCTGTGGGAGAGGAGTCCAGTATGGGACTGGGGCAAAGACTAAATGAAGCTTTATCCCGAAGGTCATTATTATTTACCATTCTGTTCTGCCCACTCTCCATTTATCTTCAGTGAAACCATGTCAACAAGATGATTATACACCTATTTAAAGGGATAAAAATATTCTATTGACCCAAACTTTTTTAGAACTGCCTGCTCAGGAATCTGACATGCTCTGCAGGTCTCTCTCAAAAATCCAGGTATGGCAGCAACAGCTTCACAAACATCTGGTTTTCCAAACTTTGTTCTGAACCTTCCACTTACATCTTTTGCAGAACTGCATGCAGTTCATTTTGTTTCTATGAAACAGAAATTATTTCATTAAAATCTCCATTTAATGTAAATGTAATTAAACACCAGTATTCATCTTAAAAAACCTGAGAAAATATTAGTAATAGAACACTGTTAAGGAGATTATGATAAATATAAATACTTGTACATTATTCACAATCTCCTTTGTTTTTTTTTTTTTTGTCCTAGAAGACTGCAGCTCTGGACAATTTTGTAACTGTAAATTTGCATATCACTTTTAATATGTATTTAGGCAGAACACTTTAATATGTATTTAGGCAGAACACATTGAAACTTCTTGATAGTTTAGGAAGCCAAAATTTCACTTATTAAAGGCCAATTATGTGATCACTTCTGAACTACTAAATATTATTACAAAATCTGAAGTAATCGAGGGTACAGTATGTTATTAGTGCTTAACATAAGAGGGATGCCTTCACTAAATAAAAAGATTTATCTATGATTTGAAAACTGAAAGACTGTTGGAAGTTAATTTACAATTACAGGGATAATTATTTAATGCAATGCCTCCATGCCTTGGTAATAGTATGGCCCTGTGTTTATACACTTTGTGCAATCTCTGTAAGATGCGGTGTCTGATACACCCCAGCAAAGCACGCCCAGCAGAGGGCCAGCTGGAGGCAAAGGCAGAAAGCCCTCTCCTTCTCTTCCATTGAGTGGTATTCAGTGTCTGCTCTCTGCCAAGCATCTCTGTGGAATCTTACAAATCTTCCATTTCTGTGGAACAGCTTCCAAAACTTCCACCATTTTTTGAAGTTAGTGTAGATAAAGTTAGGCTCCTTTTTCTCCGTCTATTGAGCATCCATCCTCACAAAGAATTCTAAACAGCACTGTATGCTGTGTACTTCTTTGCATATATAGCCATACTTTTTGCACCAGTTATCACAGCTCCTGTCTTACATTCACCTATGATTTATGTTTATAATCTTTATGCAACTAGATTTCCTGCTTTCAGCAAACTTTTTGCCTGCAGATGCATTTTAGGAATATGTTAGACTTCAAAGCACTCACCAATCTCATTGTCTACTGATGAGGTGCCTTGCATCACCTAATACTTTTTTAAAGTCTTCACTTGTTGCTTTACCACTACTATAAAAGGCCAGGCCATAAAAAAACAAAAACAAAAACAAAAACACACCAAAAAAAAAAAAAAACCAAAAACAAACAAACAAAAAAACCTAGAAGATACACCGAACTCACCCTGAAATACTCACCCTGATCCAATTGTATTTTCTCAATGACAAAAGGAAAAATTTATATCAAATTCCATATTTAAGACCAAGCAAAATATTTTATTTTGAAATACTTCTTAAAGGGGTACTGTAAGAGACATGACAAACTGCATCCATAAAGGTGGTAAAAAGAAAGCAGTCATCTTTCATTGTTTCTTTTTTCCCTTCCCCTTGGAGAACACATGCCTAAATCTCCTGTTTCCTGAGACAGCCCTAATTATATGGTTCTGGTGTACAGCTCCACCTCTTGCAGATTCTAGTGCTTGTTCGAGTAAATGTTTATTTTGATCAAGTAGAAGAGGGTCCCATGTCTCCAGCCCAAGGCAACAACTTGGAGGCAAAAGGCTCAGATTCAAATCCACCTAAACAAAAGCAATCTGAATTTTCAAGAAGATGCAGCTACACACTAACTGATAATATATAAGCATTATGGCAGAATCATTTTGGACAACCAAATCTATGTTTCTCAGTTACTGCAACATTCAAAGAAGTACCAGCAGCTCTGTCACTAAGCCAGTTGAACTCTGCATCTCTCAAAAAGGCTTCATACCATTCCTATTTTACTGTTGTAATATTTGTGGTAAAAAGGAATTCAAATCATTAACCATATAAAATAAATGCTGAATAATTTTATCAAAGAGAACAGCAGCTTGTTTTCGACACAGCCACAAATCTGATCTGCTGACATTTTTCATAAAGTTACTTTGTATTTTCTGCACTGACAAGAAATCCCCTGTGTTCGCGCTGTGTCACACTACAAAAGTAAGTCAGCCATGGATTAACTTCCATATGTTCTTTTAATTGATTTAACAAATATAGATAAGATAAAGATACTTATGTGACATTGTAAAGAGCACAGACTAAGACCTGGTCACCTTCTGCGCCTTTCCAATACAAACCTTTGTTGGTATTCTGAGAGCAGCAGACTTTACAGCAGCTATGCAGGAATTTATGGAGGACAATGCACAAAGAAGTGGAGTTAAATTTATTTTTTTTTATAAATTAATATCACAATCATGCTACTTTTATAGTTGCTTTCCTTGTAGTTTAAAAAGCTACTAGTGGTATGTTTCCAAGCTTAATTGCTATGATTTTATAATTTCTATGTGGATTTGAAATTCATTTTAATCCCTCACAGAACACACCCTTTACAGCTAAAATCAGCTTTCTAGACACCCCCGACAACCAGAAGCCTTTAAAAGAATATTTTTCTGTCTCTTTGAAGACGTGATCACTCCCAGACTGACTGGTTTTCAGTTTTAATCTCCAAATGGATACAGGCATTTGCTTCTTTTTGGTCATACCACGTTACATGCTGAGACAGTGATGATCTGTGGGAATTCAGTAGCCCGTTCAGAATTCTACATTTTATAAGAGAGAAAATGTCAGATGTGGTCAGCTTCCTACCCTTTAATGGCTTTTATTATTCACTTCTGCCTCTTACTGCCTACACCTCCTAAGCAAATGTTCAAAATTCTATTCAAATTGCAGAAGCTAACTTCCTCTGCAAAGAATAATAGAGATGCAAAGGAGGACAAGTGTTGTTTATTAGCAATTATCATGAAAGTCCTTCCTGTAATTAACCTCATTTCACGGACACTACTATTTGCACTTCAGATATCTCATAAACAGGGGCTACATTTTCATTATTGTTAGGGAAGATGAGTCATTGCTAAAGAATGCTTATCTCAAGTCAGTTTTAACTAGCTTTTGTCTGCATGAAATATTAGTCACTGGTATCTACAAGATCACACAAAAGTCTGGATTTGGGCTTCTTTTATAAAAACGGTTTTCTTCTTCCCCTGCATATATTCAGGGTACATCACTAACAGCATCAGGGCTAAGTAGTACATAAAATTCTCTTTTCAGTTAAACATGTATTTGCCTGTATGGTCACTGAGTCATAACCAAGAAGAATTCCAGATTCTGCCCAGCTAATGGGAGTTCTAAGACACTGAAAAACCCAACATTTCCTCTGTAGGCCATAAAGAGACAATGGTGAGGGATTTGTTTAAACATTTTTCAAGCTTTCAGAGAGCTGAGCTACAAATCAGTGCAGTGATGTATGCCTTTTGCCTGACAAATAAACCCCCACTTTACGCACAAAACACATTCCTAGATTTTTGGTTTGTTTTGTGCTTGCGTTTTCACTTATAATTGAACAGTCCGGACATTAGGAGACAGTAGTGAAAACATCACTCACAGAACCTAAGTGTATACCTCAGTACCTTGAAACTAAAAAGGGTAAAAAATCCAATAGTCCCACTTGACCTGCAAAAATACATGCAGGCAGAATTTCCATGTCCCATCACTGATTTTAATGGGAGACAATCTGCATGGAACTACCTGCAGCTGCAAGACTAGGGCCTTCTGAAGGGTAGTCAAGAACTTCTTTACAGGCTTTGAAGAGATGGAATGAGTAAAGAGTAAAGTTAAAGCTTTACTAGTAATATAGTATTAAACAGCATAGTTGTGATTCTTGCAGTCTGACTGCATCCTGAATTAAAATCTGATTCAAGAGGCATAACTTTTACCTTCTTTACCAATTTACTAATCAGGATATGAAGCAGAACTCCCAGGAAAATAAAAACACTAATTGAGGCTAACTGGGACTTGAAATTCTTCCCATATTCACTGTCTAGAGTAATTTCATTTCACATTCCCAACTGCTAACTCCAGAGAGTTACATCAAAGCTTGTAGAAATTTGTATAAACTGTAAGGTCAGAGATGAAAATGTTCCTTTACATTGTATGCAGGTTTATTGGGCATTTGTTATTTTACTGTTATTTTTCTCTTGTGGGAGATGCTAGGTAACAGCAAGACAGAAGAGTAAACCTGGATATTGAATGCAATCTACATTTGTGCATCCACTTCACTGCAATGATTAGTTTCAGAAAAATAATAAAAAAAAAAATTTGTTTTTCTTTAAATATTTTTGAATGCTGTTGATACAGATTACATTTGACCAAAATGAGGCTGAATGCCATTCTCTTGAGATTTTTTTTCAGCATATAGAGTGAACCAACTGCAGACATAAATTGTGTACAAGCTTGGTTTTTTCTTTCCCGGTGGGAGTAGCAACTGGAATCTGGACCTTTGCCACACTGGTTGTGCAATTCAGATCACAGTACTTATAGAGACAAGATGGTCAGTGCACCAGCATACTAATGCATCTGACTACTAGACTGGCTATTGTTAGTATTTTATAAATTAAAATGAAACCTTAGTTTCATGTCAGAAAATATCATTCCACATAATTTTATGTTTGAAACATAATGTCCAGTCTTGCCACCTATTTCTAAAGGACAGTTTTGTAAACTCACTCTTAAAGTTCTCAGCTGCTCTAAAAGTGGCAGTGGAAAGAAGACAAACATTTTCTACATTTTTTTCCTTTTTATTTCTTTATTTTTTTTTCTGTAGCCTATGAGTATACAACTCTGTGGCTTTCAGTTGTGCATAAGAATTACCTAGTAGTTTGCTACAGTTAGTTTCAGGTTAAAGACAAAAAGGAAATTAGCAATGCAGCAACATAAACCCCAGCCTGAATAAATCAGCGTTGCACTTATATGATGTCTCTGAAACATCAAACATGATTTTTTTTAATCAATTCTGTTCTTTCAGCAGTTACACACTGACGTATTGAACAATTTGAGCAATAACCACAAATAAATCACAAACAATTGGAATATACGGTATTATTTCCTAGTATCAGACCAAAAATTAACAAATCCACTGCATTCAGATTTATTTGAAGTTTATAAATATATTTTCATATTCATAAATCTTTCAGCACAAAAATTATTTTTCATGAAGTAAAGAGGGAAAAAGTCACAAGACAAGGTATTCACATTTGGAGAAGCTGCTGTGATGTTATGGGCTCTACCATTTCAGAGAGACAGGAATAATTTTTAGAAGATAAGTTACTAGTTTTGGAAATAATTTCTGGTTTTGCATGTGCACCAGGAGTAGGAATAACACTTTCAGCTTTAAATACTGGCAGGAATTATACTGAATAAGCTCTGTTGCTTTCCCTTCTGCCTAGCTTGTAAAGTATACTTAATTATAACAAAATGGTACTTTGCTCTGTCAACAAGTTGTGAAGTCTCTTGCTCAACCTTTTTCCTCTCATTCCCTCTGCTATTCCTTTTTTCTGGTCTTGTTTAATTTTTTGCATTTCCTGATTTTTATCTTGGGAAAACAAAAGCCAGCTGCACTAAATTACACGAAACAGCAAAGTGACTCTGCTAGTTAGTGATTTGCAGGTTCTAAACAGTGAGTTGTGTGAAATGAAAAGGGGAGTGTCATGTTGCAAAAACTCTTTTCTCTCCCCTTTCTACAGCTGTATTTCTAATCAGCAGAAGATACATCTTGCTTGGAGTCAACCCCCTTTCTCTCTGCACATTCTTAACCTTCTATCTTATGCATGGATCACTGGTTAGCTTAGAAATGCACAGACACAAAAGGGAGAGCTGACATGTGAGGTTTGATGGCAATAATGGCTGTTTATAAGCCTAATCCATCACATTTAGTGGACACCTCCATTTTTGTCCCTCTGAAAAGGTATAAATAATAAAATGGTATAGCTTCAGCACAGAGGTGCCTTGGTAAATATTTTAACTATTTACAAGATCACATCAATAACAAAAGAAGCATCTGTACCAACCATACAGAGGCCTCTGAATCATTAGAATAGTACCCAGATGGTTTTTACAATTCATCAACAACAAAATGTCATAATGACAGAACTTTTGTGACATCATTGGTATTTTTATATGCCACTGTTCACTACTTCAAACGTTCATTTTTTCCCAAGAACATCTTAGTGAATATTTGTTTTTTCTCAAGGGGAAAGAAAAAAAAAAAAACAGTAAACAAAACCCAAAGAAAGCCAAAAGAAAAATTATACTAAGGATCCACACACAAGGTAGATCCAGCTGCAGTCATTCTCTCCGAATAATCAAGGATCCAGATCACTGACACATATCTGAGACACATATTAGTTGGAATACATCAAGGTTAGCGCTGTGTCAAATCCCTTGACACACTCAGGTTACTTGGGCAGTAGCAGTTGATAGTTTTTGTTTGATTTTAACTTTGTTTCTATCGTTATCACATCTAGCAGGTCATACGCAGTGACAAAACATAGGAAAGGAAATTCAGCTGTCACAAAATGAATCTGATGGGTTTCCTATTTCAGACCTGACAAATCAGCTCTAGGGATAAACCAAAGTTTATTCTCTTTCTTCATAAAGCAAAATACTTGGAAGTGACAACACGCAGGTATATAGACAGCATTACAGATCTGGGTTTAACCTAACTCAATGCTCTGGGTACCTGGTATTTAGATGCCAATTCAAAACACACAGGAATAAGCCATGAAATTTTAGAAAAATGCTGAATCCCCACTTGTTAAAAACACAATGTTTCAAACTGAGTAGTTAGTCTAATTAAGTAATTTTATATGAAACCAGTAATTTTTAACAAGATCAGGCTCCAGTTTTTGGTTGCTTTTATTCTTATGCATGAATATTACGTCAGGTTGAGCTTTAAATAGTCTTAAGAATTTATTGAACTCCATAATATCCCTTCAATCACTGAAGTTTCAGTTACTAAGTTAAAAAAAAACTTTCTTAAATGTTACCTCAGATAGATTAAGTTGTTTTTTTATAATGTCTATGCATGAGTACTAAATATTTTCTAACTGATCAAAATTTGATAAAAAATTTAAATTCCACCAATGTAAAATGCACGAAAGTGCAAACATAGATAAGAAAATGAACACTGGTTCTAAAGAGTATGATTACATCTATTCTTTATATCCCTACACGAGCACACTTGGATGGGAAAATGTGATACAGAAGAAAGCTAAGACAGAACAACAATAAAACTACGTATTTTTCAAAAAGCAATGCTGTAATATAAAGCCTGAACCTTTTCCCCTCCCAAAGATAAGCAAAACTGTATAGAAGTAAAGCAATTCAGAAGCATTCTTGAATATCAATGCTACCACAATTCCAAAATTTGGTCAATAAAATTAACAGCCATCCTTTGAATGGAATATCACACCTCTAAATGAGTTCAAGCTGGTGCTGTTATTGTCCAGTGGAATGTGAGATTTACATTTCACAGCTCCTCACCAAAGTAATGAATGAATCTGATCTCATAAACAAACAATTCCAGTTTCATGTTATTTCGATGGCCCTCCAACAATGTGTGCCTCCACAAAGAAAAATATTTGTCATGTTTGTGCCCAGCTCCAATTTTAAACAGGACCATAATAAAAGGACACCATAAAACCCATTTTCACAGCTGAGTTTGCAATTTGATAAACAGATGCAAACAACAATCTTTGGAGATCAACAGTTAAAAAAGAAATTAAATAGAAGACTCCCCACATTACAATGGGAACAATTGGAATGACCTCCAGCAATATATAGTAGAGTCACAAGGTATGTGTCCTTGGACTGTTTACAGGCATCAACCTTTGAAGTATGTTATCACATCAGTGCAAATCAGTCAGATGATTTCAAGGCAAAAAGCTAGATTCTTTCTTTGCATGATCCTAAATATTAAAGAATTACTCTGCAAGCACCAAATATTTTCATACATATTATACTTGCACTGAGATACCATTATATATTTACTAAGACATTGCATTCCTTAGCCTCTTTTTACTCTCCAAAAAATGTCATCAAGTTTTTTTACAATGGAAATGTTATAGTTCAATTTAAAAACTTCAGATCTTAAAAATAAGAGTTTCACACTGTTATTTCATACAGAATTTTCCAAAGTGTACACAGGTGGTTCTTGGGGCTTTCAGTGAAATCAGTGAGAAATTTCCCCTCAAAATAAGTGAGAATAGTTAATCTGAGTTCTTAAGAGTATAATCTTTTAAATATTATACTAAACTGAGGGTGATTTTGCACATTACATGATTGTAATTGTATTTTAATTTGAGTCTTAGATGACATGCACTAGGTTATTGTCAGTGGCCAGAGATTTCACAAGAGCACAGTAATTCACCAATTACAACTACTTTTCTCTGCAAATTTGAACCTTGGTATTACACAGAGTACAACGGTACTACATTATATCAATAGCAATAGAGTGGAAAGGAGCCAGCAGACAAGAGTCTAGATTTCCAATGAAATTTTAACAACACACTTGATTTTTCTGAACTACATGATTTTTGATCTTTGAATATGCTTACAGATCATTAATTCTGTGAAATGGTGAGTGGTAAGAATCAGTTATGCATTCAGGAAGAATTTTTCTTAAGGTGACTAAAGGTAATAGACTAAAGCAATTGAATTTCTATAGTAAAACAATTAAACCTCGCATTATTAAAGGTATCAGAAATCTACACCATGACCTAAAGAGCTTAAACTGTAATACTGGGGTAAGGTAAAACAAAAGAAAAGAAAACAATTCGGTCTTCACTTTCTTCTATGCTGGCACAGCCTTCCCCATTGCTACTAGCCCAAAATGAGATGAATGTTTTAGATTTTAATATTGCTTAGGCAAAGTACTTAAATCTTAGAAGTCTTCTCATTTTGTAGGCTCCAGCTTAATATTTACTGCAGTATCTAGTATGCTAGTAAAAAAACGTTATTAACAAAATTAACACCCCTCTCACCCCCCCCCCCCCGCCCCATAAAATAAGCTCCCCAGTAAAAGCAAATTTTATGATATGAAAAATACTGTATTTCAAAACTCTGACCTGGCCAGTTGCCCAAGGAAGGGTGCTGCCTAACAACAGACTAAATATAGTATCAAGAAATAAGAAACTAGGCGGTGCTAAAATGTATTGTTTGTCCTTGGCAGATTCTTTGGATTAATTAAGAATTCATTTGGCCTTTTCAACTGTCATGAGAATCCTCTGATTACATGTATGATTATATTTTGATGGAAGTAGTGTAATAAATAAGCTGAGCACTGATAAGAGCTTCAAGGGAAGTATCTTCACCAGTATCTTCACCTGGAAAATATCAGAAGGTTTGGGGGAACTCCTGCCTCTAGGATGGAACATACTGAGAATCCCAGCATAATTTGTCACAGTAAGCTTTACAGAAAGACTAGAAAGACAGAAAACACAGTGATAAATGAAACATTTTCAATCTGCCTGGGTCACAAGCTTCATCCGTGCATTTTTGATCTGGATAAATGAGTTGAACTTTGAAAGTAAAATGGTGAAATACCTTTCCCCTAGTAGATTCCCCCACCCATCTAGATGATACTGCTTTGGTTTCAAACCAATTGTTGAGTTAATAAAACTAATTTTTAGTCTTGAGATTCTGAATGTGCATTTTTAGGTCCACATTTAAGTTCTGTTCTTAAAGGGACCTTAGAACCACAGCTTTCTCAGAATATAGTAAAATTTTGCGCGCTATGTGAACATACACATTCAGTGTTTGTGAAATATGTGCCACTCCATGAGTGTATGAGTTAAAGGTTATGTAAAGGTGTCACAGAAAATGAGCTAACTGGCGCTCCTCTGAAGTGTTAGTTAGAGTAATTTTTATCAAGATACTCTAATGATTTATAAAGTGCAATTTAAAACAGTGATTTACGAATGTGTACTTTAATGCCTCAGTAATCAAGAATCAGCTCAGAAAATAATGATCACTTTTATGGTAGCACACTTCATAGAGCTCTAATCCCTTCAGATGGTATTTTAAACACTGAAAGTAGTGCAAATTTCTCCCCAAATAAAGTTATTTCACATTGCTTTTTAATTAAAAAATGACTTAAAATAATGGGCCCTGAACACAAAACTTTAATGCTGTAAGCATCCCTTTTGTGAAGTCAGATGATCAGCTGAGCGCACACACACTGCATTTTTAACAGTCTTCTCAGTATACAATGTCAGGTAGCGAATTGCTTCTCAGGTGATTGTGCAGGCTCTGCTCCAAAGTCCACTTACATAAATAGGAACATTTCCATTTATTTTAACAGGCTTTTGCTCAAGTTCCAAGAATGAGTGCTTCACTCACATTCCAGGTTAGCACAACTCCACTTAATTATTAAACATTAGAGAACTAACTGGACATTTCTACATAATAAAACTTCCAGTAACTGGTAAGAAAATATTGTTCCTTTTTTTCTTGTTTTTTCAAAGTGAAATTAATGCTCATAGCAAATGTGATATCAACAGTTTGAAATTCTATATTTTGATGCTGGAAGTTTGTACTCAGGTTTGCTGGAGTTGATAATTGATTTTCTCCTCAATAACAGCATGAGGAAGGATACTTCACCACACATGAGTTCTTGAGATTTTTCATTTGTTTTCACTGTGCAAGTCTATTATTGTCAAAATGGAAGGTTTTATCAGACAAATTCAACCTACCGTTTGATGCATGTTGTATGTCAAATCCACAAATTATGTGAATCTGATACAAGCTGAGTCTCTACTGAGATATATGGACATTTACCGATCTCAGAGCTACCACTTCAGTCACAAGCTGAGCAATCAGTATCTATATCAGACAGACTGCAAAGGGAAACCGTGCCCAAATGTTTGAGGTTTCATATGACTTTTTTTAGCTACGATTTTTTTAGTGTTCACTTTAGCAATCATACATTTTAGTATTTCCAGCAGTCATTTGTAAAACATTTCACACATGAAGAATAAACATGATTTTGATGGAAAATTACTCTTATTCTAAAACTAATTTGTCCTTCACAAGTTTTTGCAGATTCTTCATATACTAAAACTGAAGTGGAAAGCAAGATGTAACAAAGATGTCATCAACTACCCCATCATTGCCTTAGTTTTGAGGTCACTCTATGCAGGGCTGATATGTAGCAGAAGAAAATAAAAACTAAGCAGAATGTGGAATACTAGCTGATAATGGTTCTGGAAAATGGACATCCTGCCCCCTTCCCTTCTTCCTTCCTGTGTGTTCAATCTATTTTGATGACAAATTGAAGACACCTTTTTACTTCTGAATTCTCTCCAAATTATGGAGTTTCCTTCTGTCTCAGATTTGTTCTATCAGCTTTCTAAGGGTATGCCAGAAAGCAAAGAGGAAAAAAAAACAGTATCACATTCAAAGAACTTGCCCTAAATATTTAGCAGTTTCTAGTTGTTAGCTGAAGCCTTTTTCCTGCAAGAGTTTGCTGTTGGAGACAGACTTACACTATAAAATGGTCAAACTTGTTATTTTGAGACAGCAACAATTCCCCAAACGTTTCCCAATCCAAGATGAACAGATGAGCAATTTATAGCTTTTCATACATACACAAGACCTAACTCTCATCTCGGTTGGTATGAAAAGTCTAATGCTTTTAGTGACAGAGAATTTGGTCATTCATGAGTTGCAAACACAGTGTTAATCGTGGAAACAGTTGGGCTGGTTCAAAGGATGTTCACTGTATCGACATCAGTATAAAATTGAAGTAATAATTTGATTCCTTCACTGTAATAAGGATGGTAAACCCTTTACCAAAAAACCTTATTAAAGTAAACCTTAGAATTGAGAAATATTCATAACAATAGAATGCAATAATGCAACTGCCTTAAGGATTGTATGCTTTATGTTCAAAAATAATAAACCCACTTTCCATCATTTGCATTGGTCAGTAAACATAAAGCTAAGAACAAAAAGCAAAAATCAAATTTCTTAGGATTCATTGTCTTTCTCTACTGCTGGATTCATCAAGTGGCCATTAAGCGTATTTCATCCTGCATTTTATGCCTCAGTTTCCCTACTTGCAATTTGAAATAATAAATTCTTTCCTAGAAATTGTTCTAAGCCTCTCTAACATCTACATAAATTTAATTCCTAAAGTTTCAATCTACGACAAATAATTACTTTTTTTAGTTTGCTTATTGCCAACATCATTCAAATTACACAGCACATAATTCCTGTATATTTTGTAAGTTTAATTTACTGATTTAAGTCAAAAACATCTTTTGAATTAAATGTTGCTATCTATTTTATCTCTCAGCTCATACTTTGGTTATTGCTGTGTGCCCGCCAAATTCGTCTAATCAACACAACAATCTAACTGCAATCAAGGACAGTGGAAGTATTTATGAAACCAATCTGCTGCAGCAAATATGAAAGAATACAGACATTACAGTATTCAGTAATAACAACATTAAGGGAATCAGAGTATCTGCTGTTTTCAAAAGTCTTTTTATATTCCTTCCATAATTTCATTTGCAGTTTTCTTATGGGCGAACAGCTATGATATCAATAAAAGCATAATACATATAAAAATTTCAGCTAAATTAGCAATGAAAAAAATCAGAAAGTCCATATTTCCAATGCATCATGCCAACAGAGGTAATCCTTACACAAAAGAAAGCCATGTGCTTTCAGCCTACAGCAAGACAAAACCATCCGTTGTGACTTATTTCCTGTCGAGATATACTGCACTCCCCATCTCTTTATTCTGCACCTGACAGTAGACCACATGCTTCCTAGAAGCATCAGTTTTATAGCAGAGATTCAGATCAGCTCTTGGGCAAGAAATGGGGCAGCAGCCTATTTCTTGCCCAGTTTTAGGGAGTGCTCTGGCAGTATGGCAGCCAGGGTCAGCATGCCAACTGTAGACTGTGAAAACTACTCTTTCTTTTTATCATGGCCAACTACACAAACAGGCAGGGATTAACTATGGAAACAGCTACTAATCTCTCCTCAGTTTGGGAGTCCTCCAAGAAAAGTTATGTTTGATCCCAGGGAACATGGAAATGAGATAGAATATGCTTCCACTAGAAATAATTGCAGGAAATTAATGCACAGGATAGATGAATTGTCCCGGTAGGCTGAAAATAGACCTTTAATATCTAAAACCTATCTACAGGTTTTACTGTTTGAATGGGTTTTCTCCCACCAGAAGTTAGTGGAAGAGGATGACCAAATGAAATGTTATCCTATACTCCTTTTTTACCTCCTCTTTCAATGTATGAATTGATGCTTTGTTTCATATATAATCTGTAATTCCTGCTTGACAAGTGAGCTGTTAATTTCTCAACAACTTTTTAATGACCATCTCCACTATCTTCTCAGTCCTGCCTAAACTTTCATGCATTGATTTTTTACAGTGATGGGATAAAATACATATATAGTATTATTACACCTCTTTTAAATATAGGAAAATGCAGCAGAGAAAGTTAAATTCAGTTTTCAGTAATTCCAAGTGACCACTTTGGGAGCCCTAAGGCTTTACTCCTCCAAGTGGCTTTCCAGTGTACTATGTGCGTATGTAAGCTTTAAGCAACAATAATGACATTCAGTGTTCGATCACACTGTCAAATCATATGGCAAGATACTTACACTACATAATGATCATAAATTGATTTGACTAGCATCACAGTATAATTTTGTGTTACTGCTGGCAATATGGAAAAAAAAAAAAAAAACACCTCATCTAGTTTAAGTTAATTGTCTTCAAACTGCCTGTATGATCAGGTATTTAGATTTACATCAGTCCTCAAACTCACATTTAATTTTCCTCATCTGGCAAGACACAGAGCTCACATGAGAAAGTGAATGTATAAAAGCTCTGGGAACAATCAATGGGTTTGGTTTTGAATATGGTCTTGAACATGATCTGACAGGATTATATAGGCATGGCCATGTAGCCTGCATGGCAGATGCAGAAATATATCGTAATTCTCCGGTGCAACATAAAACCAGTTTCTTCCTATACGCCATTCATCTGCTTTCTTGCCTTCTTAACCAGCCTACTTTAGCTTGCTGAGTTTTATTCCCACTTTATTGTTGACCTACTTATGGTCCATTTCTGATCTCAATCTCATGTGCATTAACGAGAAGTGACTCCCATGTCCACACGGGAAAGAGATCAGAAACCATCTCAAGATGCAATAAAAGTGATATATCATATCGAGGATAGCTACAAATATGTTTTCATTGTAATTAATGAAGCTCATTAACAGAGCTGCATTCAAGAATATTTTACATTTTTAACTTGTTGCAGTTTTAATATGTTGGGCCAACTTCAGACAGTGTAAATTAAACAGACTTCAAGGGATAATAATGGGTAATTCTGGTTCCTAGCACAAAGTAATAATGACTTACCCAACTTCTGCCTTATCAGTAACATTTCCCAAATATAAAATTTTGGTGCTTTTCTAACAAATGATTGGACTTTCACTGCAATATTGAGAGAGATCTGACCTCTTTTAGAATCATTTAATTTCCGTATTGTGGGATAGCCTGATAATTTATGTGGAAGAGCTCATGTTTCTCAGCAAGCTTGAGTTGCTTTTAAGTGGACCTGTCAGAGCACAGAGTTTTGCCAAGGCAACTGAAGTTTTAAGAAAAAAAAAATGATTTGTTGATTTGTTTGTTTCTGTCCAGCTGAATATTTTTGATTGAAAAACACTTTGAGGTTTCACAGGTTCATGGGAAGAATTAATCCAACTGAACTTGCCACTTAAGTATTACCTGCTGAAGCAAGCAGAGCTGTCCTGATTTACACTACCAGCAGACCTAACCCTAAGCACTATTTGTGTTAACCAATATTTGGGTGAACTGCAATTTTTCAGGCAATTTTCTGTCATTTTCAGGTTTGTGTTAGCAAGATTTGCAGTACTTGAACTTTGCAAGAAATTGATGGAAAACTGTGACTTGTTAATGTAAAAGGAGAAAGTACTATTCTTTGAAACAAAAAAAGTTAGAAGTGGGGAAGAACTTTTATTCAGAAAACAAACTTTTAGAAAAAAAAGAAGAATCTGCATTCAAGGCAAAGATCTAATAAATATTCAGTAAATAAATTCGAGTTCATAACAGCTGAAGAACAGCTCAACTTCAACCATATCATTGTCAGGAAAAACAAATACAAACTTGCCTCAAAGCAAAACAACATTAGAGAAACCAGGAAGGGGACAGATAGACAGTTATGGACATAAAACTCTTTGTACCAGAACCAATTAACCCTAACCTAAGGCAAGCCTTTTTCTTCTAGCCCTTCATTTAAAAGTTTTACAATTTATAGCCTGTGCTTCTCAGGGGAGGTCTAGCTCTGCTCTGATTTCACATTTCACAGCAGCACATATGTAATCCTGCTGCAGCACAGAGCACATGATCTAGCTGACACCAGGAAATCCACTTTTCACAAGTTGGAAATACACTGGAACTTAGCTGCAACCAGAATTCACTTCTATTGAAACAGGCCATACAAGTTTGTTTGCAAAAATGACAGATTGAAGTGATAGTCATCAGAAGTTGTCAGTCCCATCCTGCATCTGATAAATGTGTGGGGTTTTTTTCACCCTCCAAGGCAAAACCACAAAAACCCCTAAGCTCCCAAACCGTCACCAACAAAACACCCTTAAAGAAAAACCAACCCAGTACACTATTGTTTGAAAGACAACTCAATTTGTTAAATTAGATTTTAAGAGTTAAGCTTAGGCTTTTGATAGGCACGTATAATTGCCATTAATATCAAGATTGGAAAATGCAATATGACAACCATTTCATTTATGTACTGCCTTCAAATACCCAGAGAAATGCATGCTTGTATGTCCCCACATGATTGATAAAAGCAAGTCACCAACTTCATAAAGAAACCCTCCCAGTTTACATAAACTTGCATGTTTAATAATATTTTGAAATTTTTTGGACCTAAAATCCAAAGTAAAATACACATGTACCTAATCTGACTTCAAGGCAGAACTGTTCCAAGAAAAGAATTCAGAAGAGGATACAGTGTGCTATGAATGAAGATGCATACAGGGAGAAAAACAAATCTGCTTGACAGTAATCATTTGTAAATACACAAAACCTAATTCATGCAATGGAATTCATTAAGTCAGTTTAATAATTTCACAGAAATACTGAATTCTACAGTACTTACAAAAAAAAAAAAAAAACAAAACAAAACCAACCCAAACAACAACATAATGAAAATTGTTTATTCCTTTTTTAAAAACCATACAAAAGTTTCACATCCATGTTTAGGACCACGCATTTCGATGGCTTCATAATATAAACATATATTGCTGTAGATGATATACATCAGCAAAAGTACTCTTGCTTTACATTTGTATTCTTAAAAAAAGTGCAGTTTTCTCATTAAAATTTGTATGAGAAGCAATCTTACAACTTACACACTTTTAAAATAAGTTTATCTGATCCATTCTCATCTTATGGAGTCTTGTCTTTGTAGAGCTTCATCTTGGGAGACAGCTTTCCTAAACTTTCCACTAGCTTTCTGATAATTACATAGATATTTTTACACAGGGTTTAGGCAGGAGAAAGTTCTCCTTGGTGAATTCAGAAGCATATATATATGCACATGCATGACAAAGGAGCACCAATAATATCAGAAGAGAAGCCCTAGCGTTTTAGAACAGATTGAGACATGCAACTTTACTGGTTCATATTGTAACCCGAAACTACATTGTAAGCCAGTGGAAGTACAGTTTTCAAAGTTACATATTCCTCTCTTACATCAAACCACAGAAACACCTGTGCTAAACATCTTTTGATTTCCCATTGTGAAAATAGCTTCTAAAATTATCTTGTTTCTTGGAAAGAAATACTAGTCCCAGGGTGGACTGGAGTAAAATGACAGGGAACACTGGTTCAAAGCCTCTTCAAGATTTTATATTATTGTATTATCCCTACAAAGCACAGCTGGGCTTCTTAGACATTGACACATGTTTACTCCTGAGTATACACTGCACATCTTAAAAGTGACTAAAAATTCAGAAAAGAAACATATTTTTCTAGCCATCATCTAATCATATTCTATGATTCTATGATTTGTAGAGTTTGAAACCCAGCTTATTTAAGGCAATAAAATAAAAAGCTAGTTTATAAGCTGTTCCATGGCATAAATGACCAGTCCACCAGGAAGTCACATCTGTAAAATACAGAGATGAAACCATGCAAAATGCAATTTGAAGAAGCATCAAAAACATACATACAGTACTCTTCTCAAAACACACATTTTATGTTAGTGACTCATTTAGGCTTCTGTTTTCTCATTAGGTAAAATTAGATTCTATATCATTTGAGATCTTAAGCCCTAATAAGGAAAATTATTAATTGTATGAATATTTGTAGTCATGACTTGAAAGAGTGTGTCTGCTTACAGAATAGATGACTTTCTACCTGGAGAAAGGTTACCCAAAAAGTGTAAGTATATGCTGTTCCCCAAATTATTTTTCTGCAACTAATCTATAATACAGCTGTGTACCAAGACCTGAAACAAATGTTTCTATACAACTAATAAGCTCAGACCAGTACTATGCTCTGAGATCCCATTATTCCCTTTACAAAGGGTTCTGGTTTACCAGATGACATAGAGACAATGAATGGAAAGAGATAACATAGGGACAATGAATGGAAAGTTGGCTTTGTACTACTGCAAGATCACACTACATTGAAGAAGTTAAGGGAACACTCATTCCAGCCTTATTTAGCTAAAGCAACTTTATTCTGTCTGTGACCTCATTATGAATATGGCTGAACTTCTAGTCTGCCATATGTTAACCTTATTGTTTTCACAGAAAGTTTCTTTTCACTTTATATAAGAAAGGAGGTGAATTGAATTTGAGTACTCATTTCCTTACCTGTCCCTTCCCTTCCTCTGCTACTTCCAACTAAAATCCATAGCCTGATTTTCATTCCTTTCCTTAGTACTCGTTCCCTAGCCCAGCATTCTTCCACAGACCTGTTACCTATTTGTCTAGGAAAGGGGCAGAACATACCGTACTAGACCACAAGCTGTACATGTATGAGTTGACCAATAAATGCATAACAAATGACCAACACAGACTTGGAAATAGTAAGATGCTCAGTATACCCACCTTTCCCCATGTGAGGCTACTAATTCACCAACCTGCTAATTTCACTAAACCAACATCTTTGTAATCTTTAATCCTGACAAGTTTAAGAACAAGACAGAGATAGACTTAACTAAGAATATTTATCACCAGTGAAATTATACAAGCCTTGTTCTTCAGAATAAATCTAAGGATTTTTCCAAATAAACTTTCTCTACACAACATAACACCTGTATGACAAAACAAACTACAAGTATGTTACTCTGGACAAAAAAAAATTTCAGTGCAAGTAAACATAAAAAATTTATTCTTAACAACAATATGGGGAACAAATGGTGTTATTATTTCCTGCTATAGTAGTAGTATTACTAGCAAACATCTGTGCCACTAAAATGTAAATAAACCTTATCCAAATTAAAGATGCCGATACTAAGAATGCATAAAAGCAGCAAACTTGAAATTTTCAGGATTTAAAATTTGTAACAAGGAATGAACAGGCACTTCACCGAATGTTGATTCTTAGAACTGCTTCAAAGAGAGAAAAGAGTGAAAGAAAGAGCAGCAAATGTTAATCCAGAAGGCTTCAGTGTGACAGAACAGATGCTTGTTCTAGAGCCAGAGTTCGTGATTATGCCTTCTGATTTAAGCTAAGATTTTGGAAACAATTTGAGCAGAAAGATGGCCATTCTTCTCCCACATTCTCCAATAAGAGAATGTACTTTGAAATCCCTTATTACATTTCAGTTTTAAGAATCAGTAGCATTTCTGTAGACTCAAATGAAAAACAAACAAAAAACCCAAAACAAAACATGTCCTTAGGTTGTGTTACATGGGGTCATCATGATTCACAAATGTTCCTGTTAGTACTTCACTAAGAAGCATGCCAGGTTAATAATTAGATCACAATAGTTTTCATTGACAATTGTGAACAGTAAAATGAATCTGGCAAGCTTCTTAAGATCTCAAAGACCATGATCTGTTAAAGGGTGCTTGGATGACAACCTTTACCTGAAATCTCACATATGAGATGCACAATGCAAATTATTCCCTTCTGGGTAGCAGTGATCTATGCAAACAGATACTGCTGAACAAAAAATGGTCTCTAGGCACTCGTGTTTATTTGATCTTATGCCTTAGAGAACGTTTCAAAATTTATTTTAATAAATTTAGTTTTGTAAATAATTTAACACTTCTTAGTTATCTGTTTCCCAACATAAGCAATTTAAATTACTGGAACTGCTTATCTTGTAGAGAATCCATATCAGTAATAAATTTTTGTGCAAAGGGTAGACAGTATTAAGATTGCATTTAACATATATGAGGGTACTGTTTGTCATCTAGAGCTTATTGAGAAAAGCATCTCCTTTTTTATGGCAGTAACACCATAATACATTTTTTAATGTAAAGTAGTAACCATCAGTCTCTTGCTTTTGGTGCTTAAATTACTTTATTAGTGCAATCCGCCGCCGCAGTGTGCGCTTGCAGCCCAGAAGGCCAACCGTATCCTGGGCTGCATCAAAAGGAGTGTGACCAGCAGGTCGAGGGAGGTGCTCCTGCCCCTTTACTCTGCTCTCGTGAGACCTCACTTGGAGTATTGTGTGCAGTTCTGGTGTCCTCAACAGAAAAAGGACATGGAACTGTTGGAACAAATCCAGAGGAGGGCCACAAGGATGATCAGGGGACTGGAGCACCTCCCACATGAAGATAGGCTGAGAAAATTGGGTCTGTTCAGCCTGGAGAAGAGAAGGCTGCGTGGAGACCTCATAGCAGCTTTCCAATACCTGAAGGGGGCCTATAGGGATGCTGGGGAGGGACTCTTCATTAGGGACTGTGGTGAGAGGACAAGGGGTAATGGGTTTAAACTCAAACAGGGGAAGTTTAGGTTGGATATGAGGAAGAAATTCTTTCCTGTAAGGGTGGTGAGGCCCTGGAATGGGTTGCCCAAGGAAGCTGTGAATGCTTCATCCCTGGCGGCGTTCAAGGTGGGGCTGGACATAGCCTTGGATGGCATGGTTTAGTGGTAGGTGTCCCTGCCCATGGCAGGGGGGTTGGAACTCGATGATCTTGAGGTCCTTTCCAACCCTAACTATTCTATGATTCTATGATTCTATGAATCCCTCCCCTGTTCATGGGAGATTATGTATGATCACATTATGTGCATATATATATGTACTCTGGGTCCAAATAACTCCTCTATGCACTTTTGCAGAAAACAGAAACTGGGAACGTCCCTACTTGCTCATCTAATTTGTCATCTTGTTTAAATAAGTATCAGTTATGCTTTAAACCACTGAGTTTAAAAACCTAAAGCAATGAGGTAACATAAGGTTGTTTGAAAGCGTTTTCATGCTAATATTCAAGACTCAATAAGACTACTCTGTAAGTTTTTTCTAAATGAATGAGTTAAAATCTTGGCTTGATTTCAGAGACGAATGTCTGGAAGTGTTCCAATTTAATGGCCTCATCTTGAGTCGGTTCAGTGAGGTACCTGTGAAAACATTTTTGGAAAACAAGGCAAGCAGCACCTATCAGACACAAACTCTAAAAAATGAGTTTACTCTTATTCCTCTCCTCAGCCTCTCAGGAGAGATAAAGTCGTTGAGACAGATGCCACCTGAGGTAAGCAAACTGATCAAGTCTTAATGCATTTCAAGTGAGATTTTCAGTATTTGTGCTCTGTGCAAAAAACAAAGATTGTGACAGATGGTTGGCTTGCCTAACTAAAACACCACTGGAATTCTGCAAACATCCTACAAAGATCTAGATTGTAGCACCAGACTAAAATTATACATGATAGCTTTGTATCCCAGGGTCTTATCAAACTCTCACTACATAAGAGCAGACAGAAAAATCATCTCTTCCAAAATGGTATGAAGGGTGAGCTCAGCAGGGCTTATTCAGGTCAACTGTTTAAAAATGGAGATAAGAGAGCAAAAACTTCTCTTTTTCACATCTGCAGAGTTGTATATTTCACGGATTCTCTGGGTACTGCATTAATTTTTGGTTTATATTGCTTGGTAATTAGTTTGTTTGCTGCTGTTGAGCTGTGCTGAAATCTAGCATAGCTCAGGACTGGGCCCAGGTTAGTCATTTTGTGTTTCTGATTTAGAACATGTATTTATGTCCTTCACCCATTAACTGGGAGCTGCAGTGTAGCTGAGACTGTAAATAACCACTATACAAGAAACATGAAGAAATCTAGTTGTAAAAGAGCATAGAGGAAGTGCCAAAATAAGTTGGAAGAAAATTATTTAGCAAATCTCATTAATACATTGTGCTACAATCTTGTAAGTTAGCAATGACAGATATTTAAAGCATGTTTAATTGACATAAAAATTTTAAGTATATACCAAAATTTTGTAACATAAAGTACTGACAACTGGAAGTTATCTATAGAATTGCATAAGTACTTGCAGATGGAAATGTAAATTACTTCTCAGACAAAACAGCCAGTGAAATGAAAGTGGTTTTTAATAAAACATGAGTGCAGTTAGTTTTTGCCAGCTAGTTTCAGAAAAAAAAAAAAAAAAACATAATCTTTTTTTAGCTAACATGTATCACTGGACAGCCTCACTTTGCTATGTATATTTTAATTATTTTGATTAGTTGTATCTTTTGTTTTAAAAATGTTTATTAGTTAGATTCTTTTGAAACTTAGATATACAGGTCTTTCAACTACGCATTATGACTTAAAAATATAAAAGCTGCTTTTGCAGAATTACTGTCACATACTCTTGGAGAGAATTTTAAACCAAATTATAGTGCTCACTTCTTAAAATATCCATAATACCACTTCTCACCAGACAACAGCAACACTTTGCAGAAGCATTAGTTATCAGATAGGATTTAATCAAGCTCATTTTGGAAAACAAGAGCCACTTGAATATTGACAGGAAAAGACATGGGGAGGGGTAGTGAAGGGGAGGTGTACCCATTTCCAGGTAAAACAAACCATTCCAACATTTGCAGACCAACCCTACGCAAATATCAAGTTTTCATCCTGTCTCTGTAGCTGGAAATGGGAATAAAATACGTGAAAAGCTACAATACACTCTTAATACTATATTGCAAGGGAAAAACCACCACGTATTCACATGCTTAAAGACGGTAAATAACATGAAATCACTGAAATTATTTGAGCACTTAAGGTAGATGCTTTTTCAGAAGTAAGATTACAAAGGTTGCTTGTTTTCTGTCATGGTTAGCACTGTAATAACAGCTCTCAAAGTAAACAGTTTCGCAGCCTACTAGAAATCAACTTGAAGAAATAAATGAGATACTGAATTTGAGAAAGACTATAAAGCTGACAAATTGTTCATGGAAAAAATATGTGTAATATTTGAGTCAGTCCAAAGGAAGTTTAAGATGGCATGAGAAACAATCTAGGCTACAGACTTCAGTTTCATGTATCACAATAAGCTCATCTCCATTAAAGTATTTCAGTGAAACATGGTACTATTTATTGTAAATAAAAAAATAAATAAAATATGAATATAGAATCAACCTAGAATTTCTGAATATTTGGGTTGGTTTGTTTGTTTTTTTGCTTGTTTTGTACGCTAAAAAAGAATGCTTTAGACAAAGTGAAGCACAGCTTTCCTGGAAAAAAGAACTGGATACGGCAGGTAGCAGATCAAACATCTTCCTGAAGTATTTTTAAGAGTACAAGATGATACAAAAAACCCCTTAACCTCTATGTCTGACTGCCTGTGTTAAATCAAAAATTAGATTGCATCAAAACTTGTTTTCAATTAGTTGAAAGTGACGTTGGAAATAATAAAAAAAGGTAAGATAGATCAAGGTCAAAAGAACAGCCCACCTATAATAAAAGCCTCTTGGAGATTTGTCTGCTATAGCAAGAAACAAAAATTTTTCACTGAGCTCTTCTTGTAATGAGGAAAATAATATCAAGGCAAATAACAGTACACCTTTAAGAAACAGCTGTTGCTAAACTTTAAAGGCAATAATATATATTTTTATTCAATATAAAAAAAAATGCAAACTATCTGCTCCTAATCCTCATGACATTGATCCACTGATCCACTGAGTATAGATCTTGCCATGAATTTCTGACATACAAGTGGATTTTAAGGAAATGTGTAATATTATATGCAAAACACAAAGGATATGATTACGTCTTCAAAGGCGCTGTTGAAGAGGAAAGGACTCTGATAAGAGTGAAACTGAAACTCAGCGAATTTTTCACCTATTGTTTTGAACGCCTTTCTTGCCAAATGTGGTCACCTCATTTTTAGGTGGAATCTCAATTTTAAAAGTAATTTTGAAATCATATACATATTTAATATAAGCCCTGTTAATTTTTATTTCTTTTAGTCTTTAAATTTAAATTGTTACACCTCATTTCTATTGTGCATGAGAATACTCCACTGCTCAACAATCTAGTACTATTGCAGTCATTAAAAAGCCACTATGAGATAAGGAGAAATGACCAATTCAAAATCCACAGAACTTGGGGAACAGAAACAGGCAATAAATAGCTTTAGTTCTTTAACTCTTGGCAGGAGGATATGCAGGGAGTTTTGCCCTTCAAAAAACCTGTATGAGAAAAAACACCAAAGTGGTGTTGTTCACTCTTCCCTTGAAACTTGAAACTGTGTTCATATTTAAGCTAAATGTACTGCAACATTTCAAAAAGTGAAATGATTAACACAGTGCAAAATAAACTAACAGTTCAAAGCAGAAGATATTCTTCTATCAACTCCTACAGAAAATACAGCTTTGCAAATATCCTGCCACACAACCATTTGTTTTCACTGTAGCAATGGTAATTCAGAACTAGCTCAAATGGTCTTTAAGTGTCATAGCTTAAACACAAACTAGAACTCATCCTGGAAAGCATCCAGAAAAGTAGAAGCTGGTCAGGGTAATTAGAACTTGCACTCAGGGGTTTCTCCTGAAGCCTACAATTCCACACTACCCTCATCATCTTCCTTTTGGTCCAGAGAACTATTTCCAAATAAATATATGTGAAGTCCTCTTGCTCCATGCTTTTCTCAGCTTGGATTCAAGACCATCCCTCCGGCCTCAAAAAATCCAGACTGGCCCAAACTTGCTATTAATGTTTTATGAGATTTACTATAAATTCCTCAGCCTGTTAATGTCAACAGATAATTTGTCAGAAGTATACTTGAAACCAACAATAAGAACATTGTTAGTTTGGCTTAGTCAATGTGTTGCCCTAGCTTTTACATGGTTTCAAACATACTTGAGCTGCATCTCTGAAATGTGAACATCCCACTGTGCGCATAGAGTTGGGACTAGGTGCAACTGATATGCACAAGCCCAGCCAGCACAAATGAAGCAACCTGTTGGGTCTAAATTGTCATGCCCTGAAATGTTATCTAATTTAGTAAACCTTTAGTAAACAAGCACATGTAATCCCACTGAAGAATTTCCAATAGCCAAGTTCAAAACAAACCTCTGGAAAATGTGAACTTTCATGTACAATGGTTATGTAACATACAGAAAACTTCCCAAACCCTACAAGTTTTCTCTGTGACATGCTTCAACACAAAATACAAATGGGTTAAATTTCCTATTTGTTCACAGCCTGATGCTCCTTTTTTCAAGCTAGATAGTTAAATCTTTGGTTTATACAGGAATTTTTTTTAAATGTAATGCAAAAGACTTACTCGAGTCAAATCTAGAGATAATAATTAATCTGACCTCAAAAAGTATAAAATCTGTTATAAATTGTTCTATTAGTCTGCTTTTTATATGTGAGTAGTGCTCTCTGTCAGGGAACAACTACACAATATTACATTGACTTTGCTTTGAAACACCTTAATAAACTCTTCTTTAAAAGCACTGCTTTTTGTCTCTTTGCTCAGTTCAGTCTGAATAAATACTAGCAACCACACACATAATTTGAAAAGAAATAAACTGCACTTCACGTTTTATTTATTGAACAACTAGACCAGGCTACACAAACACATAAATATAAGCATAAAATCTCTATGTTTAGTTGCACTCTATATTAATTAACTAAATTGTTACTGTTCCTTTATAATTTATTTTTTTTTTTAATACCACTGTAAGTAGAGTCTTTTTACTCTCTTATCTGGTCTCCTATATGTTAATTTAGAAATTCTTTCATCCTTCCTGATATTTTCACTCTATTGAATGCATAAATAGTGGCTTTATCTGGTATATTGATGATTTAGTTTAACATCGTATTAATGAAAGTGATATACATACTGAAAATCTGCACCCTTTAAAAAACTATCACTATGGTCTTTGTAATATCACAAATTAGAGGATAATTTATCTTAAAGCAACAAAACCTGTAGACCAGGACAATGATTTTCAGATGTTGTGAGGCTTGACAGAGCACTGCTGTGAGTAGTCATCTGAAATGGACTTAGATTCATCTCTCTTGTGAATCAATGTCAGCATCAATGATGAAGGTTTCACCTACATTCATTAAACTGACAGTGATAAAAGGAATTCACAACGATCACACTTGCTCATCTTCTTAGGGGTCGGTCAACTTAAAACCGCATTGCCTAGAGGCACTCAGTACTAATATCCTTATCTTTAAGAATCAACCTGCAGCCAACAAGTGAAGCTGATATGCATCCATAAGCTGCTTTGAATAACAATACATTGTGCTGTGAGACAGTAAACTAGTGGTTTAACTCCTATTTTAGGACAATGTGACCAACATTTACTGGTGGTTAAATATTCTGGAATTGTACTGGAACCTAAAGGAGAATAAATGAAATAATAAAGGAATAGCAGAGATTATGTGATAAAAAGGTTCAATGAAAATAGAATTAAGCAATATTTTAAAATAAATAATTACACTCTTACTAAAAGCTTAGTATGGTAGTGATGAGAAGGTTCATAATAATATTTTAATAGGCTCCTTTTAGCATCATCTAAATTTCTTAATAGAACAAAACATGCCCTACGACAAAGTGTTGTAGTACTACAAATGGACTAAAAGTGCAGAGAACTGCTTATAGTATATATAGAAGGGTTTTCAGACAATTTGATTTCATATGAGGTTTCCTTTTCATCTTCATCAACTTCCATTCTTATAAAACCTAAACATTTTTCTTTTTATATTCTTCATCCTCCTACAGGAATAAAGCAGGCATAAAAAAGGTTAATTATGCTGAACTGTGAAGGTTCTAATGCCATGAAAAAGTAGTGTGTTCAATTCTCTGACACTTTTTTCAATATTATATCAAATTAACCTGAAAAATTGTCTCCATTATTGTTTATATAGCAGATGTTGAACCGAATTACTAAGCCATATTGTCTTGTCTTCTGTACCCTTTTCTCTGCAGACTTACTTAAAAAAAGCAGGAACTCATCTCCATTCAAGGCTCACAAGAACTTCCCAAAAGAACTGATGTGTTTTAAGAAGTGTTTAAAGAAGCATCAAATTTGCTGCCTCTGATAACAGGCAGCATTGACGACACAACAAATTGATATGTGCCATGAACTTATACCTGTCATTCTGTGGAGCTTAATTCCATAAGTAAGGCATGTTTCTGTGGGTAAAATTCTTAGGTGATCACTTTCAGCAAATTTCAGAAATGAATAAAGCCATAGAAATTCATCTCAGTAGAGCCTGGCTCAAAATCTCTAATTTGGATTTGAATTTCGCTGAGCCTAGCACCACAAAAGACTTTTCATGTAGATCACCTGGATTATCCAGCAAAGAGGAAATACAATACAGAGCTAAATATTATGGTGGAAAATAACTGCTTCACAGAACAAAATCAGGAAAAGAAACCTATACAAGTGAAATATCTTTTTCATATTAGTAACTAAAAGTTCACCACAAATATGCATAGAGATTGGCAAGTTTCTGTTGCAACTCCCACAAGCCTTTGAGTCCATAGACTTACAGAACATATACATATTCTAGTGAAACAAAGCAAATCATAATCGTCTGCCCTCATTTAAAAGTTTACAGTATACAAAAATATTAAGGAAAAGTAGTGAGAGGATAAGAACTGAATCACACATAAAAATGAAATGCAAGACAAGGTAACTACCAGCATTTTTCACAATTCTTCACTTGCTAAATTTACAGTTCTAAGGTAGTCTGGAGAACATTTGGCAGGAGTGGATGTAGGAAAGTATAAGGTTAACATTAGAAAAGTACTCAAAGATACTGTGATTTTCTCCTCTATGTATGATACATTCAGAAAAATCCAAGAATAAGCATAAATTGCTTGCAAGTTGAGTGTACTGTCATTTCCGCACTATTAATATTTCACTGCTAAGAATTTTCTTTTCTGAACCTCAGATTAGATGACAGTCACTGCAAAATAATCATACACATGCTCTAAATAAAAAGCTGGTTATGTTGGTAGTAAAACTCGGTAACAGTGAAAAAGTAAATAAAATTATTCTTTGAAATTATTCTGCCCTTCCTTTTCTGTGGAGAACAATGAGAATCATTTCACCAGCTAGTCTGAATTCTGATTCATCCACTTCGCAAACCAAATGTTATTATTTATTTGAAGTAAATGCTAGTGACTGTCAAAAGTTCTTCAAATCATTGAAAAGGATTTCCAAACCAGAATCTAGATCTCTCTGATCATAAACTAGCCCAATAGAGAATCTTTAGCTTTCTTTGGAATGGTTATGTCTATTGAGTACAAGACAGCATTAAGCAGAGATAACTTCAGCTAGCCTGGATACAAGAATCAGTATAAACCACAATGCACATGCTTTTATCCCCAAGAAAAGATACTGCTACAGTATACTGCAGCTGGTCTCCAGACTTCAGCTTGCTTCTTCAGAACTCTACATTACATATTTATTCTACACTATTTCCTTCCTACTATGCAGAGGTTGCTAAAAGAAAAGCTATGGATACATTGACAAAGTGCATTTTTTTTTGTTCTCTGTCACTACTGCTGGAGGAATTTGCCATGACATCGGCATTAGAAATAAAATATATAGTATATATGCATGAAATATATACAGTATATATAGAAATATAGTAACTTCTGGAACTCCTTCACTGAAAAAATTTGATGACTAAATACAAATCTATTACTGCATCTGCTGCTTCACACTTTGGTTTACTTTGTTTTATATCAAAACACCTAAACGACAGTGTGAGAACCCATTTGTTTATCTGAAAAACATTTCCAAACTTCCACTATTAATAGTCATACCTCAATGACAAGAAGTTCCACAAGCCCAAACACTTGTAGGATCCCAAAGTCTTTAGAGTAATGATGTTTCACTCTAGTGAATTAAACAATGAAAATAAGCAGGAAGGTTACAACCAGTACACTTCCTTATGAAGTAATATTCTGATGCAATTTTTAGATCTTGTTTTATAGACAGAAATAAACAAACAAACAAAAAAATAGTGGTCATGGGAACACCTTATTCTTGGTCTATTACCAAACAGTTTGTTGAATTACAGTTGCTCAGGACTGTCAGAAGACAATCGACCTATCAATTAAAATCTGACATGATATTTTAGAAGTATTACTGCCAAGCAAAATCCAGGGGAAGCAGTGACAGTTAAGTCAAGAGAACGCTTTGCCTCCCCCCTCTCTGTGGCTCCAAAAAATGTGGATTTTAGCTTTGATTTTATTGTGAGGAAAAAAAAAAAAAGAAAAAAAGAAATCTATTATTATTTTATTTAAAATTAAAGACTTCGCTCCATCTAAATCTGTCCAGCATTTCTCAGGCCTACTCACTACACAAGGAAAAGTCAAACATGGCCCAATTAAAAAAAAACAACCAACCAAACAAAAAAACCTACAAACAAGTGCGCAAAGATGACTCTAGTTCAACACTTTACCCATAAATTTGGGCTGCTTCCCAGTGTATACCAACAAAACCATTAATCACAGTACCATTACAGCAGGCTACCACGGTTGAGATGCAGGATCTTATCACACCCTCACCTCAGTAGTTGTACTGTCTGTGCCACCACTATGTGCATGAGCACAGGCATGCTCCTCACTGGGTATAGTGAGAGGTAAATTATTTTAATCATTCAGTCACAGCAACAATAGGAAGTAAAGCTGTGCAAAGCAGCTTTGACTTAGAGGAGAATTAAGACACTAGTATAAATCTGTTCCTATGATTTACATCTAAGTAAATGTATGTTTTTCTTTAAGCTATGTAAAATAGAGCTGTTGTCCATATACACAAGTCCCTGCAGCTTGTTCTATGGAAATTTCTGTATCTTCTTTTTTATGCCAAGACTACTTTTAAATGTGTGCACATGGAGAACAAGTATGCACTCATGATATGCTAGAAGTAAAAAACATTCTGTGAAACAAAAATCTTACAAGCTAATGATTAATCAAGTTACATTCTCTCTGAACATGCTAAATGTTATGAAATCTGGTATGATAGTATAGTGCTCTATAAAAGGTCTAGTTTCCACCTACAATATAGTGATGTCCTCAATTATACGACAAGCAGGTTCTTACTGTAAGATACAAATGAAAGCACTAATAGAGATGTTCTAAACTAATACACATTGGTTATGGATTAAGGCTCAAACAGTCAGACATACAAAATACTTAAAAAATGATTTTACAACATTGTAGTGTTGGACTTAGAAACATATTATGCATTTATCAGGAAAAAACAACAAAACCCACCAACAACCAATCAAACAAAAAACCAACAACCAACAAATTCTAAACATCTTCTAAAACAGGGTCTAGTCTCTTATATAAGAATGTTAGCCTTTTCACCTGACTAAATTTATAATCCTAATATTTTTGGAGGTTTAAGGCATTAATTGAACAATACATTATTGTTATTTCTGTTTTGCACCTATAACAGAGCATAATACCTGTATTAATATAAATTCAAGCAACATGAGAAGCTGGGTTGTTTTAACCAATAGAGCAATTTTCATCAATAGGATATGCTGGTATATATATACTATGAAAATGAAAAAGTAGTAAAAATATTGAGTACGAGCTGGATTTTAATAGCTAACTTTAGACTTAACTAAGAAAGAGTTACTTAGAAAAAAATTTTATAAGTGTCTTTCTTTCAAAATAGGCCAAATTTCTTGTTTTCTTACAGTATATATATAAAAACTAAACTAAAGCCAAAATAACAATTTTCCTTCCTGTTGGTACCCCTGATGCACACTGCATCTTCAAGAAGGTATCATTTTTCAATGAAGGAAAAATGGTAACTATTTAGCACTATTTCATGGAAATAGAGGCTGCTTTTTTAAGGGAACAAAATTATTAACATAAAACCATAATAAATGACAACTTAAGCCCATTGTGATTAAAACCACAGCTAATTATATGAATATCTTGATCCAAGATGCATGCTATTTAAAGAGCTGTGCTTACTTCTATCTGACTGTGATTCTGTATGGAAATAGCTCCTTCAGCAATTGAGGTGGAAACATAAAAAAAAAAAAAGTTCTACAATTAAGAGTTCTAAAATACAGTGTGTGTATTTGCTAGAAAATTATGTTAATCTTAAGACTTACAGTTTGCTTTTTAGTGAAAATCTTATCATAAGGTCTTATTTCCCTATGTGACTGGCAACTTTCATTTTTTTTAACCTACAATATTAACTGCTTTAGGTTAGGGTATGCTTGCAGTCACTTAAAATCCCACCATGTACCTCTTTCTCCTCTTCTCTTTTTATATAACAGATTCATCTTTCACTTTGCATATACCTTCTCCAGTAAACCTAAGCAGCTTTTAAAACTTATTGAAAGCAGATTGTATTGAAAGTAAATGAATTTCAAAATTTGAAATCCATTCAAATGGCATTTATACAAAATATGTGCTTCAGGTGGCATAAAAAAGACAAAGCAATAAAAGTGGAAATTGTTTTTGCTGGTTTTTCAGTTTTCCAGCAAGATTCCAGATTTTCTAATTTTTCTCAATTCCTCAGCAACAGTTCATATTGTGAACCTGTGTCCTGGAAAAAGGAGAAATTATTCTGAAGCCCATCCAGTTTATTTCCTCCCATTCTTTCCCCTCTGACAGGCTATCATGTAGCACTGTTAAACTTTAGCATCCATTCTATATGTTTTCCTAGTGTGCTCAAAGCAGTCTATTCCAAAGACTGTTTATTCTGATGAAAAAAGGAAGGCAAAAGTACATGCTAAGAGTTTCACCTTCGCAGTTCTCATCACTGAGAAAATGCTTCAGTCTACTTTTTCAGCATGGCTGTACCCCAGCTTCCCTGTTCCTAGGGCTGTTTTGCTGCACCACTTTCTGCTTTGGCAAATTGTCATCAGGTTCTGCACTTGCAAAATTGAAAAATAGATCTGTTTCCACTCACACTTCAAGAAGATACCAAAGATTCAATGAAAATTTTCCAGATGCAGTTTTTGGGATTAGCCTTCAAAATCACCTGTCTATAGCAAATTCTAATTAAAATGCTCAGGGCAGCATGCTAATAATTAGCTTTGAAGACCAACCTGTTTAAACTTCTTAAAATGGTTTCTCTCATTGAAAAACCAGAAAGGCAGGTGCAGAGTAAAAATTTACTATAAATCCATTTGAATGAACATTATATTTTATACAGACCAATATGCCTGCCAAATCTGTACCCGAGAAACTCTAATACCTTACCTGCCAGATCAAGACAGAGACAGAAAGTTTTCCCAAGGCTACATTTGGCCAACATCTCAGCCTGTTCCTTTACCTGAGTTTACATCTGTCTGAATAAAACCAGAAACTAACAAATTCTGCCTCTGAGGTTTGTTCGATGGCACTTAACTTTCACATAGAAGGCTTCTGGGAAGAAAACATGATCCAAAAAGCTCCCCTTTGATGCAAAGCTTTAGGTCACCTGATCAGTTTTCAGGAGATTTAAAATATTATACTAAAAAAAGGGTGAAAGCAGGTAGGGTTTCTAATTTGAGAGGTGAATGCAATGCAAACCATTGGTTCAACATTCCTGCACTGATAAATTTTCAGCAGGAAAGGAAGAATTCTTCAATAATCAAATGAAAGAGGATTAATGACTACTTGGGAATCCATTTTTTTTCTGCCTTATTCTAACACCAGAATATTTCACAAACGGTAGTGTCTAGCTAGAGTCCTTAGTTATGGTCCATTATCACAAAAGCAAACTTCGAAAATTTTTATTAAAAGTATACCATCTCTTTTTTTGCTGTACAGTTAAAATTTCACTTGTAGCAAAGCTAAGACTGAAAAGTATTAACATTTTGTCTATGTACATATTGAATATAAAAATGTAAGATTATCTACTCATCATTCAAATAAAACTATAAACCAAATAATTATGATTAATATTCTTCTTACTAAAAGAAAGCAAATAGAATAGAAAAAACTTGATTCATACCAAGACTTAAAAGCTGCATCTGTTTAACAGAAATGCTTTACACTCAACAACTGTTAAAGTCAGTGGGAACTTCAGATATTCAGCCCATCTGTATCTCTGGCCTGAGAACATTGAGAGAAGCTATTTTAATTATTTACTGTACTTTATAGCATATAATGTCATTTACAGGGACACAAAAACTTATAGAACTAGTTTTATTTACTATTTAGTGTGTAGCAAGTTTAGAGTACCTATCAAACTGTCTTATATTCCTCAAATTAATGAAGGAATAATTAATTTTACAAAGGAAAATAAGATCAAACTTTGAAGTAAAAAGGAAGAGGTGAATGGAAAATAAGAAAGCACCTGGATTTCTCCTTTGTTAGATGCTTGCTTTGTGGAAACAATCTGCTCAATTTTAACAAGAGTTGACATCATCAGAGCAATCCCTGCCATCATTTCACAACTATTCTTCACTGATTTTTTCTTTTTTTTAAAATATTGAGTTAAAATTCTAATGCAAATAAATATAAAAATATTCAAGCAAAGGAAAACTTCTAAGTAATTAGAAAAAAAGTCAAAAAATCCTCAAAATAAAACTGAGAAGCTGTATTTTGGCTGCAGAGATACCTTATTAACTATACTATTTTTTAAATTATTTTTATTTATTTCTGAATGGCAAGTTTGTGTTCTGTTGAATGCTGGCCAAAAATCCAAGGTGGTATAAAACTTTAAAAAAAATTACTTTTTAATAATGCCGAGAAACAGAATGGTACCATTTTAATAGCCATATGTCATAAAGACTATTTTTACTTAGGAAAATCCATTTTAATTTAAACATCATAAGCCCATGAGCTATAACAAACAACATTTTTTTACCATATGCTCTGAATTATTGCAAAGAAAACTGTTACTTCTTCTCCCCCTCCTTTAGAAGTCTGAGTATACATGTGTGTTTATGTGTGTGTCTGTTTACGGTGAAGGAAGGAAACCACTAAGCTCCATTAGTTAATGTAATGGCAAAATACCAAAAAGGAGTACTTCCCTTGGGGTTCCTTTTTATCCCATATCTTTCACTAGTCCATTTTCCATATAATCCCCTTCTTCTAGAAGTCCTCCACAGCAAGCTGCTAGTGGTAACAGCCATCAACCCAGATGATGTGGAAAGTTGCTATAATTTCTTTCATCTGTTCTTTCCCTGAATTCATGCACTATATGGCTAGAAGGTCCCTCTTACCAGGTGCTAAGAAATGCAAACGTGTGTGTCCATTTGTGAGCACTTGTCTGATTGGAACTGGAAGGAGAATTACAGACTTCCTTCCTCTAAGCCTTTGAGCAGCATCACTAAGCATGAGTTTTGAAGTGCCATTTTCCTTATACATCTTTTCTAATCCAGAATATCAATAAAACAACTGAATGCTTAGGGCCCTTTTAGGTTATTTTATTTTAAAATTTAATTATTTATTAAAGCCTATCAATAGTTATTGATAATGAAATTGGATTTTATTTTTTGCCTTTTTTTTTTCTTTTTTTAACATTTCGAAGTTTAGTGGCCGATTTAGTGGTTGCTTCAGGTGCTCATAACCATGGCTACACACAGCTGATACTTTACAAGACTTCAATGTTAAATTGCAGATGGCAAACATTGCTCACATTGGACAGCCCTGTGAGCTGCAAAGGATCACACTGAAAAAACTAAGGCTTTACCATAACAGTTAAACATAAAGCAAACCTCTCTTATGGTCACCACCACTTTACGTAAAGCAAACAGAAAGCTACCCTATGCTTAAGATGGAATTTCCTTATTTAAAGAGGTTTTACAAATAAATTGGCCTGGCTAGTTTAAACTAGTAAAAATCACACATGCAACTAAACTCATCGTGCAATTTAGAGAAGTCTGAGAGGAAACAGTGTAAGTTCCTTTAAAGTGAGCAAAATGTTTAATAAACAAGCACCAAAAAACAATATAATTATTCATCTGTTTTCTATAGAATTCAAGTAAAAAATCACATATATTTCTATTGTCAAAGTTAGGATATAGTGTAAATCATGAGTTTTACACTAGCAAAATCACATCTCCTGTGAAGAAAGCAAAATAAACAAAAAAAAAAGCAAACACAAAAAAACTCCAACCCTAACAAAACCTCATAATATTCCTAATTATTTTTTCATCACAACAGTGCACCAAATAAGATGGAAAACGAAGCACAATTCATAGATAAGAAACTATGTATCTGTCCTTAAAATTGTCTTACATTCTTATTTAAAGTAGGAAGCTGTTAAAAAGAAGAGTATTCAAAAGCATGAAGGCCTCTTCTCCCCAGTTACCAACTCAGTCTGTGATTAGGAGCAGTATGTGCAAGTCTGTTTTCTACAAAACATAGGTATGCATGTTGCTCATTGCTGGCTGCTATGAGCTAGGACTATGCACCTGCAGTCCAAAGATGTCTTCTCTAATACAGCTGCTAGTGCAACTGTCACAAGCAGGGGACAAGCCCATGGTGTGGCACAGCACTGGAGTGCACCAGCTGCGTATCTGTGGGACTGGAGGAACCCCAGCTCCCCAGCAGCAGCCAAGGCTCACTGCCCTTCCCCAGACAGGCACTGTACTTGCCACAAGCAGACCACTACCATTGCGTCCCCACAACTTGATATATCCCTTGTCTGGTGAAAATATTATTACCTTAGAAGAAATTTGTGAAGTTCAACAAGTACTATATGAATTATTGTGATTTTTTTTTCATTCTCTGGTTACATGCTTTTACTTACTAATTTTTAAAAAACACTGCTCCTTTCAAGATATTCTGCACTATATTTTCTGAAATCACCTTGGCCTCTAAATCTTTGTAGGTACTGAACTTTTGCAGATGCTATTTGCAGAATTCATCCAGTTAAATATCCAGGGTATTTAAAAGACCAACAGAATTGCAATGTGCACTATTTAACTACAAAAAAAACAAATACTGTTTGGATCATCTAAGCTAGGATTTAAACTCATGACATCTAAAGATGACCACTGTCAGATTCAGATAGATGCTGTCCATGAAAGGGCCAATTTTGTTGTTACTTATATTGATGATTTCTACCAAAGTATACATTTAGATCCATACCAATCAAAAAAAGTAACACCAACTGAGCTAAACCCTAAACCCACATCCATAAGTAAAACAGGCCAATCTCTAAATCCTCCCTCTGCATTTAGCTCACGGTCAGGGACTATGTGCAGAATTCCAGAAAGGCTGAAGTCCATTCCTTACGGAGGTAAGCAGCAGCTCTTGTAACACCCTGCAAACACAATTGCAGCAGCTCCAGATTTCGCCCACGAAGGATTCATATGTTAGTCTATTCAGATAGATTTTTTTGGGTAAATTAAAGGACAAATTGCTTTTCTTGCTATTAATTTTGGCAGAGTATGAAAATATTAAGCATATTAAGATGTCTCCCTAATCTTTCTCTCTCTGAAATGAGTTTGGTACTGCTTACATGAAAACTTTTAGAATTATTATTAAACATAAACTAAACCTGTTCCTCTAAACCAAAAACTTTGAACTTCAGTCAGTCCCCCTCAAACAAATAAGCTGTTTTGAAAATTATTTCCAGGGCGATGTCTGTGGCCATAGAGATGACATTAAGTGAAAAGGACAAAAAATACAGCTGGTGATAAACTGCATGGTTGGATGACACACTTGTCTTCCAAGTCTGTGTTCAAATGAGGCATACACGCCAAGATTTTTTATGAAAGACAAAATTAAAATGTATCACTATCAGGCTGTAACTGACAAGGTATTGTGTGGTGGCTGTTAATATTATGTTCCATATATTTATTGTTTGTCATTTTTCTGGCCCTAATAAAGGTCTTTTAGAGCTGTAAATCATGCTATTAAATCTGCCACTAGAAACAGAGGTTGTTTGGAGAATGAAAAAATGGAACTGAATCAGTACTTATAGGTTTCTGCTTCATGACAGACCTTAACTATCACATCAGAGATGACATTTATTCTTTGAATTTGGCACAGTTTCAAAAGTCAAACTGTTGTCTTATGACCTAAGTTGAGAAAAAGTTCTTTTGAAGATTAGTCTGTTTATCATGACAATATATTGTAGGGACATAATATACAGTTTAACACATATGGCTTAAGACAAGTTATTCACAGGTTTAAAAATATTGATTCATTCACAATAAACATTCCTATTTATAAAATAAGCCTTCTCTTCACATTTTGTTACCAAAAGGGCTGTAACGTTACTGTGATGATCTTGATTGGCATTAGTTGCAACAAAATTCAATAAACCAGCTGCTTAGGTTTCCTGCATGAATACTTTGATCAACTTCCAAATACAGGCTTAGAGACACCTAAAATTGAAAAGAACGATATAAAATGATACAAAACTCGATAGAGATTTGACGGGAAAAATATGATATATGGCACACAGAGGCGAATACCTTCTTATTAATATCAATATGGAAACAATCTCAGTGATCCAGATAACAACACAGACCACAGTCCACAGCACCTAGGCACGACAGTCTGTCTCAACACTGTCCTGTATCAAATTATAAGAGTAAGCAAAATGAGAACAACAGCTCTCCTCCCCTAGAAAACAATACAAATACAAAACATTCTTTCTTCTTCAAGAAAGATAAATGCTATACATATTCTTAGAACCTGTCAGAGTTACTTTTAAATACATGCTTCAGAACTTGGGGCTAAGAAAAGAGATTTTACCGCATCAGTCCATTAAATGGCAATTTTTTTTATGTAGGGCTTGAGGTAAATTAACCACTGCAATATTACTGGACTGAACACAACTGTATTTGACAGAAGACACATTAGAAGGAAAGCAGACCTGGAGAGGCAGAGACCTTTCAAGTACCTGGTGCAAGCAGTAGTATCACAAGGGTGGCTATATTTAGAACCAGCTCACCAAAGGAGACAATTCTGCAGACAGAAGACAGTAAAGAGTCCTCTTACACATTAGGAAGATGTGGCACATCTTGTACCCACCAAAACCCACAACTTTTTAAAGATGTTTGCTAAGGTTATAGTTGCTTTCACTCTATCCCATTAACATTTCACCATGCATTTCATATGATCTGAAAGAAAAGTACAGAACATAAATGCAAGGCATAACGTAAGAAAAGGGAGAAACACAATTCAAAGATGAAGTAGTTTCTGGATATAACACACATTTCACTAGAAACAGAATATATAATCAATTGATGTGATTCTGAGTGCTCCACAGAAGGCTAGTAATGAAACCTCAGTTGTACCCTAGCTGAAAACAGAATGGGTAGTTAACACAATGACAGGTCATGTGTATTGTAACCAAGATGATGTCTTTGATACTGTACATAGTGCCAAAATGCTGCATAGGTGATAACAAGAACTGCTGCAGGCATAGTAGGATAGACTGCTGTGTGCTTAGTAACCAGAAACTTTTTTGAACATCTGACTATAACTAAGCACTCTTTATGGCCTACTCCTCTTAATGAAACTTTATAAATTATTTATTGGATTTGTCAGTTAAAATTAAACAAATAAACACCCTATTGCAGCATGAAACCACCTGATTTTATCCCTCTTGTGAATCAATAACCTTCAATGAATAAATAGAAAGGTAAGAATATATAGATTACATCATTTAGAGTATCTCAGGTTCATTTATTTGCATATAAAATTGAATGTTCATATTTCATTCAAAATTATCTTTAGAGAAAAAATTTTCTTCCTAGTATAATAATATTCAGCAGTTTTCAATGAACTGGCGAAATATGATCACTCCATCACCTGCATTTCCTTTACTTTCCCAGGCTATTAGAAAATGGTTTTTTTTTCTGTTAGTCCTTAAAATTTTTCTAGAATATAATCCTACCATCAGCTTAAATGCAATTAATACTATGTTTTTATTTTAGCAGCATGCAAAAGGTGAAAAACATGGCTATTAAACCATTCCTGCTACTGTTTGCATGTATCAGATATTTTTCCCAGAATTATTTTCCTGTTTTAGCAAAGAAAAAAGCATTACATTTCATTGCAAAACTAAGATATATGTGAGATCTATGCATAGTAAAGTATGGAGGAAATAATTAGTAAAGATGTACCTAAAGTCTATGCAGAAATCCAGTTTATATGGAAGATTAAACAATTTAACAACAAATGCACCTAAACAGAGGTACATTGCAACAGCTATATCTCAGCAGTGATGCACCCTGGATTTAGAGAAGGATGAGGTTCTTAATGGCTTCTTTGCCTCAGTCTTCACCTGAAAATGCTCTGACCACACCACCCAAGTCCTGGAAGGCAGACTCAGGGACTGGGAGAATGAAGACCCTGGGCCCACTGTAGGAGAGGATCTGGTTCGAGACCATCTTAGGAACCGGAAGGTACACAAGTCCATGGGACCTGATGAAATCCTTCTGCGGGTCCGGAAGGAGCTGGCAAATGAAATTGCTAAGTCACTGTCTATCATATTTGAAAAATCCTGGCAGTCAGGTGAAGTTCCCAATAACTGGAAAAAGGGAAATATAACCCCCATTTTTAAGAAGGGGAAAATGGATAATCCAGGGAACTACAGACCAGCCAGTCTCACCTCTGTGCCTGGCAAAATCTTGGAGCGGATTCTCCTGGAAGGCATGCTGAGGCACATGAGAAACAACGAGGTGGTTGGTGACAGCCAGCATGGCTTCACTAAGGGGAAATCCTGCCTGACCAATCTGGTGGCTTTCTATGAAGGGGCCACAGAACTGATGGACAGGGGTAGAGCAGTTGATGTCATCTACCTGGACTTGTGCAAAGTGTTTGACACTGTCTCACATGACATCCTTGTCTGTAAGTTGGAGAGACATCAATTTGATAGGTGGACCACTTGGTGGGTAAAACACTGGCTACATGGCTTCATGCAAAGAGTAGTGCTCAATGGCTCAATGTCAAGCTGGAGACCAGGAATGAGTGGTGTCCCTCAGGGATTGGTGTTGGGACCGGTCTTGTTCAACATCTTTGTGGGTGACATGGACAGTGGGATTGAGTGCGCCCTCAGCAATTTGCCGATGACACCAAGCTGTGTGGTTCAGTTGATAGGCTGGAGGGAAGGAATGCCATCCAGAGGGACCTTGATATGCTTGTGAGGTGGGCTGATGCTAGCCTGATGAAGTTTAACCATGCCAAGTGCAAGGTCCTACAGCTGGGTTGGAACAGTCCCAGGCACAGCTCCAGGTTGGGCAGAGAAGAGATTCAGAGCAGCTCTGCGGAGAAGGACTTGGGGGTGTTGATTGATGGAAAAATGAACATGAGCCGGCAGTGCGTGCTTGCTTCCCAGAAAGCCAACTGTATCCTGGGCTGCATCAAGAGGAGTGTGACCAGCAGGTCGAGGGAGGTGATCCTGCCCCTCTGCTCTGCTCTGCTCTCGTGAGACCTCACTTGGAGTATTGTGTGCAGTTCTGGTGTCCTCAACATAAAAAAGACGGAACTGTTGGAACAAGTGCAGAGGAGGCCCACAAGGATGATCAGGAGACTGGAGCACCTCCCGCATGAAGATAGGCTGAGAAAGTTGGGTCTGTTCAGCCTGCAGAAGAGAAGGCTGCATGGAGACCTCATAGCAGCATTCCAGTATCTGAAGGGGGTCTATAGGGATGCTGGGGAGGGACTCTTTGTGAGAGACTGTAGTGAGAGGACAAAGAGTAATGGGTCCAAACTTAAACAGAAGAAGTTTCAATTGGATATGAGGAAGAAATTCTTTCCTGTAAGGGTGGTGAGGCCCTGGAATGGGTTGCCCAGGGAAGTTGTGAATGCTCCATTGCTGGCGGTGTTCAAGGCGGGGCTGGACATAGCCTTGGATGGCATGGTTTAGTGGGAGGTGTCCCTGCCCATGGCGGGGGTGTTGGAACTAGATGATGTTAAGGTCCTTTCCAACCCTAACTGTTCTGTGAATCTATGATTCTATGATTTTCCTGCATCACTATCTAGCCATTTATACTAAACCCTATCATAATGCTTATTCTGTAAAACAGCAGGTGCTTCACAGTACTTTTTCACTAAAATTGAGGAAAGGGGCTGAACTAGACAAAGGTAAAATCTCTTATAAGCACAAAGCCTAGAGAGAAGAAATAATCACTTTTAGAAAATAGAGTTTTCTTCACACACTTGTTAGGGGTGGTACTGATGCTACACTCTGTACGTTTATACATTTTAAATGTGATACAGTTGAAACATACTCTGGGCTTTAACACAAGTCACATGCACATTTACTTCAAGAAGTTGATAATCAGTAATCAATGATATAAAGGAAAAAAAACTTAAAATAATCATTGGAGTTACGTAATCCTGACACAGTTGTGTCAATCAACTGATCATTTCATCAACAAAATTTCTTCCTATCTTGTAACTATAGAGATAATATACATAATTTTTTACTGTTTTAAAACAAATGCTAATGGGAATGAAATTCAGCTCTCAAAAAGTCTGGGTAAAACCTCTAAGTATATCCTGAGCTTCACTCAAAATCTCATCTTGAAATAAACTGCTGCAAATGAAATTAATTTTAACAAAACTTTTTAAAAACGTATAAAAGTAATAATAATTAAATTTGTAAATAGCCCTCTTCTTCTGTAGATCTGAAAGCCAGTAATTCTCAAACAGCTTCTGAAATGTCACCTCTTTTGTAGTCTAATTGGTTACACCAGTAAATTGTTAGGTGAGTGCTTTAAAAAGATGCAGAACAGGAATAGAAATACAGTTTTATGAGAAGTGAGGTGTAAGGCCATTAAATGTATTCACTACATCAGAATGTTTTTAATCATACTGACCACTTAAGTAAAAAGCATTTTGGAGAAAGCAAATATAGTAGTTCTATTGCTGAATGTAATAACAGATATGGACAATGCAATGAAATATGAACATAAATTGTTAATTAACTTGCTGAAAATATTTCTTAAGTGATAAATTCTTGAATTCTTTTTCAAATTACTTAAAGGAAAGAAGAAGAATGAACAGACCATCCCAAACCAGAGTAATCTGAATATTAAGTTTTAAAATCCCAGACAAGCCAAATTAGTAGATTTGTTTCAAGAAAAACTATATTCTTGACTTTACTGCCTATGTCCGAACAAAAGGAAAGGATTCTCTACTTTAGGTACTATGTGACCTTATTTCCTACTGAAACTATAAATTACACAAAGTTAGATTCTATTTAAACCTCGGAAATTTCAGAGTATGCCTACAATTGATGCCATGCACTGGGTCTATCAAAATAACTGTGAGAATGTTTAACGTAGTTGAAATACCTACCTTGCTTATATGCCTTCTTTAAAGAGCATTTCTTGCCACTAATTAAACTTCCTACAGTATTTCTAAGTTCTTAATTTAACTATGTGAATTAATTAGATCTCAGCTCTACTCCCAAATACTTTTAATACCACTTCCTCTCCCTTCAGTTGCTCCACATGGAAGAAAGAGCATATACTTTCCTTTATAGAGCAGTATGAGATCTATTAAAAAACACTGAATAACAGCTCCTTATATTCAGAAAAAAAGTCAGCTTTACTGATTAAATAAAATGCTTGGTAAGTAAGGTTAAGACATTTGTGGTAGCTTTAAAAAACAGAAACAGCAAAACAGCACTTTTGGGATATGTAAACATCAAATTCAGAGTATAAATGAAGCATTCCAAGCTTCCAAAGATGCTTATGGAATAGAGACTAGGCCTAGTTTATATAATATCAACGGTCTAGCCAGTTTGTTTTTAACATGAGAATTAACTCAGGAATTTAACTAAACAAAGAGCAAGGGATTCCCTTCAGAGATAAACTATGAAATAATTCAGTTTCCATTGTTCAAAAAACAAAATCTGGTTACTGTGTAATTGATCAGCTCAAGACATATTTGGATAAACCAAGATGTATCAATATCAAAAACCAAGTCCGTCAACTCCAAACTTCATGATGCTAACCTGGCATGCTTAGAAAACGTAGCTCTAAACTTTTAACCTCAGCACAACAGTAGTCATAGTGTTTTGGCTCTGCTATTTAATAGCTATTTGTATAAGTGAATAAATATTTATTCTCCTATGCATATCATGGAACATGCACTAGTGACTTGCAGCCCTAAACTAGAAATTGATCGCACTTGATCTTAATAGTTTGTCGTTCTTATTAATATAGGTAATTTTAGTAATGAAAAACATAAATTCGAATTTGTACGAGGGCAGTAAGTGTATTTAGGGTCTGAACACTGAAATAAAACTCTATTTTCTAAAGCTGACTGAATGAAGAGCCCCTGATTAACTCCTGTTAAACTCTCATTAGTGTTACTGAGGTATAAGGAACACCATAGAATCAAAGGATCATAGAATCATAGAACAGTTAGGGTTGGAAAGGACCTTAACATCATCTAGTCCCAACACCCCCGCCATGGGCAGGGACACCTCCCACTAAACCATGCCATCCAAGTCTATGTCCAACCCCGCCTTGAACACCGCCAGCAATGGAGCATTCACAACTTCCCTGGGCAACCCATTCCAGGGCCTCACCACCCTTACAGGAAAGAATTTCTTCCTCATATCCAATTGAAACTTCTCCTGTTTAAGTTTGGACCCATTACTCCTTGTCCTCTCACTACAGTCCCTCACAAAGAGTCCCTCCCCAGCATCCCTATAGACCCCCTTCAGATACTGGAATGCTGCTATGAGGTCTCCATGCAGCCTTCTCTTCTGCAGGCTGAACAGACCCAACTTTCTCAGCCTATCTTCATGCGGGAGGTGCTCCAGTCTCCTGATCATCCTTGTGGGCCTCCTCTGCACTTGTTCCAACAGTTCTGCCTTTTTTATGTTGAGGACACCAGAACTGCACACAATACTCCAAGTGAGGTCTCACGAGAGCAGAGCAGAGCAGAGGGGCAGGATCACCTCCCTCGACCTGCTGGTCACACTCCTCTTGATGCAGCCCAGGATACAGTTGGCTTTCTGGGAAGCAAGCACGCACTGCCGGCTCATGTTCATTTTTCCATCAATCAACACCCCCAAGTCCTTCTCCGCAGAGCTGCTCTGAATCTCTTCTCTGCCCAACCTGGAGCTGTGCCTGGGACTGTTCCAACCCAGCTGTAGGACCTTGCACTTGGCATGGTTAAACTTCATCAGGCTAGCATCAGCCCACCTCACAAGCATATCAAGGTCCCTCTGGATGGCATTCCTTCCCTCCAGCCTATCAACTGAACCACACAGCTTGGTGTCATCGGCAAATTGCTGAGGGCGCACTCAATCCCACTGTCCATGTCACCCACAAAGATGTTGAACAAGACCGGTCCCAACACCAATCCCTGAGGGACACCACTCATTCCTGGTCTCCAGCTCGACATTGAGCCATTGAGCACTACTCTTTGCGTGCAGCCATCCAGCCAGTGTTTTACCCACCGAGTGGTCCACCTATCAAATTGATGTCTCTCCAACTTACAGACAAGGATGTCATGTGAGACAGTGTCAAACACTTTGCACAAGTCCAGGTAGATGACATCAACTGCTCTACCCCTGTCCATCAGTTCTGTGGCCCCTTCATAGAAAGCCACCAGATTGGTCAGGCAGGATTTCCCCTTAGTGAAGCCATGCTGGCTGTCACCAACCACCTCGTTGTTTCTCATGTGCCTCAGCATGCCTTCCAGGAGAATCCGCTCCAAGATTTTGCCAGGCACAGAGGTGAGACTGGCTGGTCTGTAGTTCCCTGGATTATCCATTTTCCCCTTCTTGAAAATGGGGGTTATATTTCCCTTTTTCCAGTTATTGGGAACTTCACCTGGCTGCCATGATTTTTCAAATATGATAGACAGTGACTTAGCAATTTCATTTGCCAGCTCCTTCCGGACCCGCAGAAGGATTTCATCAGGTTCCATGGACTTGTATACATTCAGGTTCCTAAGATGGTCTCGAACCAGATCCTCTCCTGCAGTGGGCCCAGGGTCTTCATTCTCCCAGTCCCTGAGTCTGCCTTCCAGGACTTGGGTGGTGTGGTCAGAGCATTTTCAGGTGAAGACTGAGGCAAAGAAGCCATTAAGAACCTCAGCCTTCTCCAAATCCAGTGTAGCCAGCTCTCCCGATAGCTTCTGGAGGGGGCCCATGTTGTCCCTAACCTGTCTTTTATTTGCAATGTACCTATAGAATCCCTTCCTATTATCTTTAACATCCCTAGCCAAGTTTAATTCTAAGTGGGCTTTAGCTTTCCGAACCTGGTCCTTAGCTTCTTGGACAACATCCCTGTGTTCTTCCTAGGCCGCCTGTCCTTGCTTCACCTTTTTTAAGCCTCTTTCTTCCTTTGAATTTTCCTTAGCAGCTCCTTATCCATCCAAGAAGGTTTCCTGGCCCTCCTGCTGCACTTCCTTCTAGTTGGGATGTATCGCTCCTGAGCTTGCAGCAGGTGATCCTTGAATATCAACCAACAGTCTTGGGCCCCCCTGCCTTCTAGGGCTGTATCCCATGAAACCTTACTGAGCAGGTTCCTGAAATGGCTTAAAGTCTGCTCTCATCTTCAAGTCTTTATGTAAAATACAAGTAGTGATGGAGAGGTGTAGGAAAATGGGAGAAAAAGATCAAAGGAAAGGTAGTGTGTAGTTTATATTATCATATTTTTGCTTCACTAACATTATAGTTTTGAATGGTTTATTAATTTCTGAGCTCTTTGAATAATGGAATTTTTTCCCCCTTTCTTTATATAAAAACTATCAAAGGTACTGGCTGTAGTTTGAGGAACAATATGACAAGTGGTTCAAAGTATTCCAAGAGAATAATCTAAAGATGTAGAAAAGGAGACCATCTAGAGCAGCCTTCCTCTTTTGAGTATTTTAAACACTGATGAGTATAGAATATTGAGCAGATACCACCTCTATGCTTAGTTAGTTGTCGTGGTTTAAGCCCAGCTGGTAACTCAGTACCACGCAGCTGTTCACTCACTCTCCCCCTTTCCTCCCCACTGCTCCCAGAGGGATGGGGAGGATGATCAAAAGAATGTAACTCCCTTGGGCTGAGATAAGAACGGTCCAGTAACTAAGGTATAACACAAACCACTGCTGTTACCACCAATAATAATAATGATAAGGAAAATACCAAGGGAAGAGAATACAACTGCTCACCACCCGCTGATCAATACCCAGCCTGACCCCAGCAGTGATCTAAACCTTCCAGGTAACCTCACACAGTTTATACACTGGGCATGACATGCTGTGGTATGGGATACCTCTTTGGTTAGTTTGGGTCAGGCATCCTGTCTCTGTTTCCTCCTGGCTTTCCCTCTGCCCTGGCAGAGCATGAGACTCAGAAAGTCCTTGGTCAGAGTGAACATTACTGAGCAGCAACTGAAAACACCAGTGTTAGCAATGCTGTTCCCAGGCCAAAAGTCAAAAACACAGCACTGCACCAGCTACTGAGAAGTAGAAAAATGACTGTACTGCTGAACCCGGGACAACAGTATAAACCCAGCTTGAAATAAGACATGCAATAGGCCAAATAAATAACTTATTGTTATAGCTTAAAAGACACATGGCTGTTCTGAATTTTATTTAAGTGAATGTTAACAACAAAATCACTATTTGCACTGATGATCAGGTACGACACAAGTATAATTAAGTATAATGTCTGTACAATATGATGTAAGATCTAGCATACATTTATAAATGTGAAAAATTTAACTTATGAAACTGTTTCAATGGAAGTTTGAGCTATTCACTTTCTATTTATTTTTCAGAATTTGACGTGTAGGTAAGACTGTAGGCAAGTTACCCCATAAAATGATTCATTACACCTGTGAAAGACAGATAATTGCAAATTTCAGAATTATAATGATGAAAGAAGTGGTTATTCATTTCCCATTCAGCTTAACTGAAACAATTTGTTAAAAAAAAAAAAAAAGGCCAACAGTTTTTGAAAATTATAGACAATCTGTAGTGCAGAGAATATTACAATTCCGGCAGATCCTTAGTAATGGTCCTGTAGGAGATCCACCACAATTTCCCAAATAACACTCAGGAATCTGAATCTGAAAGCAAAGGACATGCTTCTCTATTTTATCAATATTTCAGAATTTTAGGATACCTTGGAAAGTATCAGTTAATAGCCACATCTGAGCAAATGGTATGCAAACCACTATAAAAAGCTCTCTTACTGTAATTCAAGAGACAGACAATATGATAAAAAAGAATGGTTATAGAGAGGACACACTCAGGGCTGTCTGGAGAATATTTTCTCTGTGTTCTCACTGCAGCATTACATCAACTCACACAGACATTCATGACACCAATGAGCTATCATAAGCATATATTAGTGTAAGTAGTCTAGCGATTTAAAAGAGTGCACTTATTCGCAAAATACTCATATTGAGTTACAAAGAAGGAAAAGAAGGAGGATGCCTAAAAACCAAGATAGAAAACATTCTGTGTATGAGAGCTTTGAAAGTAACATTTTCTTGGTTCATGGTACCACTGACTCCTTAAAAATAGCAGAATGGAAAAAATTTGCTGTGACCTACAGAACTGCAGGTATAAACCTACATGTATGACTCACCCTTAAAAACTGGCTTCTTTGCTATGACTATTACATGTGCATATACAACTCCCTTCTCCCCCACATTTATAGTGATATACATCCATCTGAAGATGGATGCATTCTCTTGAAATACAAAAGAATAATATATTAATACATGTGTAAATTCATTTTTCTTGGTTCACATAACAAAATGTTATGGTCAGAACACTGGTTTTTTTACATTTTTTAATTTTACTTTTTATTTGATCAGATTGCACCATATTTAAGTCCACAGGAGAAAGAACTATGGTCATCTTTAAAGGCAGCACAGTCCTGGGGACCTCCAAAGCTAATGAAAGAACAACTGTGATCCTGTTTTCTGGAAGAAGTTGCAATGCTTAGCAACATTTTCTGGGACTAAATAACAAAACATTTAACAAATATTATGGAAGTGCTTTTAAACTGAAATTATAAACCTGCACACTGCTTGTTTAAGTATGCTTAGTTTCAGCTTCAGCCTTCTTGCCATCAATAGGAACAATGCACATTTATTTTTCTTCAGAAGAGAAAAAAATTACACATTTAAAAGAAATGTACTGAACCACCACTAGCTTTTGAACTGGAGGGGTCTTTGGCTACCAAAACCAGTATAGAGTAATGTTAAAGCCTGCTGGAGATTGGAACTCTCAGGGCTACGTTCTGTCTCATATCAAACACAGATAAGTGGTCCCTGTAATTTTTATGACTATGGTGTCAAAAGTCTTCCATCCAAATTGCAATAAATATTGTAACGAAGTCTGGAAGCAAGGCCATTTGTACTTGCTCGGGGCTGAGAATTAAGATATCCTGTTTCTATTTAGACAGTCATTAGAAAGATCTAATGTCCATACTAAATGGTTTCCTGTTCTGAGCACTTAAAACTAGTTTTAGTAAAATTGACTTCCTGAACATTTTCTTATTTCTTACATGAATTTGAATCTTACACTTTCCCCCTCCCCTAATGGTGGGTTCCTCAGAGACTGTCCCCTAAGTAAGTATGATTATTTCAAATTAATTAAGAACTCCTGCAGATCGTTCTCTAAACTCACATATTTTTATGCTGATCCAAAGCAGATTTTATCAAGATACAGCACAATGCAGAAACGTGTTACTAAAGAATCTGGAAAAACAAAAAGTGGTATAACCTCCTTTACTTTCTCTAAAACAGAACTGGTTCAGATTTATCTTCTCCTTCTGTCCTGCCTTTCAATTGCATTCATTATTTTAATTCACAAATTAGTATTACATTTGTTGAAAAAAAATATTGATTTGGCTCAAAGGGCTCAGATGCATTTTCATTAGGATTTCAAACCTACGTTCTCTACCTATGAATTATATTTAAACTTTTAGCTTAAGCTTTGACAAAAAATGTGAAAATCCTCTATAGCTACCATAATTAATTTTGAACTCAAATATGCACTGTTCTCATGACGCAGCATGCTGATTCTTCTGAAAGATGATGCATGGAATTTTTTTTCAATGAACTAAGCTTAAAAAACCCCCCTAAAATAGTATTATTTTAGAATAAAGTTACAGAGAATGAAATTCTCTCTATGACAATGTATACTGTAATTATTTGAAGACAAACTGAGATTCTTTTCTTTTTAGGTTGTCCAGATTGGCCAAATAAAATGTGAGACTTTATAAAAGCTTTTCCATCATCCTGTTTAAGATCCTGCTACACATTGTTAGATTTTGCATGGATGGCATACCTGACTCTCATTAAGTGCCTACTAACTCCTATTAAGACAGATTTTGAGAAACTGTTTTGTGTAAGTATTCATAGAACTATTTCAGAAAACAGAAGCAGACACATTTGATTGCAAGCAACACCCATAGGCAGGAGTTAGATGTCTAAATACTTTTGCGGATCTTCAGCTAGGCATCTACTGGGAATAAAAATAATGCTAATCAAAATAAGAAAGTATAGAGTGTTATAAGGAATCTCAGGTTAAAAAGGTTTATTTTAGGAAAAAATACCTTGATTTGGAAAACTGACAGTGAAAAGTGGATACTTTGTAATCTTTGAGCTGTTTATTAAACATAAGTTTTTTCCTCTTCTACAATGCATGGCTTGTCCATACTTTCCCATAAATTACATATTTGCGCTATGATCTTCCTTGTAGATGCCTCCCAATATTTCAAAATTGAGTTTTCAATGTAGACACCTACAATGGTATACCTGTTGGAGAGCAGTTTCAAAACTTCCTCGGTAACCCCCAGATTTTTAAAATAACCTGTACCATCTTCCTGCAAAATAAATCTTAGCAGAATATTTCGTACATATTAAATCAGAAAATCTATGAGCTTTTAATTCATATGGTCTGGACATATTGGTGGACAATGAACTCAGTTCTGGACTTCGCGTTCATGTGTACAGCACTTATCTAATACAGAAAAAAAGTAGTAAACAGACCTCAGTACTTCTATACTTGTTCAACTAAAGATGGTGCATTTCAACCAGCATTTGATAGAATAAATATCTCTTTGTGTTCTCTGACAAAAGCTATGAATTATTAATTTTTACCATTGTATTCACTGAACAACTGTAATTGCAAGTAAATGCTGAAGTTAATGAAAAAATTAAGGAAAAGAGCTTCTTTATAAGAATTAATGAAACATTTTCACAAAATCTTTTCATACACCAATAATGTCTAATAATTCTTTACAAAGCTGCACCTCCATCTTTGAAGCTTAACAATTATAAAAAATGAACACTCACCTATGAAAAGTTATGGGTGCTATTTAAAATCTGAACACTGGTTCAGATAAGCACTTGGGAACATCTTCATTAAATGTGCATAGTTCACTGATGTCACTTTCACCTTATTCTTAATATTTTATCTTTTAGCAATAGATTGGCATACACTAGCGTATGGGTAGTTGTTTCTTTTAAAGGTTTGGGATGTGGTGGAGTTGTTTGATTTTTTATTTTGGGTATGGTCGGTGTTTTGGTTGGTTTTGCTGAAATTCTTGCAAATGCACACATAAGTTCTATATGCATATATGCAACAACTCATCTTTGAAAGTTCTGACATCAGAGGCTGTAATGGAGGCCAATGAGAAAACCTGAAATATTTGAATGCTTGAAAATTTTTACCAAGATAACCAGCAGATTGAAACTCTATGCCATGCTCCACAATGAGGAAGAACCACCTTCCCACATTCCAAAGCCTCTGTTCTAGGTAGAATAGTTGAAGCATTCTGACCAGCTGATCTGGTCTGCCAAGACACCTTCGTGAAACACAAAGTGCTGATATCAGCACTCTCTCATTCTGTAATGTTATAGGTGCACAACATAGTTATGAAAAAGTAATAGCTAAGAATGTGCACAGTATTTCTGAATTCTTCAGTTGTGGGTATTAAAATACCATCTTATATTCACTTATTTTAAGAAATATCTATATCTTATATAGACAGGTCTATCTATATTGAGATGGACATATTCTGTGCATTACACATTAAAAAAAGGAACTAACCAATTGTGACAGCAAAGAGTTTGAATATTAGTCTGCTTGAAAGTACGTAAGTTGATCAGGCAATCCTCTTCTAGTAGAACTATGGAAAATATAATTATTCCTACCTTCAAATTATTTTCAGTTATGCAACTGAAAAAAAATGATTCAATATGAATAAAGGTAATATGTGCCTTTAGTTATCAGTAAGTGAACTCATATGAAATTCATGTGCTTTTATTTCAGAGGAATATACCTGCTGTGGGTTCCTTCCAGTTATGTTAGTCACGCTGAAGATTAGACATAATTATGTTGGTAGGATATGCTGTAAATGACAATCAATGAGCCTGCCAGTTTTCTTCAGGATGACTTAGGGAGAGACAGAAGTGTAAACAGTTTATGATTCTGTGGTTTATATTTTAGGATCTTTTCCATTTTGCCTCATGTAACTACATTAGCTCCCACTATCAAACAAGGAGATGCACTGGCAGGTTTGCATAGAACCGTCTCTTGTTTGCAGGATAAACACTATATGAAAAATAACTAAATTGCTTCAAGAAGTATGTGTTACAAAATAATAAGTAAATAGACAACTTTCCTAAAAGTCCTATGTCTAAACATAGTTTATTCCATCCCTGACAAATGAAACATCATCATTCACCAATACTTGAAGTACATTCAAAATTGTCAGAAATCCTTCTATAATACACATTGAAACATGAGGAAGACATCACACATTAAATTACTATCAATAAAAAAAATCTGCATTTTGCTAAGTAGTTAATAAAAAAGGAAACATTTCGATTTTACATTTCCACTTTACATTTCCACTTTTCTAGACTACCACTTTAGTACACTCAAAATAAGGAACATAGAAAACAGCTTCTGTATTAATATGAGGAATGTGTAGTTTCTCACATTAACACTGTTGTATGTATTTTCAACTCTCTGTAGATCTGAACTTAAATTTTAGACCACTACACATGTAATGGTATAAATTATAGGATCATTTAGGTTGGAAAAGACTTTTAAGTTCATCACGTCCAACTGTAAATATGAAATAATTTGGCTGTAATTTCAAGTTTCAAGTACAAATTCGAAATTAATTTTAATAGTGTACCTATTTGAATCAGAAAAGCCAGTGTAGAAAACATGCAGGATGAAAATGTTAACTGTGATTTTGTTTCCAAAGCAGGTTCAATTTTTTTTCTGGTCTGCGCAGAAGACTGGGTTGCAATGATTCTACCCAATGCTGGTTTAAAGCCAGGAGTCTCTCCAGAGACATTCCCAGAGAATCAGTGCATGAAGGCTAGGTTTCATTAGACCAGCAGAGGAGACACAGACTTGTCAACACCACCTTTTCTGTTGGATTTGTAAATACTTGACAAGTAACTTTGTTTATACAGGTTTGGACAAGACTTAATCACCTACTAGCTTCAAGAAGTCAAATTTATCCTACTAAGAAATTTAAAACATTGAGGCCATTCTATGGCATCTGGCCATCTACACTGATGTCATATTTAAGTGATAACATTATTTCATAGAATCATAGAATCATAGAATAGTTAGGGTTGGAAAGGACCTTAACATCATCTATTTCCAACCCCCTTCCATGGGCAGGGACACCTTCCACTAAACCATGCCATCCAAGGCTATGTCCAACCCTGCCTTGAGCACCGCCAGCAATGGAGCATTCACAACTTCCCTGGGCAACCCATTCCAGTGCCTCGCCACCCTGACAGGAAAGAATTTCTTCCTCATATCCAATTGAAACTTCTCCTGTTTAAGTTTGGACCCATTATCCCTTGCCCTCTCACTACAGTCCCACACAAAGAGTCCCTCTCCAACATCCCTATAGGCCCCCTTCAGATACTGGAAGGCTGCTATGAGGTCTCCACACAGCCTTCTCTTCTTCTTCTAGTACATTAGCAAAATGAGGCAACATTCTTTTATATCATAATGCTATGCTCCAAGTTTGTCAGAACATCTTCTCTCAACTCCCTTTCTCCCTTGATATTAATACTATCCTTATGTCTTCTGATTTTCACAGGCTCTATTTATATAAAAAGAAAAAAGTTTATTGAGAAAGAGTTCTTTGCTAAACACAATTGCGCTGATTTTTGTGCTTTACATATTTTTAGTTAAGCTACAATTGTACATCTCTCCCCCTTATTCCAGTTGTAGGATACCTGTCGTTGTAGCATGCAATGGGTCAACCCATCCTCAAAGGTCGTTTGCATTTTAAAGGCATAATAAATATTTTCTTTCACATTTTTCATTAGCTTTTGGCATATGAAAAGGCATTCGGCTTTGCTACTTTAAAAAAAAAAAAAAAGAAAAGTGTCCTTTGTTGATCTGGAGCATTTTAAATCCAGCTTCCTGTGACTTCACTCAATATTGCATGAAATGTTTGATAACGTTCAAATAGATTGCTCTGAAACAGAAAATGTTAAGATATTCACTACGTGTCTGAAGTCTAAGTTACATAAGTAAATGTAATGAGATAGAATTTCACCAGAAGTATTAAAATGCATTATGGGACACGTGACATGTATCTCTTAAAATAGAAATGTTCTTTGTTTTTATATTTTAAAATTACATTACTGAGGAGCTGCTGTGGTCTTTTCTTTAAGATATCTTTAACATCTTTTTTGGCAAGGAAAGCAAACTGCTAGAAAGAATCTGCTTTCTAAAAGTGCTTCTTTGATTGCAAATGTGATAAAATGTAGGAAACTTTTTCCCTGCTAAAGCAAACCTGTTCATAGAACCAGACCAACCTAGGGAAACTAGCCAGTGTTAAGAGCTAGTCTAATCTCAGTTTAATCAGATCACAATTCTAACAAAATTTATCACAAAACATTCTCACAACCCAATGGAGATGTATTACATAGGTCACAAAAAATCAAAATATATACTCTGAAACTTTTGATTTCTGTGGATTAGTTCAAAGAAATGGAAATACTTTTTCCCTTCCAATTCCTCTCAACTTCTGTCTGCACACTTTTGGCAGTTGTTGAGTTAGACCTTTCAAAGTATTCTGAAAAAGATGCAGTCTTCATATTTGCAGCCTGCCAACAAATAAAAGCTCTTATGACTGCTAAAACTCAAAAGCCTTTAAGAAAGGTAGATAAACTTGTTTGGAAGTCTACAGAAAAACAAAGACAATGGGTCTGATCCTGAAAATAGGATTAGGAACTATTTACAGCTATTTTAAGCAAGTGGGCACTAATACAGAAATGTATTTGCCTGCTTCAAAGGGCTGCAAGTCCACCCTGAAGGTGACTTTAAGCACCATTATAAAACCCAAGCACCTAATACATTCTATATGGAAACAAGAATTTCTTTGTGGAAGATCAGCTTCCCACAGAAGTAAGTATCTGCTTAAAAACTTCCATAGCTTTTTATCATACTTTTTGTATGAGCAGAAACTCTTAAATAAAATAAACTAACCATGCAGAATGTTTATGTTGTATTTACAAGCAAGCAACAGGCATCATTGCTTGATATTATAATTCAAGGACAATCAATGCTATGTTATTGTCATTAATAAAAAAATGAGTCAATAGGCACAAACTTTTAATATAAGCCTAATTATGAGTGTCTGTTTGCACGAAACTAAAGATATTGAAAATGTTGACTTTGGAGATGTGCCTTTGAACTAAAAGCCAAGTATAAGTCAATAATCTATTATGATTTTCATTTTGCAGAAGTAGTGCCATTATTTCAAAAGGTCTCAAAAATCAATTTAGCATTTAGTATATCTGTGTAATAATGACATCCTAATTAAAAATCCCAATCTGAATAGCACAAAGGATAATGCTTAATCTCTAATCAATGAGCACTGAGAGAAGAAGTTATAGGTGCAATAACCTTTCTTAATGAGGTTTACTGTTTTTTTACAATTACATATTCCTTCATATTTCTGATAGCCACTCTTACACTGAAAATATATGCATGCAGACATTCTCCAACTAGCATTAGCAAATATGGTTATGAGCTTTGTAGAGCAAAATGAAGAAGAAAATTATGCATTTGGGTTTTTATGGATTAAGCTGCTATTGCTATATAGGGAACCTGACTGGTAATTTTATTAACATAAAAAGATCTCCAAACTGACAAGACACCTCAAAGTTAACGTCATTATTTATACATCCTTACACCCCTGTCAAGCTATTTATCAGATAAAATGTATATAAGATTCCTTCCATGTATCAGTAAGGGTGGCAATTCTCAATTTTTAAAAAATATTTTTTTCATTTTCCCAATTACCCTTATTAATTTGAGACTGCAGATTCTGAATAGCTGCCAGAAAACAAATCCTACGTAAAATACCTCACACAGCAATGATACATTTCCTTACATGTGTTCATCAGTGCACTAGATACTGCTCAATTACCTGTGCGCCAAATGATTATCTGAGAGCTCAATTTCATCTCCATTACCCTTCCCCCGCCTCATATTTCAGTTATATATGCTACTCAAATGTTAACACATCTTTGAACCTGCTATTTCTTCAGTTAATTTCCCACTAAGAGTGCTGGAGTAACAGATGCCATAATTATTCAATTATTATGCTCATTTTACATTCGCTCTTTCATGGCTTTGTATAAGATGGGCCTATTGGTCATTAATTTCAGAAGCAGTGCAATCTTATGCCAGTACAGCCTGCTATAGTCCTCTTCATGTGTGACTAAAAGTCTAATATATAGCAGAGATCTGTCAACTTATAAATGCTTAGATTGTTTCAAACTCAGGAAAAGTAAGTGTATGACCACATTTTTTAGTCTGTGACTTTCTGTTACTTTGTAAGAGTGTGCTGATTACTGTATCAAGCATTATATATTTTTTAAATTAATATAAAAGCCTCATCAAAAGCCAAGAGTTTCAGTGTAGTGTCTTTCAAACATTATAAACAAACTTTATTAGCATGTTATTTAAGGGCTTGGAGTGCTGCCCATGTAAGCTGAAAGACTATCCCTGATAACCTGTCCATGCAACTGAAATGGCAAGAAATTGTTCTCAACAAGTTAAATTTTTTTTTAAAACAAGATCTTTGCCACTGAACACACTAGTAAAAGGGTAATACGGTTAGTGAGGGCTCACACAACCCTACAACTGAAAACAAAGATTTTTGTGCTGTGTTGCGTGAGTACTATGGCACAACTTCTCACTAAGATTGCATGGAAGTACATGTGGAGATAGAAGAAGAAAAAAAAAAAAAAAAACAAACAAACAAGATAATAAACCACACACACACACACAAAATAACAACAACCTAAAAATATAAACAAAATGAACAAACCACCGCCACAACAACAACAAAAAACACACAAAAAAGTTACCACTTGGTATAAGGCATTTTCTGTATCAAACACAGAGAAAGATGACATGTTTGCAGAATCTCTAAGAACTTTGGAAGACAAATAAAAGTATGTTAATGAAACATGCAAAATATACCTATAATGTAATCCTTTCAATCAAAACATACAACTGACTTTGTGACAATGCACATGTTTTAAATTCAGTGTAACAATGATCTACATATTCAATTTTCTGCTTTAAATGTATACCGGATCCCTGACCTTATCCTCAAGGTCACTGAAAATCTTAGATATTTTAGGATTTTCATTAACATTATAAAAAATAGGAAGTCATATGTAATACACAACAGGAATAAAGGATTTGTTATAGAAAAGGAAAACAGCATTAGTCCCCAGAGCGTCGATGCAAAAGGATGCCAAATAGACCAAAGCTACTAGCTGAGATTTTGAATAGGTCTTCTCCCTTCCTTCCCCTCTACCAATCTGTGGCACCAGAACTATTCTCAGTATATGCATGCATATGAATTCTGCCTTATTCTAGTTTTCAAAAATACTGATTGACTTCTATATGCAAGAAGCTTTCCTGCATCAGAAATTACTATTTTTATACACTACACCCTCAGGGTGTAGTACAGTATAATCTATACTTACATGCTTTTTCATGGAATTTGCTCGTAACCAAAATGTGAGAGCAACTATGAGAAAATTAAATAGAACAAGAGCTGCCATGTGCTCCACAATTGAAGGAAACACTAAGTAGCAGAAATGGGAATTAAACAGGACATTGTGTTGTGCCAAATACCAAATGTGAAACCAAAATATCTGCCAAGCCTCCCTATTTGTTACAATATTTCCATATTTAGGTAAATTTATGCAATTATGTACCCTGCAGTGGTAATGGAACTGTGCTTTAGCCCTTTTGCAGCATATGCTGCTGGCACAAATATCCTCTTTTGAGGGGATAAAAACCAACTTGGCCAAGATTACATATGTTGATTTTATATTAGCATTGTGACTGTGCCTAACAGCTGGTCTTAAATGTAATGAAACTGTGTTGGATTTATTCAATTAAACAACTTTGTAGACTCTTTAAGCACATGCATTTCTTATAGTTCCTGTGTTTTTGAATTTGCTTTGATCAGAGCACTAGCAGTTGCACTATTTCTCTAAACATTTGAAATGTATCTGTGAGCCAGACAATAAGCATATTGAAGATTTATATTCTTCTTATGCTCTATGACCCTAGATTTAAACAGTGAGGTCACGTCTACCAATCTCTTATTCTTTTTCCTATTATGTGCTTAACAGAAGTTGTGAAATGAGCATGTTCTTGCCTGTTGAGTTTTTTTCCCCAAACAATTACTAAGGTGTGCATCAGTTTTACAGTCAGGAAGATGTTCAGAATTTTTTTACTTATGTGTGTGTGTGAAAGACACTTTGGAAAAGACATCACTTTTTTTTTTTTTTTTTCTTTTTTAATAGCTGCACACTGGGTGATTTGTCAAAATTACTGTGATATGTATGTGAAATATTTCCATGTCACAGGGAATACAGATGCTGTATGCCAGCCATATTCCAAAGATGAGTGAGGTTACCTCCAGCCTGAGAACCCCACAAAAGACGACTCCGAGTCCAAGAAAATTGTTGACATCCACAAATCCAGAAATAAGCTCAATATTACTGAGTACTTACTGAAGACTCTTGAAGGCAGAAGCAGCCTTTGAAACTATAGAGAGATCTTAAACTGCTGTCTCATAATCATAAGCAATAACATTCTGCAAACACATGAACATATCTAGAAAGCAGTAGAACAAGCATGAGACAGAGTTTATGTATACTAAGATCATACATAACGTAGCATCATTGTCAATAGTTTATAAAATATCAATTTCTTCGAAGACAATTAGTGTTCTTCTTGTCATCTATAAACAAAAAATTTCAAACCACAAGTTCTAAATGCATAAAATGATACTCAAGAACACAGAAATATCTGCATCTCAATCTAAAGTAGGAGTTATTAAAACATCAGTAGAAGGTAGTTCTAGATCCTGTTTTTAAGAATATAAATCTCACTTTTCAAACGGTCTTAATGCTCCAGTTTTCTACCAACACTGCCTTATTTGTACACTCACTATAAGATTCCAGGTCCTTCCAAAGGCTAGTGAAAGACTGAGAACTATTGCTGCTCAAGTGAAACAGCCTAAGAGGTTTGCTGACACTTGTCAAAGGAATTGCCATTGCCTGTACAGGTGTGCCTCCATTACCTACATAAGGAAGCCTCACATTTCTGAGAAAGCAAACCTCTTGAAAAGGTTTGACCTGCTACCTGATGGAGACCACCTAACCTCATTGTATAGGATTTTTAGTAGGTGACTTTTTATTATTACTTTTTGAAAGATTAATCTTCATGGCAGGTCCTGAAAAAAGTTTCTTATACCTTGTTGGCTTCCTCTAATATATTCCGACAACACTATTACTCAGTAACACATTTTAGTCTCCTGAACAAATTAGGAGAAAGAATGGGTTTAATAATATCATGCAAATATTTAATTTTGCTCAAAGCAGTGAGATTAAAGTGCGTTAACCATCTTCTCCAATAAGCACTCCATAAAAGGAAAACTGAGCTGTTCCAGAGACTGAGCTAGCCTAGGTTCACGTCTGCACCACATATCGCTGTAAGTGTTAAGGCAGAAATCAGTTTTTATTTCATGTAAGGCAAGCTTATGCTCCCAAACACCTGATGTTCCTCATCCATGTTCTTCAAAGGACGATATTCATAAAAATCTTACTTTCTAAAATGAGCTTATGTTAAAGGATACTCTTTACAAACACTTCAGCTATCTTATAATAGCAAAGCAGTTTTAGAGCATTTTGCAATAGTTGTAATAGTGGATGGTCACAGGTAGGGAACCTACAGCATTTACTAGTCGTCTGATACAAAACTTTAAGATTCAATAGATGACTAAAGTCTTTAAATCCCTCCGTTAAATTCAACAACCCCCAGATTAGAGATTAAAGAGTATGTAAAAATGACAATTTCAGTGAGTGTAGTCTAGTCTAACACCAGCTGATTTACACTATTTACCTTGTGGTAAACAAAACAAACATTGGCTTTATTTTTTAATATCTAAGAATCACTCAAGGATGTAAGCTTAGCTAGTACAGCTTCCCTTATTTGATGCACAACTAAAAGTAAATACAGGTGTACTTTGCCTTGCTTCAAAGCAAAATAATCTTTTATAGAAGTCTATCACAAGTGTTTTTAAAGATGGCAGATTTGGTGTGAATTTCATTTAAGAGTCCTGGCATGACAAAATAAAAGTTTTGGGGGAAAAAAAAAAAAAAAAAAAAAAATTTTGAAAGAGTTATCAGAGCTAACAACTGCAAGAAGTCTTTACTTACCTCTTGTACTAGCAAATGGCACTGACACAACATTCATTTTAGGAGAAATGTAAAACTGGGTTTATGTTCATAAAGGTTTTTATATATATTTATACATTATAAATCATGTATTATAAATTAAGTGTGTTTGTAAATGTGCAAAGTCTCTACCCTCCTAAGCAAAAATGTTCACTCTCCTGATCTTTATAACTGAACAGTCAAAGTACTGCTATTACTTACATAACTACTGTATTATAGCTGTGCCTGATAATGGAGTATAAAATTCATTTTTCTGTATCTGATAGTATATTGCCTCATATTATAAACAAATGTTGTATATATTTATAAAAAGATACATAATTGTAGCTTACTATGTAGATTGGATTAAAATTTTTTTTGCACTATTTTACGAAAGCTGCTTCTTTCATTCTATATTTTTAATCTAAGTAAGTTCTGATACAATTGACTATTCATTTAAATAATTATGGGATATCTATCTATAATCTGCATTCAAAGAATTTACTTGACAAAGTCTTTTAATTGTGCCAGAAATTTTGGGGGCAGTGAAGGAAACAGGTGAGAAAATATTCACTAAATATTTTTGCAAAACTGTGAATCATTTAGGAAAAAAGAACGACATGGTGAATTGTGACGTAATCCTTTAGTAATTGAGCATGCCAAGGCATTGAGCTTTTTTGTGTAAGAAATTAAAATAAGAACTATTTCAATGTTTTTTTATCTTTTTGCATAGACATATATATTGAATCCCTGTTCTTAATTTAGTTCAACAGTCTTCTACGCATAGTGAGAAAAAAAAAATAAACCCAGACATTACCATTGGCCTTAAAATTTGATCCAACTTTTTAGTAGCAATTACTATTCCCATGACACCTAACCAAGTTTAACAATTCCCGGTAGCAAGCAAATTACAGATGCTTCTCATCATGAGAATATTAAAAACAGGGGAAACAATCATGAAATTTATTAATTAAGAAAATAGGTTGCAATGAAGTGATTCAAAACTATTTTTGGAGTTTTGATTTAAACATAAAGAACATATGGCAATTATACGCCTAGCTGAAAAACTTGCTTTTTCATACGATTCAAAATACCAATAGTGGAGACAGAAAACTTCTAAAGCAGTTTGTGTCCTTGACCTGAGTAACATAACCACCATATATTTCCACCAGTGAACAATTAGCTGCCTGAAAAAAGACTACTTATGGTGAAAGATAACAGGATATCACAACCTAGTCATATCCAGTACACTGGATACATATAAGCAGAGTTAGATTTTTAAGAAGTACACAAACATCACCCATGCACCCCCATATATTGTAGAATACTGAAAAAAACGCAGGAGAATTGAGGTTTTGAAAGACTCTGTGGCTTAAGCAATCAACAGAAGGTTGATGTGCTGAAAAACCCCCAGACCTAAACTTAGTAGTAAATTAAATGAATTTTGCAGCTTTCCTCTCCTGTTTAGATTAAGAACTTAAGAGTTATTAGTATTGTAGAATTTCAGTAAAAGGTAACCAGTCTTCATAATAATGTCTGAAGATTTCCCAGCCAAGAATACTGTGAACACTTGACACCCTAATTGTTTACATTACAGGGAAAAAGCATCAATTTTTGGCTATGTCTTGATGGCTAGCAACTTTTACACAGGAAAAATAAAAACTAAAAACACAAATCAGACCTCACCTTCAGTTATGCCCTTCAACCCACCAAATACTCTTGGTGACATTTTGAATAGATTTAAAGTGCATGCTGACCAGTCTTCGAAAATTTAGGCTAACAACTCCATTTGCAAATATCAACACAACCAAAGTGACTGATAAGTTTTGAAAATCTTAACCAACTGTGTCATCTCAGTAAGCTTGTAATTCTTTTTTTCAGTCTTCAACTGCATCTATATTTAAATCCACTTACTCTTTGACAGCTTGTCTTAATACAGTCTTAAACATTCATAAAACTTACGTTGAGAACGTTCAAACAAGCAAGGTATAGTTCTCTGTTAAGAATTTTGTAGGAGCCAGAATTTTAAAATGACCATCATATCCTTACCATTACATTTTCTTACTTTATTGTAAGCAGCAACAAAACAGCTTAAATGTAACCCCGACACATGTACATTAGCAATGCTTTGAGTGACTGCACAATAAGTGCACCACAGTCAAATCTTGATCTTGAATAACAAGGTAAAGCCCTATTCCACCACTGTTACTAATGAGGTAAATTCTTTTGTGTATTGATTTTAATTAGCTCACTTGCTGAAAAAAGTCCTGCATTGCATGATTAAGAGCAGCAATATAGCCCTGGGTAAGGACCAGACCTGCTTTAAAGTCTGGCATAATACACAAATTGTCAGTATCATAAAATCTAATTTTACATATATATACAAATGCATATTTTATTAGGGTATTTTTTGTTGTTTTGATTTCAATGGTCTGCTCCAAAATTTAAAAGACTACATTCAGTGTATTATACTGAATCCCAGTACAAAAAAATTATGCTAAATATTAACATAGGACAGACCACAGAAGTACTAGTTGGAGACTGGAGCATCGTGACAAAGAAATTCATAAAAGTGTTTACAACTGAGAAGTTTATAAGGTTTTCTGTAGCTGGGAGGACATCAGTGATGCATGCAACAGGAATTATCTCCACTAGATATAAAATTAGACCTTCATTTCACTGATGTACTTAGATGAATGCTTAATATAACAATTCTTCTGATTGTATAGCTATTATGTATATTATTCTAAGATGCATTTAATAAGGTATGATAGTTGTATCCACATGAATTATTGGAAGTACTTATCATCAGATATTAGTTCTGTGCATTGACTAAGCATTTCTAGCGTACATCACCAAAACCAGATCTAAACTTATACAGAAATAATTATTTTGTTTGATAAATAAAAAGTTGACTGAGGTCACTCTGACTTTTTAGTTCTCGAAAAAATTATTTCTTCATTCTGCTCTGCAAAGCTCTCATCATTCAACCTTGTAGGTGCACTTCAAAAGCTTTAAGAATCTTACATTAGTTTTCTGGGAAGTATTTTCTCATTAATGTCTAACATATGTACCCTGTAGGCATGATTCACACAAGCCTTTGGAATTCTAAGGAAATGATGATCAGTCACGGAAATGTGTAAAGATTCAAGAACTCTGGCAATTTTCACTTCAAATACTGCCAGCAAGTTACTATTATAAAAGTACTTTTCTCACCATATCACTGAAAAAAATGCTATGCGTGCTGCAGCTATGAGAAAAGTTACACATTTAATCAACTCTACCACCTGAAGGTATATTTCCTCAAAGTTGAAAACTGAATTTGTTACATTCAGAGAAATGCTAATCATACACAAGAGATGTTTGGTAGATCCTGAATAAAGTTTATACCTTGGAGGAGGAACAGTGTGGAGAAAGGAGAAGCTAGCCAATCAGCAGATGAAACATGCGCCTAAATCTTCTTGGCCCTAATTAATCACAGGAACCATGCTCTGACAATAGTTTAAATGTCAACTATATATTTTTGTTTAACATCATCCTCGGAAAGACAAACATGTACATCTAATAATAGTGAATGTATTTAAGTCATTGATTGGTTGGTTTAAAAAAAATGAAAACTATCCCCTGGATCACAAAAGAGCTGGTAAAAATTAAAAGTAATGAGCTCATTTCAATAAAAGTTTATGAGACTGGTTTCATGCTGACAAAGTGGGTCCTGCAGGCAGTACCCCTCCACCTACCTTCCAGAAAAAGAAAAATCCTCCATTTCAAAATATTTTTAAAATCTTTTAATGAGGTATTAAAATGCAGCTACAACTGTACAGGTAAACTAAAAGGATTTTGTGTGTCTTTGAGATCACAAATAAGCCATTTTACAATACGAAATAATTTTGAGAAGAAGCTAAACATATTTGTCAGCAGGAATTCTTACAGATGGAAAATTCTCTTGACATCATAATGAATGATGTCAAAATATCAACTAAATCCCCCCAAATAATTTTTCGGTGCCTCTCAATATTTCAAAATTGACCTTTCATGGTTTGCAATATAACTATCATGTAAGTACATTATAAGATACAAAAATACAGTACAGAGAAACTAAGACAAAGAAATGAAGTTGCATGGACCAAAGCACTTGCTCACTTTCCTTGTAACTAGACAAAGGCAGTTGTTTTAAAATTGAGAGCTCCAGTAGCCTGAGCTCTGAGAAAGGATTGCCATATTCATAAATAACGTGCACTGTTACATCCAAAATATGACTCACCCGTAATTATCTAAGAACGTAAGAAACAAAATAAACCAGACAAAACCAAATGAGTTACTTTAAATCTGTGCTCCCTAATAAAATCTAATCAGTAAAAAACAATTATTAATTTTGTTCTCCAACTAGCAAAAATGTTTGTTTATTTGTTGTAGTGGTATGCATGGTATTAAAAAACTCCAAAGAGTAGCATTCTAAATCAGATGTTTGTAACATAATTTTATTAACTTGAATTTGTTAATGTGAGACCCTTGATTTTTTTTTTTTTAAAAGAAAAAAGTTTTAGATTTAACTATCGTTTAAAATATGATAAATCATGCAAATTATTCTTTAGAAAAAGTGACCTAAATTCAGCGACCTTAATTCTGCATTCATTTACACATTTACGGTAAAAGTAAAATCTAAATCTATGTTTTGACAACATAATATGACAAACAGCCAGTACATGGTAGGAATTAGGTATCCTTGATAACCAAACCCTGTGTGTATCACAATAACATTAAACAGTAGTTAATCAGTTCAAGGTAGAAAAAGATAGAAGCTGGGGGTGGACTTCCACATAATGACGGTCCACAAGGGGACAAGGTAAATTCGGTCCTCTGGCCAAGCCACGGTTTCAAGACATGGGCAGAAAGGAAAACAAGTCTGCAAAGTTGAAAGATGGCATATTCCATAGAGGAGGAACTTGAAGGTAGATTTAGGTAGCCAGTTGTATTGAACAAGTTGGTTTTAGTGTGTCTCTGACCTATATTGCCACTTCTCACAACTTGTACATGTCAGAACTAGAAACCCTAAAAATTTTCCTCCAGCAATCATGAACAAAAGTTTGTAACAAATATGTTTGCAGAGGGCATCAAAAGAACCTTTCAGAAACTGTAACACAAATATTGTATTACAGTGATGCTTCTTTTTCAAACTGGCTTTAAATTTACACCACCAAGGATGCAGAGTCCAATACTAAACAATGTTTCACTAGTGTAGTATTATGTTAGAAAGCTAAAAATATGTATACAGTTTTAAAGAAAGTAAAGTATTTCTGTTATTCCCTAAAATGGCTCACCCTCAACAGACACTCATTACATATGAAAATATGTTTAAGTACAATATATACAAAATGTGTTTACCATAAGAAAAGGTTAGTTGAATAATTTTCAAAATTTATTAATTTGAAAAATGGCAATATAGAACAGCTGTGAATGAAGCCATTTAGAGTTGTGGTGTTCCTGACTACACAGTTACTAAACAAACTGATATAAAAAAGGGGTTAAAGCACCTGATAAATAAGCCATCTGCATTTCTAAGAATTACTTTAGAGACGAATATAAAAGGAAAACAAGAAAATGTTTAGAAAATTAATGAATATGAAATGTCTTTTAAAACCTGCTCTGTAAATCATAGAATCATAGAATAGTAAGGGTTGGAAAGGACCTCAAGATCATCGAATTCCAACACCCCTGCCATGGGTAGAGACACCTCCCACTAAACCATGCCACCCAAGGCTATGTCCAACCCCACCTTGAACGCTGCCAGGGATGAAGCATCCACAATCTCCCTGGGCAACCCATTCCAGGGCCCCAACACCCTCACAGTAAAGAATTTCTTCCTCACATCCAATCTAAACTTCCCCTGTTTAAGTTTAAACCCATTACCCCTTGTCCTCTCACCACAGTCCCTAATGAAGAGTCCCTCCCCAGCATCCCTATAGGTCCCCTCCAGGTATTGGAAGGCTGCTATGATGTCTCCACGCAGCCTTCTCTTCTCCAGGCTGAACAGCCCCAATTTTCCCAGCCTATCTTCATACGAGAGGTGCTCCAGTCCCCTGATCATCCTCGTGGCCCTCCTCTGCACTTGTTCTAACAGTTCCATGTCCTTTTTCTGTTGAGGACACCAGAACTGCACACAATACTCCAAGTGAGGTCTCACAAGAGCAGAGTAAAGGGGCAGGAGCACCTCCGTCGACCTGCTGGTCACACTCCTTTTGATGCAGCCCAGGATATGGTTGGCTTTCTGGGCTGCAAGTGCACACTGCCGGCACATGTTCATTTTTTCATCTACCCACACCCCCAAGTCCTTCTCTGCAGGGCTGCTCTGAATCTCTTCCCCACCCAACCTGTAGCTGTGCCTGGCATTGCTCCGACCCAGGTGTGGGACTTTGCACTTAGCATGGTTAAACTTCATCAGGTTGGCATCAGCCCACCTCACAAGTGTGTCAAGGTCCCTCTGGATGGCATTCCTTCCCTCCAACTTATCAACCGAACCACACAGCTTGGTGTCATCGGCAAACTTGCTGAGGGCACACTCAATCCCGCTGTCCATGTCACCCACAAAGATGTTGAACAAGACCGGTCCCAACACCGATCCCTGACGGACACCACTCGTTACTGGTCTCCAGCTGGACATTGAGCCACTGAGCACTACTCTTTGCGTGCAGCCATCCAGCCAGTTCTTTATCCACCGAGTGGTCCACCTATCAAATTGATGTCTCTCCAACTTAGAGAGAAGGATGTCATGCGAGACGGTGTCAAAGGCTTTACACAAGTCCAGGTAGATGACATCAACTGCTCTGCCCCTGTCCATCAGTTCCGTAGCCCCTTCATAGAAAGTCACCAGATTGGTCAGGCAGGATTTCCCCTTAGTGAAGCCATGCTGGCTGTCCCCAAGCACCTTGTTGGTTTTCATGTGCCTTAGCATGCCTTCCAGGAGAATCCGCTCCAAGATTTTGCAGGCACAGAGGTGAGACTGACTGGTCTGTAATTCCCCAGCTCATCCATTTTCCCCTTCTTAAAAATGGGGTTATATTTCCCTTTTTCCAGTCATCGGGAACTTCACCTGACTGCCATGATTTTTCAAATATGATGGGCAGTGGCTTAGCAACTTCATCTGCCAGCTCCTTCAGGACCCGTGAATGGATTTCATCCGGTCCCATGGACTTGTATACATTCAGGTTCCTAAGGTGGTCCCGAACCAGATCCTCCCCCACAGTGGACCCATGGTCCCCATCCTCACCGTCCCCGCGTCTGCCTTCCAAGACTTGGGTGGTGTGGTCAGAGCATTTTCAGGTGAAGACTGAGGCAAAGAAGTCATTAAGAACCTCAGCCTTCTCCAAATCCAGGGTAGCCAGTTCTCCCGATAGCTTCCAGAGAGGGCCTACGGTGTCCCTAACCTGTCTTTTATTGGCAATGTACCTATAAAATCCCTTCCTGTTATCCTTAACATCCCTAGCCAAGTTTAATTCTAAGTGGGCCTTAGCTTTCCTAACCTGGTCCTTAGCTTCCCGGACAGCATCCCTGTATTCTTCCCAGGTTGCCTGACCTTGCTTCCACCTTTTATAAGCCTCTTTTTTCCTTCAAATTTTGCTCAGCAGGTCCTTATCCATCCAAGGAGGTCTCCTGGCCCTCCTGCTGAACTTCCTTCTAGCTGGGATGCATCGCTCCTGAGCTTGCAGCAGGTGAGCCTCGAATATCAACCAACAGTCTTGGGCCCCCCTGCCCTCTAGGGCTGTATCCCACGGAACCTTACTGAGCAGGTTCCTGAAGAGGCCAAAGTCTGCTCTCTTGAAGTCCAGGGCAGTGAGCTTGCTGCACGCTCTTCTCACTGTCCTGAGGATCTCAAACTCGACCATCTCATGATCGCTGCAATCAAGGCTTCCCTGGAGCATCACATTCCCAACCAGCCATGGAAATATAGGTGTTACTTTAAAAAGTATTAAAAAAAAAACAACATCAGAATCACAATGTGAAACTATGTATAATTTTTATTCATGTCCTTGCAGGAATTATACTTGTACTAAAAATATGCCTGGTATAAAATACTCAAGTTTTAGAGACTTTCACATTACACTCATGCTATCAATAAAACCTGAAGGTATTCTCAAACCAACTTGCACATTAAGAATATTACATTCTTCTTCACTTTCCCTGTATTCCTTTTTCCTATTGAGTTTTGATTTCATCAAAATTCAGAATCAGTTTTTCAAAATACAGAATGTTGCAAACTGATTAATGGAACTCATGTTCACTTAGGCATTCCTAGTAGGAACTGCAGTAAAATGTAGCTTAAACCAACTGAAACATAAGGTGGAATTGAGACTTTTTTGATCTCTGAAAACCTGTCTATAAGTAAGAGTTTCTTATACCTCTGTGAGATAAAGTAGGTATTTGAACAGGTTTAAATGCAATATATATTGATATATGTATTCACAAATACAAGAGATATTCAGAAAGAGTAGAGAAATATTGTCATCTCAAATAAAATAAAACTTGATCTGCCCCACTACCAACCCCTCCCCCTTATTTTAGCAAAGTGGGACTTTAAGTATTACATTATTTTTCTTCTTTGTACTGTTGTTGACACTCTCAGAACCATCTTCAAAGCACCGTACTCTTTTGTGTTGTGTAAAACCAGTATGCTTCCAATTTTGCCATCAATCATCTTTAATAGCATATGCTATTAATGCAATTTTGTTATTGAAGATTCCTAAATCTATTCAGTGGTTTGCACAAGACAATTACGTTTTTTGTTATATGCATGCAGGCAATCAGATAGCGCCTTTTTAAATTAAAGCAATTAAACATGGTCATTATAAACGGTAGATTATTAAAAAAAATCATGAAGTGTCAATATGACAGTCTTTGATTTAAAATAAAATGGTAACTGAATGGAGAGAGAATTTTAATTATTTCATTTCGAAAGTGTACTTAAAAATCTGCTTTATGGAAGATTGTTGGTGTTGGAAAATTTTTTTCACAGTTTCTACAGTGTTATAGGTGGTTTTACAGATATTTTCTAACATCTTGAAAATCCTTTTTTTGCAATCTATAAAACTATTTAGGAAATGTGGTCACTTTCCATGTATAAGTAACTTTTGTTCCTTTTTTTTTTTTTTTTGCTAATTGTGTTAAAATAAAAAAAAAATCAGCACTGGTAGAGTAAGATCTGTTTATGTAACAATAAAAATTTTTCTATGTCTGTATATATCAATAAAAATTAACAAGTTATGCATATCTTTGTCATAATAATTTAAACAGCTACTTTTTTTGACAGACCACTTCTTTCTATTGTCTTCTTTCCTCCTGCTGTAACTGGTTACTCCCCATCTACCTTTGTAATATCAAAGCCACTCATTCAGGGAGGAGCTTCAGCATATGTGTAATGCGTGCACAGCTTTACAGGTACCAACATTAGTTTAAAATAACATTAATAAATCACTATGCATTAGTATATAGCATGCCATGCTTTCAGTCATAGTGTAATTGTAGTTCATGAGTATCAGAAAGAACTCTAAACTTCCTGAGTGTTCCTCCTTGCATGTCTTACCCTGCAGAATCTTGAGGAACATGATTAGACGTATCTGGATCATCTCCACATCTGATAAGTTTGAAATATAAACAAGAAATTTGAACAATGAAGTTTGACAGCTTTTTACACCCAGATGTTATAGAATTACAATGAAACATCTACAGATTATGACACTGTAGAAATATCCTTCATAGACAGAAAGACCCATTAAAACTGCTTAAAATATGGTCCAGAATGTCAAATATGACCACTTCACTCCCCCAGTCCAAAATTTATGGCTGTATCCTGTAGACACTCAGGTAGAGTTTAGGGGAAGATATCTGTAAACATGGGGCTTTCTTAATTACTTTTGCTCCTTAGAGCCTTCTGGAGAGCAGTAAGCTGAGTGGAGTAAAGTGCAGCTGTTTTTAACTTACTGCTAAATTCAATATGCAGGCATTAGCCTGGCAAAACTGGATTCTGAGATCCTTTTATTTACATCTTTGGATTTAGGGAATATTTCCTTCAGGAAGCCTACCTTACATACTTGAGTAAAATAAAGCCAACAGATTTTCTTCAGAACCCGTGGACATAACTCAGGTTTCATGCCAAATGCAGATTTATATCTAGAAATACCAAGAAACCCATAAAACAATGAAAGATGATAAATGTTCACATGTGACTTTATTTACTCTTCTACTGAGTATGAATAGGACATAGCTTTTGCCTTTAAAAGATGTGTTGGCTCTGATTACTAAAAAGAGTAGTTAAGAGTAAACAAGATTGCCATACATGTTCTTATTTGAACTTCGCTATGGTTGATTATCACAACCTTCCTGATGTTGATACAAGACTTTTCCTTCTCCCATCCTGTTTTCCATCTCTCCCTTCCCACCCCAAAGGCAGTCATTAAGATCCAAAGAATCCCCTTTACAATTTCTGTGTTCTACCACTGATGATGCTTGAATCATAACACTACAATCAAAACAATCAGTGATAAAGGTATCATTATAAAAACACCCTTAGTGGAAAATATTATTGCCTTCACTTTTATTGTACCCATTTTTAATTCAGACATTGATAAGAATCTTATTCAGAGCTAGTACAGAATTCTGCCAAGACTGATAGGAATATTTCTGGGTTTCATGTCTACTGTATGCTCAGCAAAAACCAATGCCATCTACAAAACTGAATCTAGAGCAGGAAATTTACATATAAGACTGGACTCTGAAAAGGAATTTTTCAAAAAATGCCTTTTTAGGAACACGTACCTCAAATACAAGCACTCTGGAGAGAATATAAATAAAGTTATCTTAAATGTAGTGTTATACAGTACTCACAGAATCACAGAATCACAGAATAGTAAGGGCTGGAAAGGACCTCAAGATCATCGAGTTCCAACCCCCCCGCCATGGGCAGGGACACCTCCCACTAAACCATGCCATCCAAGGCTATGTCCAACCCCACCTTGAACGCCGCCAGGGATGAAGCATTCACAACTTCCCTGGGCAACCCATTCCAGGGCCCCAACACCCTCACAGTAAAGAATTTCTTCCTCACATCCAATCTAAACCTCCACTGTTTAAGTTTAAACCCATTACCCCTTGTCCTCTCACCACAGTCTCTAATGAAGTGTCCCTCCCCAGCATCCCTATAGGCCCCCTTCAGGTATTGGAAGGCTGCTAGGAGGTCTCCACACAGCCTTCTCTTCTCCAGGCTGAACAGACCCAACTTTCTCAGCCTATCTTCATGTGGGAGGTGCTCCAGTCCCCTGATCATCCTCGTGGCCCTCCTCTGCACTTGTTCTAACAGTTCCATGTCCTTTTTCTGTTGAGGACACCAGAACTGCACACAATACTCCAAGTGAGGTCTCACGAGAGTAAAGGGGCAGGAGCACCTCCGTCGACCTGCTGGTCACACTCCTTTTGATGCAGCCCAGAATACGGTTGGCCTTCTGGGCTGCAAGTGCACACTGCCGGCTCATGTTCATTTTTTCATCAACCCACACTCCCAAGTCCTTCTCTGCAGGGCTGCTCTGAATCTCCTCCCCACCCAACTTGTAGCTGTGCCTGGACTTGCTCCGACCCAGGTGTAGGACCTTGCACTTGGCATGGTTAAACTTCATCAGGTTGGCATCAGCCCACCTCACAAGCATGTCAAGGTCCCTCTGGATGGCATTCCTTCCCTCCAATGTATCAACCGAACCACACAGCTTGGTGTCATCGGCAAACTTGCTGAGGGCGCACTCAATCCCACTGTCCATGTCACCCACAAAGATGTTGAACAAGACCGGTCCCAACACCGATCCCTGACGGACACCACTCGTTACCGGTCTCCAGCTGGACACTGAACCACTGAGCACTACTCTTTGCGTGCGGCCATCCAGCCAGTTCTTTATCCACCGAGTGGTCCACCTATCAAATTGATGTCTCTCCAACTTAGAGAGAAGGATGTCATGGGAGACAGTGTCAAAGGCTTTACACAAGTCCAGGTAGATGACACCAACTGCTCTATCCCTGTCCATCAGTTCCGTAGCCCCTTCATAGAAGGTCACCAGATTGGTCAGGCAGGATTTCCCCTTAGTGAAGCCATGCTGGCTGTACTACCTCATGTTTCCATGACATTTCATTGAGACAGCTTCTTGTACTGAGCAAAATGAACGCTAATGCAGCTTTACAAGAGCTTAAAAATAAAAAGAACAACCCCAACACTATAACCATTTTTGCAGAGAAAAAAATCAAAGCATATGGAATGTTAGACTTGTGTCCTTTTGTTTTGAAAGAGCTAAGCATGTCTTGTATCTCAAACCAGCATTCAGAATTGTTTCTTTGGGGAAAGTAGGTAAGGAGCAAAACAGGATTTCAGTGAAGAGACAGAGAGAGAAATCTGCTCTGGGGAAATGGTGAATTCCAAATCTTTCAACTGTAGAAATTAGAGTATTTGAGGAATATCAACCATGTGGAGTACACAAAGTAGTTTTAGCTGGCATAAATTATGTGGATAAGCAACAGTATAAGATATAAATCTATGTGGTATATCAAAAAGTGTGCGAAGAAATATTCCCTTCCATCCAAAGTGTAAGAAGATATATTCCCTTCTGTCCAAGCACCACTCAGCACTTTGGGGTCCCTAATTATCTAGAGGTAGTTGTGAATTTGTTCTGATACATTTTGGTAAATAATCTTTAATCCATTTTGTGAATGATATCAACTATATCTGACCATGTTAGCACCAAGCCTAAGAAAGACTTGTGTCTATGTGTCGCTGTAGATTCCCCTCATTTTTTCAGAATAAAACCTATCAGATAACAGTATTAAGTACAATTAGCTTTTTCTGCATTGCTGAATTTGAAATATCAAGACAATGAAACAAACAAACAAAAAGAAAGATAGAGGAATCCGTCACCTATATTAATGAATGTTTCAGATCAGTTTAACCTGAGCTAATATATTTTCTTAATGACAAATCAATGTCAAAAATAATGAAAGAACTTAAGATTCTGTGTGCTTTCCTAAAGTCTTTGCTGTTAAACAGGGTTGTACAGCCTGCCAGTCTTGCATTATTTATTGGCTGTGAATATTATTAGACCCTGTTGTGGTTTACAGTATAGAATAGGTAGAAGCCAATTATTTGTTCTACATTCTTTCAAGAGAAACACATTTGAAAAGAGAAAAAAAGAAGTCTATATATCAGCTAAATGAAATTGAGAATTTCAAACAAAGCTGAAAATAACTTGCAAATGAATATGTTATGAGCTTAATTTTCTGTTATCAATACAGGTATGCCTACATTCTCTCCAGATGACTTTTCTCTTGAACCCATGATTAGATGCTAAGGCCAAGAATACTTTAAAGAAAAAAAATAAAAAAGAAAAAGAAAACACCACCACATTTTTTATAGCTTATTTTAAAGCCAAGAAAGAGAGTTTCAAATGGATAAAAACTTAGCACAAAGTATTACAGCAGAATCTACAGGCAAGAACACACATGCATTAAGCACTGTGCAAACAAGGAAATTCCCCTTCTTATGAAGGCTTTTAACCTTCAGGATGACAGGTAGGTACTGTGGATAGGAGGGCAGGATGACCATTAAAATTTATTTCAAAATGTCATTTTCAGAGGTGGGTCTACGGTTTTATTTAATGGATCAATAGAAATACTGACATACTTTCCAACGCAACAAGTTGAAACTAGTCTTTCCTAATGTCTATATCTGTTTAATTTCCAACTGAGGTATGCCCTTTTGGCTGTCCCTCATTGTCATAACAGAAGAAAAAATCTTCCCAACTTCTTTTTTTCACAGGTAGAAGGAAAGTCAGAAAACCTATCAACTAATATTTGGAGATTTCTGTGAGAGGAACAGGAAGTATGAAAAGAATTAATACACAAGACAAAAGTGCTTATCAACATCAAGTTTGCAACAAAGCTGGGAATCACCATTGCCTAGTAAAGTCAGGGACAACAACTCTACAAGAAACCACTGTAGGGCAGAAAATCTCAACAGGTCCTTCAGAAGTGCAGGCAAAAACATTAAGGCTATGAGTCAGAAAAATTATGCTTATAGCAGTATTTCAAATGTATTAAAATAAGGTAAGTTGTGACTTGTCAAACACAGACAGTAGGAGGCTGGCTAGTCAACATTTGTTATTAGAACCTGTATGAAGGACTTATATACTTGTGGGCATGTGCACTTGTGTGCATGTGTAGCTATATGTATTTATAAAAAAGACATTTTTGGGATAAAAAAAAACAACAAAAAACAAAGGAATTTAACAGATATGCCAACATACATGAAAACAAAAAAAAACCCAACCAACTCCAAAATTCTGAAAATAATCAGATGCAAAATGACAAAATTTATCAGAGGATTTAAACAGCAGCAGGGGAGAATGCATAAAGACTGAAAGACTGAAGTAAATCAAAAGATTGCATTTAGAGTAAACTCCTAATATAGGGAAAAAAAACCTCACTGAATTTTTCAAAAACACATATATTACTAAAACCACTTTCCCAGACAGGTGAAAGTTTTGACCATTAGAAAAAGTATTTGCAATAGCGTAAAAAAAATAAAGGCAAATTGATGTTATAGCTTTCTACATGTTCAACATTCTATTTTTAATTTATGTTTAAATATATAGTTTATCTAGCCAGAAGTATAATATGCTTAAAAAAATAAAAACTAATAGAAGTTAATTGCAGTGATACTCTACCATACGTTATCATCAGACTGAATAGATTTGAAGCCTACTATAAAGGCTGAGAATTCTATCAGAGTAAATAAGGCCATGAGGAAAACATGGATGGCTATTTATAGGAATCTGCAAAACTTTCAAGGCTGTTTTTGTTTTTAAAACACCTTTATAAAATGAGATATTAAGATGAACAAACAATTACAGAATTCTCTTTAATGCCAAAACATGCCTATACCCTACAAACCTACTGTCTTTTAAAGTGTTGGGTAAAGATGAAAACACTGACTTCTTTTTTTCTTTATTGGAGGCTGAAGGGAGACTTACAAGGAGCAGTTTGCCCATCCACAAGGGGTTGTGCTAGGGTTACGAAGCTAATCTACCTTGTGACCTGAGTCAGATTTTTGAGCCCATTCCTTCAAAGGTGAAGAACTAGCGTATTAAGTTTGATTCATTTAAAAGTGCCCTACCAACATAACGAATGTTTTTAATAACATCTACAACTCTACTGGGAAAATAGTATAAGAAAAACCCAAGTGCTCCTTTAATGTTTAAAATTCAATTAAATATTTACTGTAGCATAAGAACGAAAAATCAGAAAGCTCCTCATTGACTTCATTGCATAAATCGTGTTTATGTTAGCTTATGAAAACTAACAATGTATACCATTATTAGAAGCAAAAACAAAAGCTAAATTCAGATACATAAAATTTTATGACGTTCATCGTGTACGCATGATTTCACTTACTTACCAAGGAAAAAACAGGAGTAGATATGCTTAATAAACCCATCATTTTAATTTTAAAGAATGAGACATTTGAGAGAGAATATGTTTTCCTCCATTTCTCCTCATATTTTTCTGGAGTATGAAGGCTTATTTTAAACATCTACCTATCAATCGTGAATTTAAATTTTCTCTTTCTTTTTAGATTTTCAGGCTTATTTTATTGTCCTTCAGGGTAATGAATGTAAGCCCTTTAGACAAAAATGCTTGCTTTTCTCAGCTGCCTCCTTATAAACAGTCTATGCAGTGCATGCATAAATTTCAAATTATTCCAAGTTCTAAACAAGCATTGAGGTGCTCACTCCTTATTAGCATGGTGTCGTGGTTTAAGCCTCTATAAACTCACACAGTCGCTCTCTCACTCACTCCCCACTCTTTCTTCCCCCAGTCCTGGGGGAATGGGGAGGAGAATCGAAAGAATGCAACTCCCACAGGTTGAGATAAGAACAGTCTAGTAACTAAGGTATAACACAAACCGCTACTGCTACCACCAATAATAAAAATGACAAGGCAAATACAAGGAAAGAATACAATAGCTCACCACCAATCTCAACCCAACCAAGCAGTGCACACCCCACACTGCACCCCCACCACCCTTCCAGGTCTCTGCTCTCCGTTCTTACATTCTGGACATGACGTGCTGTGGTATGGAATACCTCTTTGGTTAGTTTGGGTCAGGTGTCCAGTCTCTGCTTTCTCCCAGCTTCCCCTCCTCCTTGGCAGAGCATGAGACTCAGAAAGTCCTTGGCCAGACCAAAACATTACCAAGTAGTAACTGAAAACACTGGTGTTATCAGCACTGTTCCCAGGCCGAAAATCAAAAACACAGCTCTGCACCAGCTACCGAGGAGAAAAATGGCTGCTGCTGCTGAACCCAGGACACATGTCCTCAGGAAGAAAATTTTTCCATGGAAGTCCATAGACTCAAGAACAGAATTTTGGTTTTAGAAGAATTTCTATAATGCAAAAAGTAGAGTAAACAATTAAATGCCCCAGTCAAGAACAGAATTCAAGTGAGTTCATTATGCTTGAAGGAATCTATAATCTCAGTACAGAAGACAGTGAGATGAAAGAAACAGTAAGGAGACAGCATAATTCAGTGTAATTCCCTGCAAATGAAACATCTATTCAAGTATCTCACCAACTGCTAGACATCTAGCAAAGCTGTTGAAGCTACAAAACCCTTAAAAACCCCAATTCTCTCAGGAATGGATTACTGTATTAAAATAAATGCCATGGTGGGCTCTTTGCAAATGAACTCCCTGTACACAAAACAAAAGAATTTGAAATGAAATCACTGTTGTTACAACAAAACAATTTGGTTCTACTCTTGACAATAACATTTGGCATCCCTGAGGAGTTAGGTCTTTAAAGTAACTGCTGTAGGTGCTTTTAAGAAGCTGTTACCTTGAAGCGATTTGGAAACCTGCATATTCCAAAGTACTGATACAGTTATATATGCTTAAAAGCTTATCTCACCACCGGCACTCTAAAGCAAGGACCCAAGAAATCCTGAGAACTCAGTAAACAGAAATCTCACATCTATCATGCTCCAAGGCACTCCTCAAGGAAAAGGCAGAGAAGGTGATGCTTCCTTCAACCCTCCAAATCAGCTGCTGAACAACCAAAAAGTTTTTCTTGTAGCCAGCCAAAAGTACATTGAAGCCAGCATGCTTCCATAAAATACGAATAAGCGAGTCAAACTATTTCTGCCAGCCAGTGTTACTCATTAATAAGGAGACAGAAAAATATTATTTATTTCTCAATTATATGCTTTACAACAGAAGCAAGCAATGTGATTGATTACCCAGAGCAAACCACTAAGACTATGAAATCAAGACTCCTAAGTCAAGCTGTCATTTTGCACAAGTTGCTAACTTCCTTGTGCCTCAAGCTTCCAGATGTACATTTTGGCAAAAATACATTTTCAATGAAAAACAGATGTTCTTTCGAAAACATAAGTTCTTAAGGATAAATAAATACTTTGTATTTTACTATGCAAAAGATTTCCACATCTTCTTTAAAGAAATAATTACAGAATTTTGGTTTAGTTTTAGAACTTGAGTATGAGTAAAAATTCCTATAAAGAAGCCTAACATTGCTAGTCACCTTTCACTAATTCATATATATACGAGGAGAACATATATGGCAGTACAAAGCAAGCAAACTGCTTTTCACGAATTGCACTACTTTGCTGCAGTTTTCAGCTTTGTGTACTTGGTTGCAAATTGCCATCTGCACTATGTATGTTAATAGCTAGATGATAGTATTCATATATAGAAGCAACACATTCCATCTGCCGCGCAGTTAGGCCACACATAACTCAGTCCCACCTTTAGACAAAACAACTGCTGTTTACTCAGGCTGACAATGGAATTAAATGATTGATGTCAAGGGCAGCTACCATCTAACATTCAACCAAATGTGCACTTAGCATTTAGGCATCACCTGTTCCAGGCATAAAAAAAAACGGGCTTTTTTTCACAGTAATTATTTGTAAAGAAAAGTCTGACTCTTCGCCCAAAGCTCAGCACAGAGGTGACTTCAAGTAACCACTGAGAAAAGTTGCCCTTCAGCCCTTATCCCACTATTTGACACATTAATTTGTGTGCTTAGTAGGTATATTGCACTTTCAGAAAAACTTGCCTCTTGAGCACAAACAACGTCAAAATATTCAGAGCATTACCTGAAAATGATAAAAATTTATCAGAGTATGATAAACTCCCATTTTTAAACCATGCAGATTCCAATATTAAAATAAAAGCTTATTTTTTAATAATAATGAGAGATCTGATATTGATATGCATCAACTAGCACTCAACTCCTGGAATCAAATAAAGTCCCTCTAAGGTTTCAATGCATTCTTGGAAAGCAATCAAAGGCCTCTTTTTCCATAAATTTGTTATTTATAGAAAAGCATTTGATTGTTGCATTGAAGTGTGTACTCTATGTGTAAAAAGGTGTTTATGGGTTTTAGTACAGTATAGTTAATACCCAGGCAATACCTAACCCTTTTATAATAAAGAACCCTTACTGAGAGGATATATATTGTATTTTTCATCAAGTGTACAGCATACAATTACATTTGCTGGTGGTCTATAATGTAAACCCCAGTTGAGTTAGCTTATAGCTTATAGATTTGTTGTTCCACATACAATAATTAAGAACAGTTACATTTTTGTACTCAGCTGGAAGTATACAGTAAGATTTGAGAAAAATATTCATACTTCAAAGAAAGCTATGGAAACTTGCAGAATAATTTATAATAAAAGCTATGTTGGTTAGGAATTATATTCTTTCTGTTGGTTATGGATTGAGAACTATAAGAGATATGATCACATTAAGCAGAAATGTGATAAGCACAGGCCTGTCTACAGCATAACTTTAAGCATCTATTGGGCTGTGCACTTTACAATATATCAAAGCACAAGAGAAAATAAGCCACTCAAGAAAATTAAACCCTTTTCCATCACAATGAAACCCTAAGAAAACATTACCTGTTCCAAAACATCTAGAATCTAAATTTATTATCAATTCATAGTTTCTCATACATGAAAATAAATAGGTATCCAATCATGTAACACTTAAAGTTAGAAGGCAAAGTAAACTCAAGCTTTTGCAACTTGACCTATTTCAGCCCCAGTGGACTATTTCAATGTGTGCAATTTTTGTTGCATTTGGGCAGGCATTTTGTTCTTTTTTTTTTTTTTGGGGGGGGGGGGAGGGGGGTGGGGTGGGTGGGTATTTGTTTTTTTTTGTTGTTATTTTTTTTTTAAAAAGTATCTTAGAAGAAAGAAAATAAAATTAATTAATATCAAGTTTGTAGTCTGAGAAGCTACCTCTGGATACTTACTAGAATTTTGAATGTGTACAGGCTGAGAGACAAGTTCTTTGAAGTGACAAGTCTTTTTAAAACATGCATAAGCATAGCTAGATCACTGAGTTGTGCACCAATAGTATAAGAAGAATTAAATTCCAATATGATCTACATCTTCCATAAACTGCTATGGCAAATTTTTCTTTCAAAAATTAGGCACCTTTCATTTCACAGATTTTAGAACTGTTATCATACTATCACTGCAATTAGCAAAATACTTACGCACATTAAACGTGTCAGATGGAAAGTCTCTTTCCAATTTCCCAGAGTTAGAAACTGTGGCAGAGATTATGCCAGTGCTGATCCCAAATTCTCAGCACTCCTAACTGGCCTGGTAAACTACATGAGCTGCCTCCTGTAAGATTGAACAATCTTGATGCAATTTTAGTCTTAAAAAAAGCTATCTATAGACTCATAAAATGCAGTTCCCTTGGAATGTTTTATAGTTAAGATTTTGCAATACATATTTAAGCACTTTCTTTAAATCAGGCCTTCCAAAGAATCTTCAAATAAAAACAACAGAATTCAGAAAAAGTTACAAATACGATCCTGAGTTTTCTTCATCAGATCCATGACTCCTGATTCTTTAGCCTATATAGCCAAAATTCTTACCATTCATCATCCAATTAACAAAATAATAAAATAACGCTTACAGATTTTTAAGAATACTGAAAGAAGGTAAATGTGTACATATACACAATTCTTTCACACTGTAAAAATAAAACAAATTAAGCAAGTGCAATGTACACTAAGTAAATATCTAGGTGGACAGAGAGGTGGATTAAATGGTAATACAAGTACAGGTAGATTAAATGGTAATACAAGTATAGGTAGATTTAATGGTAATACAAGTATAAACAGCCTCACACAATTCAAGTCAAAATGAAATGCGGATTTAACATCTAATTACAGGAAAGAGCTGTGAAGTACATCATAACATTGTTACAGCCTGGGAAGAATACAGGAATATTGTCTGGGAAGCTAGGGATCAGGTCAGGAAAGCTAACGCCCAGTGAATTGAGTTTAACCAGGGATGTCAAAGATAACAGGAAGGGCTTCTATAAGTATGTTGCTAATAAAAGACAGACTAGGAATAATGTAGACCCTCTCTGGAAGGAATCAGGAGAACTGGCTACTCTGGATTAGGAGAAGGCTGAGGTTCCCAATGACTTCCTTGCCCCAGTCTTTACTGGTAAGTGCCCTGTCCACGCTGTTCAAGTCTTGGAAGGCAGATGCAGGGACTGTGAGAATGAAGACCTTAGGCCCACTGTAGAAGAAGATCAAGCCTGACATCATCTTAGGAAACTGAATGTGCACAAGTCCATGGGACCTGACGAAATCCATCCACTGGTCCTGAAGGAACTGGCGTATGAATTTGCTAAGCCACTGTCCATCATATTTGAGAAATCATGGTAGTCAGGTGAAGTTCCCGACGACTGGAAAAGGTATAAACCCCATTTTCAAGAGGGGGAAAATGGATGACCCAGGGAACCACAGACCACTCAGTCTCACCTCTGTGCCTGGAAAAATCTTAGAGCAGATTCTCCTGAAAATCATGCTGAGGCACATGAAAAACAACAAGGTGGTTGGTGTCAGCCAACATGGCTTCACTAGGGCTAAATCATGCCTGACCAATCTGGTGGCCTTCAACGATGGAGCTATGGAACTGATGGATAGGAGCAAAGCAGTTGGTGTCATCTACCTGGACTTGTGCAAAGTATTTGACACTGTGCCACATGACATCCTTGTCTCTAAACTGGAGAGACACGAATTTAATGAATGGACCGCCCAGTGGATAAAGAATTGGCTGGATGGCCACATGCACTGATTAGCAGTCAACAGCGCAATGTCCAAATGGAGACAGTTAATGAGTGACCCGCAGGGGTCAGTGTTGGAACCAATCCTGTTCAACATTTTTGCTGGCAACATGGAAGGTGGGATTGAGTGCACCCTCAGCAAGCTTGACGACAACATGAATTTATGTGGTTCAGTTGACATGCTGGAGGGAAGGAATGCCATCCAGAGGGACCTTGATACACTCGAGAGTTGGGCCAATGACAACCTTACAAAGTTCAATTAAGAAAACTGCAAGGTCCTACACCCAGGTCAGGGCAATCCTAGGCACAGCTACAGGTTGGGCAGAGAAATGATTCAGAGCAGCTCTGCAGAGAAGGACTTGGGGGTGTTGGTTGAAGAGAAACTGAACATGAGCTGGTTTCAGTGTGTGCTCTCACCCCAGAAACCAAACATATCTTGGGCCGCATCAAAAGAAGCATGACCAGCTTCTTGAAGGAGATCTGCAAGGGTGTCAGAGAAGGACTCTTCATCAGGGACTGTAGTGGTAGGACAAGAGGTAACGAGTTTAAATTTAAACAGGGGAAGTTCAGGTTAGATATAAGGAAAAAGTTCTTTACTGTGAGGCTGGTTAGACACTGGCACAGGTTGCCCAAAGAAGTGGTAAATGCTCCATCCCTGGCAGTGTTCAAGACGAGGTTGCACAGAGGCTTGGGTGACATGGTCTAGGGTGAGGTGTCGCTGCCCATGGCAGGGTGTTTGGAACTGGCTGATCTTAAGGTCCTTTCCAACCCTAACCATGCTATGGTTCTATGAAGTCAAGTGTTTCCACAGGAATATGTTTTGCTAGAAATCAAAGTAGTAGGTCATTTGCATATTTCTTTATGTTAGCATACAAAAGAGTCAAACTGCTAAAATTAAGATAGTAAATTGTTTGAAAACCTCATTTTTAAGCAAAATGAGTCAGGCTGAAAATAACAATTTTACATAGCCCTGATTTTCTACAAAGTTGATCCAGAACTCATTTGAAAAAATAAGACTAGATTAATTATTTTAGATTACACAATCCTTCTGATGTTTTCAAGAGATGCTGACTACTCAGATCACAAACTTGTTCAGTACTTCATGAACATTAAACATACCAGCAGCTAAGCAGGTGCTTTAAGTGCCTTGCTGGACCAGAGCCAGAATTTACAGTACCACAGAAGTTCCCCCCTTCTTCCCAAGAAGGAAAATTTCTTTCATATTCACAGAACAGATTGCCTTCTGGGAAGTAGCAGTCATTTGAAATGCTCTGCCTTGGTAAAACTAATACAATGGGGTAAACTCAAGATTAATTTTCTTTGATTTTTTTTAATGCAAAAATAAAATAAGCTACATTATGACTCCACTCACTGATTTTTTAAATTAGGAGAGCATCTACCCCATGTTCTAACATGAAATGCAGAAAGGGGGCATAGACCGCACTGATGATATCAAAATTTCTTAGAACCATTTAATATCTTAATAGCTCTCCAACATCACGAGCCACAGTGTGATATGGATGGAACTTTCTATAAAAATACAGGTGAATGTTGTTACCTTAATGAATGGATAAATTGTTTGTTTGAATTTGATAACATAACATTTAAGTTTTCCCTGTATCAGAAGCTTTCATTAAGACTAATAGCTGATGACTCTCCTTATTCCAATATTTTGTATGCTGTTCAGAAAACTGTGCATTCAACTAACATAGTTGAGGAGAATTAAGTAGAAGAATGGTAAGGTGCACAAGCACATACAGAATTTGCATCAAATTAGTTTTGTGAGCTAGCCACATCCTTCAACATATTCCTACTCCCTGATGATGGATATGGACTTTCAAACTGATACACTGTCGTCCATTTCGAAACAAATTTCAGGTAAGCATTTAATCAGATTGGGCAGTATTGGGTTTAAGATGTTCTGACAATCCAGTTAATACAAAATATGGTAAAATAAATATTTGCATCTTGACCAAAATTATATTTTAGCATTAATTCAATCATAAAACGATCTGTTTACACAGTTGATTAATGATTATGCTACATTATATGCAAATTCAACTTTGTTTATGACAGTTAACATATTACCTTTACAAAAAATGCTTGTCAGTATTTAAAATATTTTTCATGTAGATTAAGCTAATGAAGTAAAATCTAAGGGAGCATGTATAATCCAACATGCTGATATTGCACACAACTTAAGCCATGTGTTTGTACAGGAGAATATTTTAAACCCCATATGTTTTAATGGTTTTTAATGTTATAAATTAAGAAAATATAAAAAATGTCAAGAAACTGCAAACACTTATTTGTTGTCTTTCAGCTCTACATTTATTAGACAAGTTTGTTATCAAACTATTCCTCCAAACATAAAAAGAACAGCAGGCCTTCTGGAAAACCAGATGGCTGCTGTGGTTTTGAAACATGTTCTGGAAGGGTTATATAGTTTACATTTTTTCTGTTTCATAAAGGATTTTGTGGGATATGGAATTGTTCTTAGACACAAAACTCAAAAACAAAAAAAAAAAAACAAACCAACAAGGGGTATCTGGCTGGAAGAGTAAGGGACTATTTGAGGATACAAAAAGAACCCAGAATTATTCATGTCACTGAATCTAGAAGACCTTCTCATAAAGAGAAACATTTTGGTTACAGGAAAAATGTTACCAATATAAGAAAAGAAAAAAGAAAAGAAAAAAGCTTTTAGACTGCACAGTCTTAGGCCCTAGACACTGAAATTAAATAGGGGAACAGAAAGAATAGTGAAACATCAGAAGAAATATGTTTGAAGGGATGAATTACATGCATGTCGAGAGGAAAAAAGGAAAAGGTCAGTCCATCACACTGAGAACATAATCATATTTCAAAAGGAAAAATGTTTAATAACATTTGTTTAGTCATTAAATCAATTCACAGTTGGAAGAAAGCCCAAATATAAAAAGTACTTAGAGCCCAATTATGGGAAGGATTAGGAAATACATGACTTTCTCTGCTATTTTCTATTTTTGCTGTTTGCCGTGCCATTTCCTATCACAATCTTCAATTTTAGAGCACAAAAAAAAAAAAAAAAAAAAAAAAAAGTTAATAAAAATGTTTCATTTCCAAGACACTGTTTTCAGAGACAAAAAGAGACAACTGAGAAACAGAGTCGCCTCTGGGACTGGGATTGTCAATCTCTCTGACATAGCAAGGAGGACATGCAAACCAGGTGCTAGTGTTCTTTCAGAACCACTGCCCAGCGAATTCCCTGGTCCACCCTCACCTGGAGATTCTAGTTACAGACATCATCTTCCCCCTGTCCAAGAAAAAAACAACTCACCTGTTGCCAGTCCCATGATATACCCCTGCTTATACAATCTGCTTCTAAACTGCAAATAACCCACCTGGCACTGATATTAATTTATACCAAGTTTGATACTGGAGGTTGATAAGATTATGAGCCAGGCACTTAGCCAGAACACAAGAGTGGAAGAACAAGGGACAGTGAAATGCGCTGAAATAGGGTTGGTGGTTCTGACAGAATAGAAGGAAAACATTGCTTCCATGAGGACACTACCTAGAGAGGTCCTGCAGTCTCCATCCTTGGAAATTTAAGACAGAGAACAAAGCCGAGAGTAACCTGGCCTGATCTTGTAGCTGATCCTCCTTTGAGCAGGAGGTTGGAATAGAGACCCTGGAGGTGCCTTCCAACCTGGATGATCCTATGATTACTCAGAAACCCTAAGAGTTCCCAAGATCACTCTTTTCTTAAGCCAGTCTGGTTTTGTGACCAATCACTACAAGACACCATCAGCAGATGGCCTGCTGGGCAGCTAACAAACATAGATGAAAGAATTTAATAAAAATAAGCTAAAACACAGTATTTTTTTTTCTTTTTCTTAATCAAATTTAGCTGAAGAGGTTCATGGGACAGACCGACACACCAAGAAGCTGGGCAGAGGTGAGCAATGTTTAAATCCTTTTCAATCCAAATTGGTGACAGAGACCTTTGCTCAAAAAACCTCAAACTTTCAGCTTGGCTTCCACCATCTCTAAAGCACAAATCTTTTACTTTCTCAAAAGGCTGGGGTTTTTTAGTATGTATAAACCAAATTTAAAAAAGTTTTTGACATGTTTTTTTGTCACGGAACATGGATAAATCTCAGCACTACAAACCTGCTACCAAGCAAAATTTTCTGAACAGCTCTAGTTCTTTCAAAAGAAGAATTAAGAAAAGTGTTTATATTCATGATACGACATGAGATTAAAAAAACCCTTCCTTCAGGGATTTTTAGCAAGCTTTAGTAAACTCCTTTAATGTTCAAATGACAATGTTTTATTCTAGTATCAAAGATTATATGTTAAAAAGCCATTTAAAAAGATATGCCTTAAAAAATTAAAACACTTTCATATTTTTCCCTAGCAAATTTCTTTTTTTTTTTTTTTTTTTTTTTTTTCCTCTGTTGGCAAAAATTAGCTATTTCCCTAGTTTTATAAATATTTCATTTCACTGGAAAAAAAACACTACTATCCTTTTTTCTAGGCTGCATTAGAAAAAAATAGGTAATTCAAGTAAGGCCATTGCATATAATACATCTTGATTATGATGCATTACACTGGAGACATGCTTCACACAAGTAAACCAGAAACACACAGCAACCCTAGGAAACCCAAGGATGTGTGCAACGGAGAGCTGAGAGCACATGGGCCAGGATTTGCAGATGGAGACTATCCAATTGAATGTAGTGAGAACCATTTCTGAAGCTCTGGTTTTCAATTGCTCCAGATTTGATCAAACACCTGAAATCCTACTCAGAGAAGAGTTCTGCATGGAGAAAACAAGGACATATTTGCAAGACCATAATATTTTACCACCACTAGAGAAATGATTGGTTGGATATTCTTTCTGCCAAGACATAAGCAGGAAGACACAAGCACAGTTTCCATGCATAAGGTACTAAAATTTTGGGGACAAATATAGACGATGTGAAGCTATTCTCATACTTACGACTTCTGATGCTTCTTAAATTCATGAGCAATATTTTTTGTGCTGTCTAGATTCACTTATTTGACAAGTACAGTACAACCATAGCTACAGTACCTGAATAAGACTGATTTAAACACCTGTATTATAAACTGTATATATTTTGCTAGCATTTTTTAAACCAGGAAATTAATTTAAATCCCAAACAAAAAACCTTCACATTTTATAATAAGTGTCTTTTTGTTTTGTTTACTTTTTTCTTGTCTCTTTTCCTGGTTTTGTAAAGCTGTTATTAAAAAAAAAAAAAAAATTATTATTTTTCTTCACACTAGTATTAACTCCTGAATTACAGTGTTGTATTTTAGTTTTCATCACTCATCACATGTAGCCATGAATACTAGTACATTTTCTTCATTGAAAACATATCTTTTTTTGATACTGTGTCTGTGATAATGATGCAGGTGAATTTTATCATTCCTTTCACCCTACTAGTAATGAACAAATTCACTGCTTATTACGTTGGACTTGATCTCTAGCAAAACACTACTGGAACAAACAATTTGATTTGTCAACACCTTTACAAGGACTCCTCAATCAATGTCACGAATCCAAATTTAAGCAGCAAAATACATTTGACTGCAAGACCCCAGACTGATTAGAGCACTGAGTTCAGTGAATTGCACCAGACAGGACAGCAATCAGATTATTAACTCCACTTGAAAATACTCTCTGCTGCCTGGGATTAGCATGCATATTTTGATATAGATCGATAAGCAATCTCCTTTCTATAAGAAATGCCTGCAACATTCATTTGGTTGATCAAAGGTATATATCAGCTTGCTGTGACAGCTAGCTATTGTTTCCCTCTTTCTTTACAGGAGGGTCTCTATTAAAAAATAATAAAAATCCCTGGCTTTCACCTAATAGTAGAAGTCAACATAGAGTCACAAAGTTCCATTCTCTAATACCCAAATACAATTTGTATAGAAGACTTTTGCCTTTTTAGTGACAACTTCACCTACTTTCACTTCTTCATTCTTTCCACTCCCACATCTATCCCATTCTGAAACTGTGTATATTCTTTTCTAGCCTTCTAAATATTGTCATGCTGCTATTCTCTACTTCATCCATGATTTACTTTGAAATAAACTAAAATTTTGGTGTCCGTATTTTGTAGTTTGGAGAACATTTTCTATATCAATATATTTCTGACTTTGTATTAAGAAATGAAACTATTTGAATACTAAGGTGTTCACACAACAAGATATATTTCCAATTAACTCAGAGAAAAAAGGCAAGGTATTTTCTCCATAATGTAACATGACACCTTAACTGAGCTTTAGGTTTTTTGCATTTGCAGAAGAGGTGAAAAATCAGAATTTATCTGCCAAATTTTTTTCGAGATAAAAGCACAAGCATTTCCTCTGCCCTGTAATTGCACATGAAATAACCAGTATTCCATCTGAGCTCATCTAAACTTTTTATCTCTTTAATAAAAAAGACATATTTAAAAAAATTATAACCAAAAAAAAAAAAAAAAAAAAAAAAAAAAACCAGCTTGAAACAAGCCTTTAAAACTGAATTTGCAAAAAAGAAGCTAGATACTGTGCCTCAGGGTTGAGGACATCAGAGAGACAATGTTCATTTTGAGAAGGAGATACACTGTCAGACCAACATGAGAACAGAATTCCAAAATTAAAGCTCTTTTCCAGCAGCACTTGCAATAGATTCTTGGAAGAAAATAATCCAAGACATGTTCAAACGTGGTACTGAAGTCCTGAAGCACAGGAGAGAAATTCTCCTTTCATACCCATGTTTCAAGTTCAGATGAAAGAACCAAGCAGCTTTCACTGCTGGTTTTATAAATTTTTTCAGCTGTTTACAATTTTAACTGATGAGCTTTCTAACAAAATATTTTTTGTTATGATTCAGCAACAGCGTACTGAATTCCCATGCCATTGAATCCAGTGAGCCTTTCCCACTGCCAATAGTTTTGCTCCTATGCCGTGTCTCTAAACAACATAGTCTCTAAACACCCTGTGCTGTAGGAATTCTGGAGAGGGTAAACACTTTCATTCTTAACCTGACCTTACTTCCATGCAACACTTTCATGATTGAGAGCAGGACGAGAGCTGAACCCGTAGTCTGAATCTAGTCCAGTATATGGAATTTCTCTACATTCATAAGCATAAATTTTAGTCTCTTACCATTTTTCCAATACTTTATCTCACAATACTGCTTCTGTCCTAGGACTTCTCCTAGCAGAAGTGGGACTATTTTCTATAAATAAAATAACTCCTTCATTACTTAATCTTTATGGAAAATCCTGAGCTAATCATGTTAACTCTTACAGTTAACAAGCAATAAACCAGAATTAAGAACCTCAACATCTTTTTAACCCTATGAGTATACACTCGTTGATGTGCAAAATAAGCCTAGGTTTCCCAACATAGAGATATTCAGAGCTATTTCATCAGTGCGTATTTACCTAATGTACACAGTATTAACTAAGACAACAGAATCTATCATATTTTAATCCCTTCTAAATTTTTTTTTACCAGCAAGGGAAGCTGCAATGAATAATGTCTTTTATTATTATTTTTTTTTTTAATTAATGAATTTATTCAAGCTGGATGAACTGTAGGCTAGAAGATACAGTAGGAGCATTCCAAGTATTCCTTTCTGTTAAAAAAAAAAAAAAAAAAAAAAAAGGCTTATTTTAGATGGAAGTAATTTCACCCATTAAATACAAATTTAATATTTAAAAAATATTCTCTCATTGCACTTATTAAAAAAAACATACAACAACAGTGAAGCATTTAGGGGAAGATAAGCATGGCTAAAACTGCAGATGGTAATGTACAATATAGCAGGGAGTTCTGGTGTTGACCATTTCCTCTGTATTTTAAGTTTCAAAGGTTCTTTTGAACAGTATGTAGGGTGACTAGGGGAAAGGAAAAGTATCCTACAAATATCCAGCAGCAAGTCCTACTTATTTTCCAAGGTGATTTCCCACCCACCTCCCCTTTCAGTTATGCAAGTTCAACATCCACTTACCATTGCAACTTATATCAGTGTGTCAAAGTAAAACTTGAGTACTGATATTACCTGGGAAGCCTAGACATCTCTTTATGACACGACAGATTAAATTTAAAATGATTATCCAGATTATTGAATTGCTAAGAGAACCAATGGATAACAACATTCTTAATGTAGAACAGGAAAATTGCTCAGTCTTGTTGAAATTAGTGGGAAGAACAGGTGTTGCTTCATCCTTTTCACAAACTCAGGAAGTGAAAATTGATACCAAAGTTGTTTTTTCCCTTTAATGGCTCTTCAGCAGCTAGCAATCTAAATCTAGTTAGCTGCTGATGGAAACTTCGTATTTGATTAAGAATTTTTTTATGATAAACAAAAGATTTCAAGATACAGATTCTAAATCTTTAAGTTTCTTGACATACTCATGATTTCTTTAATGTAGTAAGTCAAAGTCAGTAATGCGTTGATTTTCTGAAATTCTATAGTGTAATTTTGTGGAAGAATGGGTGACTTTATTAGATGCAATCTTCCTGGTGCATCTATTAACATTTATAAAAAATAAGAAAAGTATCATGTAAGTAGCAGTGGGTAGCATGACTTTCTCTCCAAAAAAGCAATCTTAAGATGTTCATAAAATGAATTATAAATATACATAATAAATGTTTAGAATTTTCTACTTAATCTAATAATCTGTAAGGTTTTCTTAGCTAAAGATCAGTAATATTGAGTCAAAAAAGTTTCAAGACCCTTACAGAAGAATTTTGTTACTATATAATTATCTGATAAGCTACAATGAGAAATTAAAATTAAAAAAAAAAAAAGTTAAAATGTTTATAAAGTTCTTTTTTTAAACATTTGTTGCTTTTTACATGGCACAAATATGTATTTGATAGGAGCATTTGCTCAAATACCTTCATAGCATGACACACTGATGAAAGTAACTTATGTCCATTTTCTATCATTTATGTCGAATATAAAATATAAATCAATCTTCTCACTTCTTTCTCATCATCTCAACCTAGCTGATAGTACACTTTGAAATTAGCCCATAGAGGCAGAATAGCTCCTTTTACCAAAGGAACTTGCAGTTGGCTGTTTTCCCAGAAGCAAGCAGAATTTTCTGACAAGAAGCATACATTTGTGTTCATAAACAGGAAGAGATGAAGCCAACAACCTTCCTATTTCATCAGTCATTTTCACCGGTCATTTCCCTCAATTACTATGGAATAATTTGAGTAATAGCTTAATTCAGTCATGTACATGGAGAATCACATTTACACCAGCCTATGAAGAAGGGTATTTAAAGCTACAGCCTAACCCAAGTTAGCAAAACTACAAATAACAAATGGTAATTTGCACTTTCGAGTACTTTACTCAGACCGTATATCATACTACTAAATCTGAATTCATTGATATTTTTCATCTTTGACAAGAGTAGGCTGTTACGTAGAATATTCATTCTGTAGGAAATGGATCTTCATTAATCACAATGGCTGTATCGTTGACACAGTGCCTACATTAATTCAATTAGATATTTTTTCATTCCACACTAGTCATATATTTGTTTCAGATTGAGAAATTATTTGTGCTACCTACGATTTTGGATTAAATCTGTTGTTTGACTACATCATGGGAAATTATTAGGAGGCACGAGATCTTCAGTAGGGGAAGAAAATTTAAAAATTATATATTTGAATGTAGCGTTACACATAGCAGAATTGTAATGAGCTTGGTTTTAAAATAGGCCCTATCTAATCTCTCCTTTCAAAACATAACATTGCATTACTTCTAGTTTGGACTGAGATCTTCTTTTGACAATCCAGGCTCCATGCTATTAAAACTGAAGAAAACCAGTTTCATGCATTCAGTAGAGCAGCTTCAACTGGGGCTATTTTTTATTTCTTCTTGTAACAGCAATAATCATGCCATTTCATCTTTAAACATCAATGCCTTAATCTGTGATATTTTCTCCTACTTCTCAGTAGGAGAAACTCATAGTAATATCAAATAATTTATTTACATTTAGGCTTGACTGCAGTACTGCCTTTTATATATTTCTTTATGACACTGAACACAACTTCCCCCCCCCAGTGCACAGAAACAATAAAGCTATACTGTAAACAACTGTCTACCTATATGAAGCAGTTTATAGTTATATACTTTAGCCCCATCTAATTAACTTTCGAGGTAAATGAGAGAATCACAAAATGGCTGAGTTTGGAAAGGACCTCTGAAGGTCATCTGGTCCAATCCCTCTGACTCAAGCAGGACCATGCACAGCTGGCTGCCCAGTACCATGTCTAGACTGATTTTGAATATCCCCAGGGAGGGAGACACCACGACCTCCATCAGTTTTATCATTTTGGGAAAGTTATGGAAAAAACAGGCTCAAATTAAAATTTGACGCAAGAGCGCCCAATACGAACATAGTTAGAATTTAATTTATCATATTAGGTATGACCATTAACAACATATTAGTGTCATACATGCAAGGTTTAAAAGAAGTGCAACCTTCAACATATAAATTAAAGCCTTTTCTTTTTCCTCTTAGTTTTGTCTAGATCTAACCTAGCCAAACAGTTAAGAATGGTGACACATGGTATGTTTCTTATATCACACAGCTAGTTTAACATTTACTCATCTGACACAAATAACAAAAATGCTTGAAAACTTCATTAACCAGGTTATGTACCTTCATAATAAGCCTACTACACACGTTTTGCAAGACCTTTCACCCATCCCCAATTTAGACTGCACCTCACCTCACCTGGTGTTCACCTTGTAAATAAATCATTTTAGCAGGTGTAATTGGTAGGATGCATTACACCATTAAAAAGGAAAACACTGCTTTCCCCCCATTTTCAGCTCTTAATGAAATTTGCATTTCATCTTTCAGGTTAAGTGTAGGCTTGTGCTAAAATACTGTCATTTTTCATTTACTTTTAGGACAGATAAAAACAAAACAAAACAAAACAAAACACACTTTCAAGAATATTTAAGCACCAGTGCTTCTTGCAATAACTTCACAATCACTAAAAAGTAAATGGAGTCTTAATTTCTGATTATTTCTTCATACAGACATCAACGACTATGTTAAAAATAAGGGTTTTTTTAGCAATACAGAATTGCTACTTTTCAGTATTCCTTTCCTTTTCTAATGCAGAACGTAGAAAGCAAGGAACACTAAATCGAACACAAATGAGTACATGCAATCAGACGTAGTGTTTTGCCCAGAACACCTTTTAATAATGGAAGCAGCTACTGGTTTTTTCAGGCAGAGGGGAAGCCATTACACAGAAGCAGGAAGGAAAAAAGAAAAAGCTCCACAACCCCATGGCTAACTCTTCTCACACATTCAGTGAAGCAAGAATTCTCCAGAGGCTGCTAACCTCAACTGAAAGTCTGTCTTGTAATAAATGCATGAACACAGCTAGCCACAGAACGTCAGAACTGCACTGACACTGATCCGGGCTTGATCTTTTTACTTATACAAAAGTAAACCAAAATTGATTAGATGGAATGAAACAGAACTTCCTGAGTTCTAAACTATTCTCAGTACTCTTTTAAATGCAAATATTGACGAAATTATTTCACGGATGAGACAAAGGCATTCAACAGTTTCAGTGATAATTTCTTTGAACTTAAGATTTTGGATAGAATAGATAGGATACTATTTGTTTATATAAAGGTATATTTAGACTGTCATTGTGCAGAAGTCAGATATACTGAAAGGAAAACTACATAATGAGATTAAAAAATGGTGATAATGTGACATACAAATCATGGGAGGTGTTAAATTAGTATTTAAGAGATCAGAGAACGCAGTGTCTGGTTTTCACTTGGGCACTATAAATGTTCAAGCAATCCTCAGTGGTCTCAAAAAAAAAAAACAAACAAACAAACAAAAAAAAAAAACCAGAAGAGGGAGAGTCCAGCTTTCAAATAGATCATAGAATCATAGAATCATAGAATAGTAAGGGTTGGAAAGGACCTCAAGATCATCGAGTTCCAACACCCCTGCCATGGTCAGGGGCACCTACCACTAAACCATGCCATCCAAGGCTATGTCCAACCCCACCTTGAACACTGCCAGGGATGAAGCATCCACAACCTCCCTGGGCAACCCATTCCAGGGCCCCACCACCCTCACAGTAAAGAATTTCTTCCTCACATCCAATCTAAACTTCCCCTGTTTAAGTTTAAACCCATTACCCCTTGTCCTTTCACCACAGTCCCTAATGAAGAGTCCCTCCCCAGCATCCCTATAGGCCCCCTTCAGGTATTGGAAGGCTGCTATGAGGTCTCCACGCAGCCTTCTCTTCTGCAGGCTGAACAGCCCCAATTTTCTCAGCCTGTCTTCATACGAGAGGTGCTCCAGTCCCCTGATCATCCTCGTGGCCCTCCTCTGCACTTGTTCTAACACTTCCATGTCCTTTTTATGTTGAGGACATCAGAACTGCACACAATACTCCAAGTGAGGTCTCACGAGAGCAAAGGGGCAGGAGCACCTCCGTCGACCTGCTGGTCACACTCCTTTTGATGCAGCCCAGAATACAGTTGGCCTTCTGGGCTGCAAGTGCACACTGCCGGCTCATGTTCATTTTCTCATCAACCCACACCCCCAAGTCCTTCTCCGCAGGGCTGCTCTGAATCTCCTCCCCACCCAACCTGGAGCTGTGCCTGGCATTGCTCCGACCCAGGTGGAGGACTTTGCACTTAGCATGGTTAAACTTCATTAAGTTGGCATCAGCCCACCTCACAAGCGTCTCAAGGTCCCTCTGGATGGCATTCCTTCCCTCCATCTTATCAACTGAACCACACAGCTTGGTGTCATTGGCAAACTTGCTGAGGGCACACTCAATCCCACTGTCCATGTCACCCACAAAGATGTTGAACAAGACCGGTCCCAACACCGATCCCTGGGGGACACCACTCGTTACTGGTCTCCAGCTGGACATTGAACCACTGAGCACTACTCTTTGCGTGCGGCAATCCAGCCAGTTCTTTATCCACCGAGTGGTCCACCTATCAAATTGATGTCTCTCCAACTTAGAGAGAAGGATGTCATGTGAGACAGTGTCAAAGGCTTTACACAAGTCCAGGTAGATGACATCAACTGCTCTGCCCCTGTCCATCAGTTCCGTAGCCCCATCATACAAGGTCACCAGATTGGTCAGGCAGGATTTCCCCTTAGTGAAGCCATGCTGGCTGTCCCCAAGCACCTTGTTGGTTTTCATGTGCCTTAGCATGCCTTCCAGGAGAATCCGCTCCAAGATTTTGCCAGGTACAGAGGTGAGACTGACTGGTCTGTAATTCCCCAGCTCATCCATTTTCCCCTTCTTAAAAATGGGGGTTATATTTCCCTTTTTCCAGTTATTGGGAACTTCACCTGACTGCCATGATTTTTCAAATATGATGGGCAGTGGCTTAGCAACTTCATTTGCCAGCTCCTTCAGGACCCGTGGATGGATTTCATCCGGTCCCATGCACTTGTATACATTCAGGTTCCTAAGGTGGTCCCGAACCAGATCCTCCCCCACAGTGGACCCATGGTCCCCATCCTCACCGTCCCCGCGTCTGCCTTCCAAGACTTGGGTGGTGTGGTCAGAGCATTTGCCGGTAAAGACTGAGGCAAAGAAGTCATTAAGAACCTCAGCCTTCTCCAAATCCAGGGTAGCCAGTTCTCCCGATAGCTTCTGGAGAGGGCCCACGGTGTCCCTAACCTGTCTTTTAGATCACTGCTGAGCAGTAGTATGTGAGAGGAAAAAAAAAATTAATCTGCTCAGGACACTTACTCCTTATCATAGTGTGTCTTCAAAAAAAGATTTAATTACTTAAGCTTGGATATATTTGTCAGTATATGGCATGTTACTATATTGGGATTAATGCTCTGAAGCATCCTCGTTTGCCATCTGAGGTTTTCCCTGAATGTGTCTTATATATATCTAAATACCATGTTTAGCAATGAGACTTATGTAAGAGTCCTTCTGCTTCTGTTTCCACTGAGCTGAGGCTAAAAACAAATGACTGATTTGACATTGGTAGGCCCTTTCAGTGTAATTCCCTTTATTATCTTATCAGTGCTCAAGTCACACAAGCATGAATCTTATCTACGGATTACATCTGGAAAGGATCATGATTAAAAAGACAGCATCCCATAATCTACCTCAAATTGTTGATTGTATTCATGCTATTTATTACCTAACATGCTTAAAAGCCACACCCCTGACATACAGGTACTTAGCTTCAAGCGCATGCTCAAGAAAAGAGTATTATAGAATTCAGGCCAAGTTCCCCTCAAAAATATGGCCAAAAGTAAACCAGTGAACCCAAAAGGCAAAAAGACTAAAAAAATACTTGTCTGAGAACAAAAGAAGTCATAATAATACAGAATGGAATGAAGGACAGTGTCTGTATACAGGAGCAGACAGAAGTAGGAATGTGTTCTTCCTGATATCAAATAATTTCATCAAGGAAGAAAAGTTAAGAGACAGCCATACATAGCCCTCCTGTTGCTCTTAAAAATTCTCTGTTCAGAGTAATATTGAAGAATTATCCCAGAAATGTAAACATAAATGTCTCTATTTCTATAACACTTGAAAATAAGTATTATCTATGAACTATTTCTACTGTATCAAGGACCTGTTTTCTTCAGTCTGTTTGGAATATGCTATTCAACCTAGATCTCTACAGGTAGCACATGGCATCCCTGAAGAGCCCTAGCAATTTCTTTAAGGATTCTGTACATGAACCATGTAAATCACATGCACAGATACTATTTGAGGAATTAAATTAATACACAAACTAGACCTTTTGATCATAGTATATTCTGAACTCCAGACCACTACAAATTTACTAAGTACAAAGTTAAAGTACACTAAGGTAAACTCCATTTCTTGAATACTTGCAAAAATACAAGCAGTACAGTTACAATCCTAGGCCTCTGTGGACTCCTTGATGGTTCACATACCCGTCAGTTTTCTGGCATTCCAGCAACAAAACCAAATGTTTTGCACAAAGAGAAAAAGCATCCAGTTACAAGCCAACCAAGAGCTGAAGGCTTATGAAATACTCAGCATCTTTGCTGTATTTAACCATACGATCAACACTCGCACCAATAAGAACCAACGGTTAGATTATATGCTCCTGTCTGTCTTTTATCCAAGCAAGGAACTACTCCTGAAACCAAAACACGCTGCATTTTTCTGCTGCCTATTGCTTCGTAGGGAAATTACTTTCCTCCTTTTTTCAGTAGCAAAGATACAGTGTCCTTATCACAGGACGTCTACATGCACTGCACAGAGATGCTAGTGCAAATGATTCACATACTACTTACTACTGTTGACATTCAGTTTGTACTCAGGCGTATGTAAAACAAACAAAAAAAAAGACACGGTGGCAGTGTGACGTGAATACACACCGTATATGCTCCAGACTAATGGTGGACAAAGAATAATTCTGAGGTAATTCACATCTGATGTTTTCAAGTCCTCTTCCCATTCCATGCTGAACTCCCAGGTAAAAAGTTCATTTTCTTAGCTTTGGAAGCGCAAGCAGATTGGGATTTTGTTTACAACCAAGAGCAAATGTCACATTAATTCTGAAGTGGCCTTTGGCCATCTAACTGCCGTTTCATTTAGTTATGTGGTACTTAAACTTTTCCTAGTATGCAAAACTCTTTTTATCCTTCCTTTACCACAGAAATAAAGTATTCATAAACTAAAACTAAAATGCCTTCCAACACCATCCAGCTTGTAAAATAAGGCCCTGTAAAGAACAAATCTAACATAGTAAACTAGCCAGTAGCTTTCCAACCATGAATGGTTAATCGACAGCCAGCTGTTTGCATGCCATTAAAGTACTCTGATAAACTCCTTACACCAGGTGGGAATTAGAATGTGATTTAATAACTGCCAAATGAATTATTTATGAGCAAATTTAATTTTAACGGAAATGTTTTACTTTATAATGCAAATCTTTCAACTCCATTGCAGAGTAGGGCTCACAAATTATAATTAAATATTTTTTAATAAATTATTAAGAAATATATTGTGCTCTTCAAACAGTGATGGCCGTCTTTATTGAAGAAGGCAAGCACTCTTCCCTGAGTGACAATAAGTTTCTGTATCATACAGTTGTCAGTTCATTTCAAGATGGCATAACACAACCCACAATTTAGAGATGAACAGTCTTCCAATACAGAAGACCACAAACTGCATTAGTTGGGCAAGAGGAAGTGTTGCAAAAGCAAACCAACAAAAAACAAATCACACTCTCAAGAATTCTCTGTCTTCAGGAGAGTTAATATAGGATTGCATTTTTGCATTCAATCCATTTCTGTGTCTTATGTCCTCCAAAGTTGTTAGCTCACAAGCCACTGAAGCTGTTTTACTACTAAAATATCTCACCAATGGGCACCCGTCAGCCTCCTATAATCAGTTGTCTTTAATATAATCATATTAAACAATCCATATTAAGAGGGGTAAGGAAGTGTTATTCGGCAACATTGTCTCAGAGTCACCTGAATTCAGTGTTTTATTCACGATACCTTATAATGGGAAGAAAGTTTGCTAACAGCAAGTAAGGGCAAAGCATTATTAAAGCATAAAGGAACATCCACCTATAACCCAAACCAGCCAAAGAGGTATTCCGTACCATAGCACATCATGCCCAGTATATAAACTGGGGAGAGTTACACCCATATGTTAATGCCTACATGTTAGGGTCTTACAGGTGGGAGTGTTCAAAATAATTATGCTACTACTCTAGTAAATTAGTACACTTTTAAATATAATCCTGATTCACAGGTACCACGCACTTAATTGCTTATTTCGTAAATTCTACACAATCCATACATCACATGAGAACCTCAACAAAGGTTTCTCATAGCAGCATTAAAATGGAATATCAGGTTGCAATGACTCACCTGCTAAAGGTAAAGCCTCCCACTGCTTGTAACTAGAGCCAGATTCATCATTTATTTTGTAGGCAGATTAAACTTGTGAAAGCACAAGCAAGTTACATGGTGCTCTCTTCTATTCCTGCTGTTAGATAAAATCTTCTTATGAACGTTAGGAATCAGGTACGCAGTTTTTTAAGATTTAAATCGGGAGACATTTCCCTTCATCTAATTTCTCTAGAAATTTACAAATCATAAAAGGCAACTAATGTATAAAATTTATCTCTTTCTTACTATCGAAGTGTGAAAATTAGGTGAGCATTAAACTGAATCCAAGCACAAGGAAAGTTAAAAGAAAAAACCTTTTCAAGAAACAGAAGTGTCATTGAGAGCAATGACAAAGTTTTCCTGAAGGACATATACTAAAGAAACACCAGACTTGCTTGTATGGCATAGAAGGCTAAAGAGATCACTGTGATGCATTTTACTAAAGCTAGTTAGTTATTAAACTACAGTTTTGAGTTCATGCCACAGAGTTGAGGAATATTTATCCGTCTGCACTTCAAACACAAAAGGAATGCTAATACTAAGAAGCACTTTTTTAATTTTATGTACATACATTTGTTTCACTGAAAGACAAACAGGTACCTCAAAAGCACAAATCCTATACAAGCTGAAAAGCCACATGTTTTTTGTTTGCCTTTTTTTTGTTTCAATACAAACAAATCAGCTACTACATACAAACTAGCCACAAAATAACTGATCCTTTCTGCGACAGTTAGCAGCAGAAAAGATTCAATTGGGGACTGTCTCTCGGAGAGCATAAAATGCTAAGTTTCGTTAAACTCCAGTAATCTTCAAAATCAGCTTTATTCCATCAACACTGCTTGATGTGGCACTGTTTTTTCTCCTGAAAGTTCCTCTATTCACCTTTTGAGGTTTTGTAAAGTTTTAGCATCTGCAGCAATTCTGCAGGAATGAAGCCCACAGTTACACTTTGTATTCCCTAAAAGTCTGAGACTCTCACTTATTTAATAGTGCAGAGGATTGTCTAAGACATCAGGTAGTTGGCAATTTATAATATCAGGAATATTTCTTCACCATACCCTTCAGATCACCTCACTTGGGACAGTAAGATTTGGCTTGCTGTTTCACAAACAAATTTACCGTATCTACAACACTTACATCTATAACATCACATTTTAAAACAGTATTAATAAAATTTAATGACAATGAAAATATTTTACACACTTTACAGCGTTAACAAAATCTTACTATTGACTGAAAATTTCAGAAACTAACTTGATCTCTGCTTCTGGTTAGAGTATGGACTACAACACCACCATACACTTTGACACGAATAACATTAAAGACTAAGGCCTTCAGTAAGTACTGTAATTAGAGATATCTTTGTATCCTAAATAAATGAAATATTGTTTTGAAATGATATAAAATTTTCTAGTGAGGCAGAGATTTAACAGATTTTTCAAGGACATCATGATCTTTTGAAATAAGAAGCAAAACTTGAGTAAAGCTAAAAGTATGATTTATCAATAACTGAGGAACATAAATGTTTACTTGTTAGTTCATATAGATATTTTATAAGAAAAGTGGTTATAATAATTTACTAAAAATATTGCACAATTTAATCAACATTACTTAAAAATATATGAACTAATATTTTTAACTAGCATTATTTGAGCACTTGAGCTTAAAGTTGACATGTAGACAGCTCCATTTAACCTGTATAATTCACATATATAGGCTAAGAAAAAGCATTACTATTCAGCAAAGCCATGACTTCATTTAGCAATAAGAAGTGCTCCATTTAAGCTCAGTGTTTATATGTGGTAGAATTGAAAAGTACATCTTCGAAGAAAAACAGAAACTGAATTTGCAGACATGGCACTATCTAATCCTGGTTTTGCAGAGCTGCTGACCTAATACTTCACCTGGATTAATGAGCGTTGTGCCTATGTAAATCAAACTTGTATTGCCCTCTCTGGAACACCACCACAATTTCATTTTCAAGGAACAGAAGCAGCAACTGGACATTCCTAAGAGGCAGGCCTTGAACACAGCCATGGAAATGTGAATTTACTGTGATCCTTGAATAGGAATTCAGTTGCTAAGAGATATGTTTTAAACACTGTTTTCACTCTTTAGTTTATTTGAATTAAAACACATTTGTCCACTGTTTCTAGTCAGTCTTATTTCTTGCCCGTAGTCCTCTAAACTGAAATTATGTTCCCAATTGCAACCTTTAAAACCAGCAGCATTCAGGCTAATAGAGCAGTAGAAAGCTCCCCTACTTAACCTCATGAGAAATGTATTGGGATGAGGAGGGGAATCAGACAAAAGAAATATACAATGGGGTATCTTAAAAGGGTGGATTTTATTATCAGCTTTTCACAAGCATGAAGTTTAGAATAATGCTTGCTCTTTTCAAGACTAAATTGAGGGAAGAATTTCTCCTAACCTGCATTTCAAGACAATCTCTGAAATTATGTAGAAAGGAAATATCTATAAATTGATGCGAGGTAAATTAATAATGTCATCATTCTGCACTTTGTAGTCAACTGTAATCAAGATTATTATATATGTTCTCTGTTAGATGAAGAAAACCGTAGAATTCAACTTGCTTGTATTTCATGGGCTTCTGGAAAATATGTAAGATATTCAAAAGCATTTTAAAAAGCTTTTGAAAAAATAGGCCATAGGATGCTAAATACCAAAAAAAATTCTAAAAACACCCTGTAGGGCTGTACAGATTTGGGGCTGGGTGGCAGGAGGGTTAATGCTCAAATGCTGTAGTGCAGTCTACACACAAACAGTAATAAAAATCTATCACTTAATCATTTACATGTTGTGTAAAACAGCAGTCTCCTTTTAGTTAAGAGCTGCTTTATGTCATTTTTGTCGATACAAATGTTGCCCAAGTGATTGTGTGGGAGAATACAAGAACAGACTGCAATAAAATTAAAAATAACTTTCCAAGGAAATAGTATTTGGAAGGATTAATTACAGAAGTTCAAACAGGAGGCCATATGCTTTCCCGTCTCTTTACTACTGAGTATACAGTATGCCTGTAATAAAACAAGGAGGGTAAAAAAACTCGTCAAAGCAAACCAATTCAAACACCAGGTAATGATTCAAGATATTTTTACAACTTTGTGTGCAAAATATAGTTTATCTAATCATTTAACCTCTATGCCAGAATTTTAATTAACTGTGGTCATTCATGGAAGAAAATAATCCTCTGTCACTATTCCCATACAGCGGGTATTTCCTGAGTGCTAAACACATGAAAAAATTTGGTAGTGTGACTGTCTTTCCTCCTTACATCAAATTTTCTACTGTGATTATTACTGTGATCACAAGTTCCATATCTTTTGCCATCAGTACCTTCAAAAGAAGGTCAAAACATAAAAATTTACTTTGAAAATATGACATAAGTTAACATTATAAGATATCACAGTCATGCATGGCCCTGGGATATAATGTTGAAAGAAGAGGAAAGTGTTTGTTGTCCTCTCATAACCTCCATGAAAAACAATACTAACTAAAACCCCAAAATCTTACCTTTTTATTTGCATGAAAGAATGGAGGAAAGTTGTGCTAAAACAAAAGAATCAGTTAGGGGAAAGTGTTTGAAATGCTTTACACTTTGCAAGCAGACACAGCTTTCTTGGAAAATAATTTCCTAAGAAATGTCAAACTGTTCTAGACAAAAACTTAAACAACTGAAACAACAGATCAGTAACATTTTTTCCAAGTGTATTTAAACAAAGTTCTAGAAAAACAAAACAAAACAAAAAACAGCCTATGGAATTATTAATACTTATTAGATGACAGAAAAGCACAATAGAAATTATTTTCCTTGTTCTTTCTCTATCAGTCTGTTTGAAACTGCGTTTTATGTAATAACATAATGAGTCACTGAAAGTTTTCTACAAATGTAAATCCATCACATGCGAAGTGAAAAATCCACTAACAGTAAAGCTGGTTTCTATATTGTTTAAATGTAATGCACTACTCAGCCTAAATCATAAGGGAATAAAGGCACTTAAAGCAGGGTGTCACATTTCGAGGTAATAAATAGCAGATTGGTTCAACCTCCCAGTTGATCCTGCAGTTTACTTACATGCAAGATGGAAAATAAAGTACTAAAGCCACTGTGATTTACTTCTCAGAAATGAGACACTCTATATTAGTGCAAATGAATGCAAAAGTCTTGCATTGACAATTTATTACATTCTTAGTCCAGGCCCTGATTAGATCAAATTGCAGTCTTTCTGAGTACACTGAATATACCTCACTTCAGTTTCCAAGGCGCGCTATCGGCTCTGCATTAAAAAAACAAACAAAACCCCTAAGCCAAATACAAACCCAAGACCACCCCACCCCAAACCACGATACTAAGTTTCTTCAGTACATTCTTTTTCAAAGCAAGTTTGTCTCCCAATTTGTCAGTAGTTAGGGAAAGGTGCTCTACCCCAGAGAGCTCTTCTTGAGAGTGCTTACCTATGGGATTTTTTCCAGAAATTCGAAATAGTGGAATTTGGAGGAATTCTCAGCATTAATAAAGCCTGGAAGTCAGCGCAAATCTCTCACCACTAATGTTAGGGTAAATGGAGATGAGATATAAAATAACATTTAATATTAATACTCCCCAAAAAAGGCAGGGATCATGTATTTCAGTGAACTATCTGAATTTCTTCCAATTAATCCCAGGCATTCTGGTTGCTTTCACATTTGACTTTTATTAGCTTTATTAATCAAAGATTGTATAGATGGTCTTAAAATAGAGATTATTGCATTTTAGATATTAATTTGCCTACTACTGCATTGATACAGGTTTATTTAAAACTTAGAACTTGTCGTGAAATCTGACCTCCATCCTAATTTTAGCCCACTTTCCTAATACTGAAGATCAAACACCCATTTTCCCTTTACGATGCATATATAATATTGCATCCAAAAAGAATATACATTTTAGTTATTATTGTCAAGAATGCTTTTCAAGGTATACATCACTTTTAAAAGTTATTCTACAAGGAAACCAATATAATCTTTAAAAAACACCTTTGTAATATTAATGTGCCAAAGTATTTCTTCATGCAAGTTTGAAGATTTGTGCAAACAAATTGCTTTTTCACACAGAGTTGCATACACGTCATAGATGTGCTGTCTGCCCACCCCTCCATTTCAAAACAGCAAAATATTTGGAGTTTTTCCTATTTGGAACATATTGATGCTTCCACTACCATCACTCAGGTTTTGGCCATCACAAATAAACTAATATAAATAATTGCCCAGCTACATGGTCCATGCAAGGGTCAAAGCTGCTCAAAATTGCTTTCAAAACGTGGTTCCATTGAGCTTAATTATTTCAAGCACACTCAAGAACTATGATAGAAAACACAGTATCCCACTTCTGTAACTCCCATAGCACCACAGTAGGGATGAAAATCCATCCCAGAAAAACTGTCATAAACAAGCTGTTCTGAGAAGCTGACAACTTGCATAGCCTTTCCCAATAGAATCCTACTTTATTTGTGTTCATATAAATGCTTTCTGCATTGAAATATATGGAAAAAAAGTAACACCTAAAATTTCTACTGCTCTATTGCTGCTGCCCATATTACAGAAAATGTAAATGTGAAATTAATCATCAGATAACTAGAGTATTTTCTATTATAAATGAATTATCAAAATAGCAATATAATTCAAAGGAAATATACTAATGTAATAGTGTTAAAGTTATCAGCTACCATGTATAATGTAGGGTTTTTTCAGATTTTTTTTAATCTTAGTTTCCTGTAGTTTTGCAAAAAAAAATCATATTTATTCCCTCCAAAATATATTCCAGGATTTACAGGCAACAGTAAACAATTCCGCATAGTCTCTAGTCTGTTTATTACTGTGAATTAATGATAGTTAAGTGTTTCCAGTGAGCCCTACTCTGCTTATTCCAGAAGGCACACTTCTATTCCTTAACATTTCCAGAATAGCACAAACATTGAGATGGATGCTCAGTTTCTAAAGCAAAGCGCAAGAGATTTTAAAGCACCAGCAGTTCGTATAGTATTATTTGAGAAATAAGGAAACCTAAGTGTGGAAGACCCCAACTAAAGTACAAACGACAACTTGTGTCTGTGGCCTAAGACTCTGTGAGTTCACCATCATGGGCTTCAAGACCCCACAGAAATCTGTGACCTTCCAATTAATCTGCATTTTTCAATTGAGTGCATCTTTATTAATAAATGCCCGAGAGTACCAGGAATGTTTCAGAATTCCCACAGCTAGACTAAATCTCTTATGAAGCTATCTGAAAAGATTTCTCATTTCACACCAGAGGAAACCCTTCTCTCAACCGCTTTTCCTGTTACAACCTTTTGTAGAACAATATATTTCACTTTTTACCACTCACTATCTTAACAATACATAGATTTTCTGCTGCTTCATTTTTTCTTAATCTTATGGTAACTATCATTCTTACAACAATATCTTAGCTTTTACTTTGACTCTAATCTTTGCTACTTTCTTGAACTCATTCAATTCTTAGCTTTCCTACCAGTTTCTCAATGTGCTATCTGACCTCCATGAGCCAGTCACTCTCCTCTTCCATTAGAGTTATCTCCACAAGAGCTCGAGCCTGATGAAATCTCACCAGCCTCTTTCATTGTTATCTTTCTTGACCAATCAAGTATCTCAGTTCTAAAAATCTCTTCCTGCTGATACCCTGAGTTTATTTTCATTTGCTTTACTATGCAGTTTATGTGACCAGTCTATCGATGAAGAGGCTGTACTGTAACACTTTCCCAGTATTCGGTGTTTTTCCTAAAACTTTATCTCCACAGATTGCCAGGTCATGTGAAAATGTTGTGAGAGGTTTGGAAAGTGGTTTTTCTGTTGTCATTTGGTTGACTATTTAACCATTTGAAAGTATTAGTATTTTGCATAAGATGTTACATATTTATAGAAAACAAGTATAAAATCATCACTGAGTGATGAGAATTCCAAGGCTTACACTCAAATTTAGAACTAAAAAAAAAAAAAAAAAACACCACTCTGATTTGAGTTAGTCTGATGAAGCCATTTCAAATGATGTGCTAAAAAAAGGGCAGAAAAAAAGCTTAGGCAAGGAAAAATAAGAAGTTAGAACAAATTAACAGCTCCAGAACAAAGCAGGTAAAGGATATAAGTTTCAAATGTCACTTTTGGATGGGAAGAATTTGTTTTTTAGAGTGAACAAAATTATTATTGCTCATTCACAGTTTCCTAGAGCTTCATTGTTGCTATGTTGAATAACAAAAAGATTCTTGTCATTTCCAGCTACTGTTACAATATCATACAGAGCTCAGTTTTCAAATCAACTCTTCTTAATTCAGAAGATGCCTAAGAAATTGATTTTAGAATTATCTGTCTGGCAGAACAGAAAAAAAAAGTAGTATAATGAAGACAGAATGATTTAGAAAGGAGCTTAATGTGGTATCTAGACTGCTTCCACCAAAAACACTCAACCACAATGTTCTCTGGAGTACTCTCAGTGCAATTTTCTCAACTTGCGAAGCAAACATGCTTCCCTACGGAAGCCCCTAGGCCGTGTTCAGCTTAAAGCAACATAGTACTCCCAAGCAACATAGCTCCCAAGTACGACATACAGGGCTGTCTTATTTTTTGTCTTAATGAAAGGAGCATCCTAGCATCGGCACACCTTTCAAATTCCATCTTAATTATGCATCCTATAATTAAACTTCGATAAATAATCAAATGTAGCCAAATGGTTGCACAGAGATCCATACTTATTTCTAAATTCATCTGATTTTTAGCAACAAGCTTTTCTGAGGACATAATACTCTGTATTAACTGTAGAGTCTTTGCAGCATTTTTTGTTATATTTTCTTTTGTAAGGACATTGTTTATATGCTATCTTAAAATAGAAATACAATAGTGAAGGAAATCTTTACAGTGAATCTTTCTCCAATGGATTCTACTGATTAATAAACTCTAATGTTAGAGATAATTTTTCCTACACTTTAATTTCATGCACTTTCAAGACATCTTTTTGCACCTGAAAATATTTACTTTCCTTCCCATATTCTTCTTCTAAGAAAAAATCAGAATTCCAATACCTGGCACTGATATCTTTATAATAGCAAACTTGCTGCATTCAAGTATATTCTAAGGCTGATGTCAACAAATATCAATTTTCCTAATGCTTTTTAAAATTTTCATGGATAATAAATTTGTTTTTCATATTTATGTTGCATTTAGATATCCACAAAAGCAGCTCATCGTTCTTAGCTATCGAAGGAGGTGGCACAACAAAAACCAATTTTATGTGCTAGTAAAATGCTTGCTTTTTAAAAAAAATGTATATATGTATTTATCAAACTAAGTATTATGAAAAAAAACCCAGTTGGTTTCAGGTAACCTGTATTTCTGTGTTTTCTCAGTGCACAATCATTAAAATAACTGCTTAAAAAACATCTCCCGCAGACTTTCTACATTCAGTACACCAGGTCTATCATGCAAAGATGTTGAATACAGTGCTTTCTGACAATGAAACCCCTAATAATCTGATGAATAATGGTCATGTAAATTGTTAAAAAATGTGGGATGCAATACTATTAAGGTAAAGGACTAGAATCAGCTAAGATTTAACAAAGTTCTAGTTAAAAAGTGCTTTTCTATAACTATCTGCTAACTTCTTTGCAAAGCATCTGATGTCTGCCAGCTTGCTAATACAAATGAAGGGCCCTTGTCTTCAAAATCCAAACTAGCCGAATTTTTTGTAATATTCAGGACCTTGAAAAAGGAGTAGGGAGTAATTCAGTACTTTAATCTACTAAATATTTTAAAGATTTGTCATCTGCACTTAAATGTCTATCTTTTCACCAGGTGCATAATAGCTTTAACACTGCAAATGAAGGATCTGTACATATCTCATATGCCATAAAACACTAATCAGAGTAAACTTCAAAGCTCTTACTTGAGAGTGTAAACTTCTAAGAAAGATTAGATAACTACTGAGCAGGTGCAATCCAGGAAAAAAAAAAAAAGAGATGGAAACATAATAAAGGAAGCCGGACAAAGCTGTTGCTAAAAAGTGTCCTGCCTTATTACTGAGGAGTGATGGCTGCAAAAAAGGAATGAAATTTAACTATCATATCTGATAAGTCTGGCAAGTAATTTTGCAGATACTTCTTAACAGTTCATAAAATTTGAGTTCATCATCCAAAGGCAAATATATGGTTTTGTGAGTCGTCTTTGCGCAAGCAGACTTTGATATTCTCTTCCATTGCAGTCACGTTCAACATAGTCTATAAAAAAAATAACTCCACAATATTCACATTAAAGAGCACAACACACAGTCCATAATATGCCTGACAATTTTAAGACATTAGGATATCATATAAAGCATTCAACATTTGAATTTCAATGCTGAAATGTTCACTGAAGCAAAAAACTACATAATCCCCTCAAACCCACTCAAGTAATAGTAACACTTAAGCACTGAAACACACCCTGATGAATTAAGTAACTTAATGGGATTAAGTTCATACTTAAGTGGACAGTACCGACTTGAAATACTTCTTGCTTTCCATTGTGAACTGGAACTAATCACAAAGATACAAACATAAGCTAAATATACCTGGAAAATTTGCTATTTTTTGTCTAATGACAATGCATTTCATACACATCCAAACTGGAGAAAAGAAAAATTTGTATTTCTTTTTATAGTTTTGAAATATGATGTTTGATTGTTTTCATGAGTGGTGAAAATAGACAAATGATATTAAAGTGTGCAGAAACAAAAGCATGAGCCCACTGCCAGTGATCTCACCAAGATCTGTAGAACCTGTCAGCATTAGAAAATTTACAAAAAGCTAAAAATAATTGTGAATATTTTAATTTTTCTTTTTTTTTTTTCTTTTCAAGTATGCATCTTAGTATTTCTGTATTCCTGAAATATCATATTCTTTTCCAGTGCATGCAAGTACATACTCTTCTCTTACATGCTTGGTTTGGGGTTTTTTGGTTGGTTTTTTTTTCCTACTCTTAAAGAACCTCAAAAATTTTGTCTTAATCAGTTAGGCCAATTAGGCTGGCTTTGTCATTTACCAGATTCTATATTGCAAAAGTACTCAGTATTTATAACAGTGTCCTTCTTTCTTTCAGATTAGATGGCCTGTTTTCCTGAGCAATGGGATTATTCTACCCTCATTACTCCCAGTAACCTTCAAATTTAAATCTGCTGTCATAAAAATACAAGGTGCAGGAAGCAGCTCTGATGAGCAAGAAGCTTTCTTTATCTTTTTTTTTTGAGAGAAGACAGAATTCAGATGAGAACTGAGGAAACCAACATCCATGTAAGCTATTCAACTGGATGGTTAATTCTGGGCAAAGTCTGTTTATTTGCAGAGGGTACAGCAGAATCATATTCCACATTGAAACCACAGTAAGACTTTTTAGAACTATGTCCTGCCTCTCAGAAATGAGTGTTAGGCAGCTATTTACCGCACAGAAGACAGAATTTAGCTAGTTTTGGTCTGTGCAGAGAAAACCACCACCATCTGTAGTATTGCCATCATGTTCAGGTATATATTTCTTTAAGTACTCTTTGCAATATCACATACGTAACAAATTGCCTAAGACAGTTTTCTTGGATTACTTTTACAGTATAAGGCTCTGAATAAAGTTGCACACGCACACTTGAGTCAGCAGTGATGGGGATCCTACAACGAAAAAGAATCTTACGTAAAATCCTGGGCATGCTTCCATTGACCGGAGAATATATAGTGGTCAGTAGGCAGTAATACCTTGCTCGAGTAGCTCTTCTCCTAGCACAGATAAACTAATTTAATACCTTCACATCAACGACTTATATACCACATCATTGTCATACCACTGCTATGCCATTTTTTCTATTGAAATACTGTCAAATTTTTACTCCCAGAGAGTTCTTGGCATTAAACTGAAGAGAACTGAAACATTTTGAAATGAAAGTGCCTGATCTTTAGGTCAAATGTTCTAAAGTATCTGTGCAACAACTTAGTGGGAATTATATCTATTTTCTGTCTTTTTGCTCAGATAAAGTTATTATATTCATCTTTGTTTCTTCAATCCATTGACAACATAGTATTTGTGAATAGATAATCATATTTCTGGAGCTGTCTATACGTAACTTACCTATCTAATATTTTACTTTAAACAGATACTTATCTAGCTGGAAAATTATCCAGTCAATCATTTGCAAAAGATGTCATCATAATTTAGCTCAAGGATATTGGACTATTTTTTCTGTGCAAATTTTATATCCTTAAGATGTCTTGGGAGTAAACCATAAAACCAAAATTACATCATTCAACATATCTGCTTTGCAACAACCATATCTAAGTTTCAAAGTAAACTGAGAATTAAGGAAACATTTATTATTCCCTGTAAGATACCCTATCTTAAAATAGTTTTTTCATTTCACTTATTGTAGAATTACGCATAGGCTGATTTAAATATTTTTTTACCTTTCTATTTCTAGTAGCTAGAAATAAAAACCAAAACCAACCAAACAACAAAAATATAAAAAAAATTACTTTGCACACCGTGCTTGATACTTTTATTCCCTGTTGGCAAGATGAAACAATAGTTCTCACCTTTGCAATGCCAATAAAACCAACCTAAGGCACATGTAAAGCAAAAGGCACAATATGAATTGAGCAAGTAAGGACACAATAAAAAGACAACTCTGCATTGAAGTGGCAACCTGTCTTAATTACAGATGTAGAAAGCTCTAATTTCTGCATTAAAATAATAAATGAGAATAATAATCACTTTGTCTCCTTCTTTCTAAAGAAAAAGGCATTTCCATGCTGCCTGTGAAACTGTCACTTGGTGATGCTGCATAGCTACTGCTACTGAATAGCAAAATGCATCCAACTTTCATTTATTTTGAGTTGTGGAAAAAAGGAAACTAATGAACTCTGAATAATTAAAACATTTATAATGCAAACTTAATGTGTCTATATATCGCCTAAGATTATGTGATGTGGTTAATGTGACATAAAAATAAGCAATCATTTTTAGTATGGGGTGCTTAATTTCCTTGTCTGATGTAATTTTCTTTTTTATACCAAATCTTTCATATTCTATGAATTAGTTTTGTCAGTTAGTTACTATAAGCAGTGTAAAAAACCACAAAACGAATACCGAAACTACAAAACCTTACTTACTGTACAATGTAAAAAGTAAACCCAGCTATTGATCATTTTCTGGAACAGGTATACAAAACAATATCAAAGAGAGTTCATCTAGAAAAAGTGATGCATGAGCCTATTCACTTCTGAGACATGTCAATAAAAACAGTAAAGCAAGACACTTCGTCTACCTCTCCTATTCCATATGAACGACTTGTTTAACTAAGTAACAATAAATGCTTATTTGATTGACAGAAGTTTGGTATGTGCATTATTACTAATATGTGCATCAGTTAAATATTTTTATTAAAGCAGAGCTTTTGTACATATATAGGAAAAATTAATTTCAAATAGAAAGTGACTTGAAAACATTTTCATATGAAAGCTTCTAGTTTCAAGCAATTGAGGTATCTGCAAGTAACAAATGCATGTGGATTTTTTTTTAAGCAGCATAGAGACAGTTGTTCTAACAAACACCTGAACAATGGATCATGAGTCCCTCTTGTAAACTGGCTGAAGGTATTCCAGCATGCCCACTTACTCTAAATCGTTGTTCGATAGACAATCAGTGACTGTTTTCAATCAAGAGTTTTACTACAGTAGAAAGTCTTACAAGTATAAAAGATTTGTTTTTTAAACAAAACTACATCTAAAACATAGCAGCCACACAGTCAGGATCCACAAGTAGTTACAAGTTATTTCTATTGATAGCAGAGTAACAGTCTCCTGAAGAACTTTGCAGGTATTCTGTGGGTTATCCTTCTCATATGCTTAGCATGCCAGAAACTGAAATTCTCCTTCATAATACTAAGGTATAAGTTGACAGCAACTGCCTATGTGCTGACCAGGTCACACAAAGAAGGGGGAAGGTGAGTAGCCAAATCAAAATGCTTTTCTTCCCCCAGATGCCTCAGGGGAAGGTCCTTACCACTGTGCCAATGAATTTCTTATGGCTGCCTCCATCATAAATACTCTGATTAAAATGTAAATTCAACCAACCTATCAGCTTCCCATTAAGAGGACTCCTTAAAAACACCATTAATCAGCTGAGCGATATGTAGTGAAATACCACGTATCAATTCTAACTGTTTATGACAGTTAACAAAGCTTTATATTTGCCCCAAACTTGTGCTGATCTATCAATTATGCTGGGGCTCACTCTCACGCTAATAGTACATTTTCTTCTCTAATGCATTTTTGCTGTTATCTCATAGGCTAATGAAAGCCAGGAAATCAATATATATAAATTATACATGCAAAGAAGGACTGCTGTGAACATAAAGTTTCTAATTAATTGCACTTGATTAATTTATATCCTTTAATTATCCTGCTAAGCCACAAACAACATAAATATCCTTGCAATCTGGTTATTGCTATGTCAGTCATAAAAAAAAAGCAGACACAGTAAATCTATAAAATCTAGCAAACTCCATTGCCAAAAATCATGGAAAGGCATAGCACATAAATATAACTGGACTAGCTCAAGACACCTATGAATAATTTTAGTGTGACAAATCACCACTAAACGTGTTGTATAGTTATATGATTAAGATTATAATGGTGTTATAATTTTACATGTAGCATACAGGGTGAGCTAATTGTGGGTTTATGCAAGATTATGGAGGCTGTTCGTTGTATTTGTAAAACAATTTTGCGATACAGATGTAAGTGATATTGATATCTGATTGGTTAGGATCAGGGACCAAATTATCAATATTCTAAATTAGGACATTCTGTTTTTCAACACTTAAGATAACTCTACAAAAAAATTGTGATGTGATCTGAAAGCCAGGAATGCACACAATCAGAACATAATAATGATAAACCCAGCTCTAAGCAGAGTAAATAAGAGGCACCATATTGTTTTCTGTAACAGGCATTTTGCCACATATAAATTCTTCCATTACACAAGAAGCTGTAACTGTACATACTTTTTTATTTTTTCTCTTTCAAATTTTGTGCACTTTGGTAAACCAACCATATGTTCCAAAATGTAACCCTATCAATCCACAAGACTTGCTCTTTGTCCCACACAACAGCATATTGCTGAATATCTGCATCTACGACTTTCATAAACATGTAAAAAGAAACTGTATCTATCCACAGGGAGACTCAGACAGAGACCATCTGTCAGCGACTAAAGCTATTCTTTAAAAAAGAAAACATTCATCTGGGATTTGCCCTTTAAAGAGTAAACCCACTTAACCTCCCAATAAGATTAACTGTTATTTGTTTCCATTAAACAAAAATGACCATGCTAATATGCATTTAATAGTACTACCAATGAGAAAAACATGAACTTCAACAATTTAATTTTTTTTTAAATCATAAACCTTATTTCATGACAGCTGTTTTTTATTCATAAATAACATTCATTTTTCATTACCATTTTCTCCCCTAAAGTTGAGACTAAAAATAAAAATAATTAAAAAAATAATCAGGGTAAATATTGAAAATAAGAGAGCAGACACTTGAGAATACCACATATTACATATAGCAATGACTGTCTGAATAACGCATATAAAAACCCAATACCTTTGGAACACTGATGATTTTTACCTGTGCCCTCAACATCTAGGCATTTACAAAGAAAGGTATTTAACTAGATCAATTATATGAGGCTGTAAGTAGAGTTAGTGCAATGTAAAGGAGACCATGTTTCTGCAGTGGCACAAGTCACTGAATCAGCCTGAAGCTATATAGAAATATACCTTAATGTCTCTCCCTGCACTGACAAAATGCAACAGTATTGTCATGAGAGACTCCCTCTTCTACTGTGAAAAAACACAGGAGGAAAAACTTTCAATGCAGATAACTCCTTCTCTTCCAATTCTGTCATTTGGGTTTTCTTTTGTTAAACCAAGTTAGTGAGTTGTGAAGAGTGATAAACAGTATCCTAGAACATGAAAGGCCAACATACAAAACCCTTCATAAAATTAATTCCCAAGTCCTTGCCTTCCTGTTTTGCTTATAACTCTGCCTCTAAAGAACCTAGCTAAAAATCACAAAAGGTGTCTTCCTCCCCATTAGGAGAGCTCCATAAACTCTGTTTCCACTGTAGGCATAATGTAAATCTTGCTGGAAACAATGGGCATATATTTGCCAGGTTCAGTTAGGTTTGCATCAAGCTTTCTTCATTAATGATAGTGGCAATATATAATCAATAAACATTAAGACAAAGTGATCATACCATCATTTTCTCAGTGAGAAATTGGCATATGCTATGAATAAGAATAATTAAATGGATGAGAGGGATCATTGTTACAACTCAGTACAGCTAAAAATGTTGTTCCTGAAACAGAGAATCTGGAAAATATCAGCTTCTTCCCCTCAAACACAATTTATACTAAGAACCAGAAGCAGAGGAAAAAATCTTCGACATGCAAATCTTTTCTTATCCTATGAGTAAATTGTTGATGCATACTTCAATATACTGTATCCAACACTGGGGAAATATCTTTTACAATATAAAATGTGTTATGCAGAAATAGATATTTTAACCTCTGTTTTGGTAGATATTAAATTTCGATGAGGGTGCATCATCAGTCATTTCAAAACTGCTAAAAGCTCCTTTCTATTGGACAGGTGGTAAGACCACAACTTTTTAAATAGTGAAATCAATCCTTCGACGTTATTTGTGCTGGCTTCCCATTGCCCCTTCCCTGCTAAGGGAACAGATTCTGACTTGTGTTACCCAGTGTTCATATACTGTCCATAAAGCTATTGCTGGACAATGCTTTCATTACTTTACAGAAAGAATAATGAAGAATGAAACTGAGAAGAGCATTAATTAAAGAACATCATGTTTAGCTACTGATAAATATCTGATATATGACTTGCCACATGCCAGGAAGTTAATGCACAGTGCACTTGATGGTCGTGAACAACCAACTTAAGGCACTGGGAAAAGTCTTTATTCATTTAAAAAACATCGGTTAATTGAAGAAAATCTTCTAAGTATATAACTTCCACTAGAGTTCACTGGATTGTCACTTCACGTATAAAGCACCTAGACAGAAGCAGAGTACTAAGGTTTGACTGCAATTACGTTATCTTTCCTATTTTTAGTGACAGGACCAGATTATTTTAAGTGCATTTTGTGGAAAACCCTCCTTTACTGAAATATAAAGACTGTAATAAAGACAATACAATGTTTTGAAACTGTTTTAAATCCTTCACTCAGATTTGCTTCTACAGATTTAACATGTAGGGGTTCTAATCTTACTGCTACTAATTAGAGCTTTAGTATAATTGTGCCAACAGGGTGCTTGGCATAATAATTACTATTGAGAGATTCTGGTGGAGCAGTAACGTGCCCACATAATACAGATATGTCTAATATTATACAGCAGTCACCTTTGTATGTTGACTTTTAAGCTGGATTTTAACGAAGTAAGGGGTTATTTTGCCTTTATTATAAAGCTCAAAAGACCTATACATATGTGTGACTTGGGTATTCATTTTTTCCCCATCTTTGATTCTTTTGAGTGTTAATTAGGAAGAAGAAAACTAGAAGGCACATTTTATTCCACATCATTGACAATTCGCTCTAGTTTGGCATGTGAAAAATGAACAAAAATGCTTATGTAGGCAGATCACACTTCTAATGTAATATTGGACTTAGGATAATGTCCTCAGCTGCAAAGTTTACCATAATATACAATAAACTGAACTGAAAAAGGGATGAATAAGACTTAAAAATCTGCATTCCATTACAGTTGTTCTGGTTTTGAAACAAATGCTTATGTAACTATTTGAATAAATCTGTGCAATGAAATACACACAACTTAAACCCAATGGACATTGCAGGAGCATTAACAAAGATATAGAAGAGCATTTCTGAACAGAAGAGCTTTTTTGATCACTTAGTAACGTTTATTATCTTACAAGTTTCAGATAGTGAAACCTTGTTGATGATGTAAATCCAAGCGAAAGAATACTTACCAGAGTTGGGAAGTTTTGTTTAGTTTTGTGTTTTTTACGTCTAGAAAGATCAGCTTCAGCCATATGATCATTAAAAAAAAAAAAAAAAAATAGAGAGAGAGAGAAAAAAATAAATCTTAATTACGGATATTTGTTAAGGACTTCAAAAGCATTTTAAATACATAAACCTTGCACAATGTAATAAAATAAAAAGTAACAGGCCTTTTCAGTCACGTTGTAGAATCTTCTTTTTTAAAAAATTTGAACTCTTTAAAAGAAATTGTACAGCAAAGAGCCAGAACCAAAGCTCCATCTAGAACAGACAGGCTTGTTTTTACTGCCCCTTAGTGCTTCCCTTTTAAAGTGACAGGAAACCAATTTCTGATTGCAAATCAATAGGTTAGCATGCCACCAGCAGACAGTAAATTTAGTTGTTGATATTAGACCATAGAATGGGATATCAGAAAAGACCAGTTGTTGCCATTTTGATGCATCCAACCCCCAGTAAAACAGTATTGCTTTTCTGCAAGTCCATGTTTTCAAGGAACAATTCTTACACAGTACATGACAAGTGGCATATTTATCATTTGTAGGTCACCTTCAGAATAAAAACTGCAACAATTATATACAAAAAATGCATAAGTTTAAGGTCTCAAACCCAAGAACCTCTGATTTGTGCTGTATTAATTAATATAATGGAAAAAACCTACATGTGCTCCTGTAACACAAAATGCCTTTTGATGAAGTCTCTTTTTTCTTTAAGCTTTTAAGATAATCTTAGAGAAATCATCAAACTATAAAAAGGAATCAATAAAACAGAAAAGGTTCCCATCACCCCTACAAAAATCCATAACTTTTGCATTTTAATAGAGACACTACGAGACTATACCAGTCATTTTCTTTGTGATGTGTTCCTTTGATTTCACTCTTATCTCACAGGACTCTTGACTTTCCTGAGAAAGGGATTATTGAATTGCATGTCTCCCTCAGATGCTCTTGATCATTCAAGTAGTCTGTACTTAAGAACATTACAGAGTCTGCTCAGCTGCTAGCTCCTTGGGAACTCATCAGGGACTGTCATCTTAATATTAATTGGGTTTTGTGCAGGAATCTGAGTCCCACAATGAGAGGGTTTCAAGAGAGAAGATTATGCCCAAAGCCAGATATAAAGACAAACATATTTAGTACAACAATTATGATAATTGCAGAAACACTCTGAGAAATAAGTAAATCTGATTAAGGGCACTTCTACATGATCAAATATTAATCTGATGTCTTCACTCTAACCTGGTTTGAACATAAGAGGCTTCTTATGGTTTTATGTATTAACAGATTTGTAGAAGCTGAACTCATAGTACCTAATAATATGGTGCATCCAAGCCAATACAGTAAAAGGATCTTTACGGAATGTAATCCACTTAAATTAAAAATAGACACAGATTGAATCATAAAGCTTAAATTAAAATTGACATACAATCAATCAATAAAAACATTTTTATACAGAGAATTGTATAAACTACCATATTTTTCAGTCTCGTAGCATGAAAACTTGTGTGTATTTCTTTTTTTTGAATAAAGACTGCATTGCTTCAGAAAAATAATCATAAATACCATTTGCACAAAGACTTTAAAGTTTCCAGACTCACATAATGCCCAGAAAATTAAATACCCTATATTTGAAGATATAAGATTATTTCTCTTTAAAAATATGCATATTAGGTGGAGATTTGAAATACGTGATTAAAGAATTTTGTCTTTAAAATCACTCTTATTTATAAGAACCGTGAGCCAACACTGTATGTTTGAGAGGTGAATAATAAGACAGTGGCAGCGAAATAAAGACAGTATTTGCAACACTGATTTCTCCACGTGTGTGCATGCACAAGCTTTTATATAAATATATATGCATATAGACCCCTCGACCAAAAATCCATACAAAATCATGTTTAATATTCTGCACACATTATATTTAATACTATCATGACAAGTATTTTCAATTTGTTATGCACATACCAGTTTTTAATAAATCTTAAGCTAATATATACAGTAATATAAATTTTCAAGGTAGCCGCAATGCCTGAAAGCATCTACACGGCATTTGCATAATCATTTAAGTTAACTCAGATGAAAGCTTTCATGTATAGCTAAGCTTTTAAAATTGATTATAAAACATCTGAAAACACAGCAAAATATGCACAGAAGCCTACAAAAAGGGTAATATATAAAAAAATTTAATACAAAAATGAATTATTTCAACCTGAGGAACAAACACACATAGTTGCCTATCTATCCATCTTTATTTGGAAATATTAACCACATATAGAATTTATGTGAAAGGTAAATCTTGCCAGAATGGCTTACCTCCCATAGTAATTAGGCTTGTATTTCTGCTTTATTAACTCTGATACAACAGTGTCTTGCCCTCTGTCACCAAGGGTACTAATAGATGATAATCACTACGATTTGGAAACCATACAAATTAAATGATGAAGTGAGATGAAGTGTAGTAATGCAATGAGTTCAAGGACAGACAACTTAGTAATTTCAATACTAATTTTCATGGTATCAGATAGGAAGTACATGAAGAAATTAGACCAGAGTTCATCACAAAATAGTAGTAATTTCCATTTACAAGTTAATCATAATTATTCCTGAAATATTAATACTTTAAAGATTATACTAAAAAGTTTCCTTTACATAGTTTATTTTTCCCTAAAAATGCCCCCCAATATTAGAAATATATTTCTGACTTATAATTGCAATGAAATCTTTATGAGACTTAACACTCCCTACAGAAAATTTTAATTTTATGTGGGCAGCATGTATATTTTTCCAGCCCAGTGATCACTGCCATATTTTAGTGTATTGGAAATACATTTTCATCCACATTATTACACTGCTGAAGATGTGATACTGATTCTTAGCTCTTAACTAGTATTTTTGTTCCATTAATCTCTCAGCAATAATACTGCAAACCTACTGTTAATTTTGTAAAATCATGTGCTGAATTATACAGAAACATAACTCAGCCAACAAAAATTACTTAACTGCAAACAGTTGTCAGCTTTTTCTTCTTTTAAAAGTTTTTTAACTATTAAAACTTGTGATGATTATCACAGTTTTAGAGTAATTTCAAAAAGAGGCTTCAAATTCTAAAATGTCTGTTTAAATGATAGATTTTATTTAAAAAATATCAGCTTCGTCAGAGACAATTAAAGCAGTGACATGAAGATACTAAGTCTGAACACTGTCACTATGCTTAACTGTCTTTTCAAATTCATACTTGTCTTTGGTAACTTATCAGTAATACATTCTTATCACATATATTCTTTACAAACTCTTACATGTTTCAATATAACACTTCCACATTTTTAGAAGGTAGAAATATAACTCAGTATAGTAATTGAAAGCCAAATATGTTTGATATATGCTTGCATTTAAAAAAAAAGAAATTATTGGTGAAAATTTTTATGTCAACAGTTTTGTTTGTTTGTTTGTTTGTTTAATAGGTGAACAGGCAAATGCAGCTATCTCACTGTATTATCTGGTTATCTAAAAAAAAAAGTCCTGGTTCTTGAGAAAAAAAATCTATGCTATTCAAATCAAAGTCACATTTTTCCTTGTAGTTTTCTAAACAAAGACATTAACCTACAAACAGCTCACCCTGATAGTTTAGAATTATGTCAGATACAAGTTTCAGTAATCAGGGTGCTCCTCAGAAACATAATTCTGCCTGGGCCTATATAGTGTTCCTTGAAAAAAATACATTTTGTTTCAAAATATGTAAGTACAGTACATTTTTAAATATTGCTTATAAAAAATAAAAATAAAAAACATTTGTACCTAGCTCATGCATAGTTTTACAAAAGTATTTTGTTCTTTCAAGTGTTAAAATACAAAGCAATATAATTTCTGAGCTAGAATGGAAATCTGCAGGCAAAAACTATTTCAAATTATATCAAAACTTTTTACAATGTAGGTCTGCTGTCCACTGATCTTACATTCTGCAAAGGATGTATTTTACTACAGTCCCACAAAATGTATACAGCACATATAACACAATCCCATCTCAGGTTTAAAATGCTCAAAAATATTATTTCAAAAAATGTCCTAAAAATAATAATCTCAATCTTTTAAAAAGCAAGGCTCAATAGACAAAACAAGTACAGATACTTTGTTAATAATCATCCAACTAACTACTTTCTGTTCTGAGGAACTGTTTTCTATGGTTAGCATGCTTGCATCCATTCAATTTTAAATGCAGATTATGGCAATTAGATATTTATCCTCCCTAATGTACACTGTTTTTATTTATGTTGAACTTGAGTGCATTATCAGAAACAAAGCTGCATGCATATAACCCTAACCAATTGCTGGAGATGCACACAGACTACTGCTTGTTTACTTTGGGTGGATTAATCTTATGGCATGCATTAAAAATGTAGTACTTGTCACTGACTAATACAACAAATTGAAACCTTGGAACAGTCTTATTTACAATTCAAGCGCTCCATGTTTGACTATTGCATCAGAGTATTCACTTAACCCTTCTGTTAAACAGCTGAATCCCAGAGCAACGTACAGCTGCACTGCAGTTTAAAACTAGATACCAGATAATTTCATTTGGTACACAGTTTTCATCTAAAAGATACATCCAGAGTGCATTACCTCACTGTGTACTTTTTAGGCCCTCAGTTAGTATTCAGTATATAAGTGAAAATTTCAAATGTTTTGTACTATTCACACAGCTAGAGTTATTGTTGAAAGAAAAAACAAAACAAAAAAATACCAAACTTTCCCTCATCTGTATTTCATAAATAAAATTTAGCTGCTGTTTTTACTTACAGTTCTCAGAATCGCTTTCTCTTCTAAACCACTTTAGCTCTTAATATGAAAGTTTTATTAGTTATTCTGTCAGAAAATTCAAACCTTTACTAAGTGACGTGAGCAGTTACAGTTGGCTTAAGTGTGGTTGGGTACCCCTGATTCCATCAGGAAAAAAACAAAACAATATATGGCACATGTTAACATCCAAAGACTGAAAGCATACCCAGTAAAATAGCCCCCCAGACTTAAAGGAAATCACTACTTAATTTCACAAACATTTGTTTCAGCTCAGGAATTGTACTAGAAACTTTAAGTAGCTTTCTGTTTTAAAAATTACTCTGGTTGATATGAGTCATAAGTCGCTGCATAGCACCATCTGCTGGTGCGAACACTGGGCTCTGGAGACCACGCTCCAGTTTGCCTCGCTGCCATCTGAAATTTAAAAAGATGATATTTCACTCACCTTAGTTCCACAGGTTTTGTAGAATTTTGCATAGATTCACTGTACCAGCTGAAGGAGAATGAAAGAGGCAGACACATACAGAGAATAGGATGTATATCTATAGACATCTGAAAATCATACCGAGATGAAATCTGAGAAGGAAGGCCTCATTCAACAGAAAAGAGAAAGCTGAGTTTCCTTTGTCCCAGTCCAGTACATTTTAAACTGTTTCATGGACATTATTTTCTTGCTTCAATCTAGACATGTTTTCTTCTCGAAGGAAATTTAGGAGGTTGTTGGATACAGAAAGATTTTTTTTTCCATAAGAATGTCACAACAGTTTCTGTTGTTTCTAGATTGACCCTTACTTAATAAACGCTAAATTCAGAAACCTGCATTTTATTTTGGGTTGTAATGAATAAAGACATTAAAAATTGTATAAGGAAAACTATATTTTGATTTTGTCCAAGCTTCATATACAGAAGCAGATTGAAAAGATTAATTATAAGATTATGAAAGCTCTAACAGCCTCAGGAATATTTTATGAGAAATTAGCAGTGAGCAAGTCAGGAGGGTGTTTAAATTTATGGTTTCATTCTTCTATTGTTATTTAAAAGGAAAATACAGCAACCTCACTTTAACTGGAACTCCTTGCCACACCAACACAAAACATTACAATTTTTCCCCAAAATGTGGCTATCTAGACCCCTGAATTATTAAATGGTTTTTCTACATATTTTACACAGCATTACTAGCCATAGGCCTGATGTAAAAACTAAAGACAAAATGTACAGCATAAGCAGAGCTGTTTGTATAAGCACCACCCTTGCCTATAAGGCTGCAAACGATAGGACTGGGTCTGGCAGTCCTTTTTTGGTGACACCCCTCCAAACGATGGTGGCAGAATTCTGCAGATGGGAAACCCAGATTCTGCTCACACCTCTGGCTGCTCCCTGTACATTAATTTGCTTACTTGATGCCCGTTTCATGAGGTGTGTAGAGGCCTTAGCTGGTACATGTGCATACCAAAAATATCACACACTTAGTACCCACTGTGGAGTCCTGGTCACAGTGTGCTCTGTGACAGCTTGATGATAAACAGCTGGCCTGCTTGTCAAGCGTGCAGAGCACACTGGGCAACATGAGCAAGATACAGGTAAGCAAGGTTAGAAGAACTCACATTTCAGAATAATAGGACTACTTTGAAGTCCTATTGCTAAGCTGTCCAGCCTGAGTGTGGTTAGAACTTAGTTCAATGCCTTGTAAAATAAGTATATTCTTATTAATTTCCGCAAGAGCTAGCTCACCATTTTGCGGCAAAAATTAAGGGTCAGAAGAGTTCCTCTTCTACATCCCCCCAACAACTCACATTCAAATGCCCTTGTTATATCTACAAATAACTCCAATTAATAGACTGAGTAACCCATATTTAAACCAGTGTCGCATTCAAGTTTAAAAGAAAAAATAAATCAGGGTAGTCTTTTTTCCATTTATTAAACTAGGAATTAAATCAGCCTGCCTGCCTTCTAAAGAAAGCATAAGACTTCACCAATCTAAGCAAATCTGAAGGACAGTGCATCACTGCTTTTCTATACCATAGAACTGAAGATATGGTGACATACTACAATCCTGCTAGTGCTGGTATAGTTATGAGAACATCAAGGTGGTCAAATAAAAGATAAGAAAAAGCTTTAAGCAAGGCTTATCAGATTCCTCTGACAGCAGCACTATGCGTCAAACAGCCAAACTTCAAAAATACAAAATGCCTCTAGAAGACTCTCTACTCTATAAATATTTTTATAAAGTTTTACATTTATTTTTCATCCCACAATATGCTTCTATTTCAAACTGTAACAGAAAACTGCTGCTGAACTTCAGTGACTTAGTAGTTGATATGCACTAAGCATAATTTTGTCACTGTAGTGATATGCAGTCTCCTCAGATTGATATCACATAAAAGTTTCTTGTGCCAGTTTTAACACTACAGGAGGTGTTTAACAACAAAATCGAGAAACAAACAAACTGACACCAAAACAGATGAGAAAGTGATCTAAAGTGGTATCTTCTGCTGAACTATATTACCTACTTGACACAGCCTAAAGCCAAGTTCTTGTGTCTGCATCTTTACCATACCGACATATAACACAAATTTTTATTTTGATTTCTTCCTAACATTGTAAAGGAATAAGTTTAGCTTATAGGAAAATCACAGATTACTGAGTCATCAATACCAAGAAATGCCCAGGTAGCTACTTCAAACCTGACTTCCTAACAGTTGATTTTTGTTCTTATCAAAATACCTACATACTTGCTAATTCCTAGTATTCTTTCAGATGTTTAAAATTATGCAAAAACATACCAGCTTAAAGTTGCAAGTAGATACTTCTACACATTATCATCTTGCAAATGTACTGAATATCAATGAGCAAAGAACCCAGTAATGCAGAAGAAATCTCTAGGATCAGAGATAACCGTACAAAGTTGGACATTTTCCCTGAGTTCAATAAAGGAGACAATAGACTTCACTTTCAATATAACTTCAATTTTCTTTTTTTTTTTTTTATTTTTATTTTTATTTTATTTTATTTTATTTTAACACATCTGAAAATAGAGTGAAACCTCTCTTTGCAAATAATTAATCTGAAAGAGGGATTATTTTTCCACAGATTTCAAGGAAATTTGGACTAGATGTTTGTTATATAGACTCTGTGGGACAGGAAACTTCTTCCACATTTTTGCCAAGTGTCCTCACAAATAGAGCACTTAAAAAAATCTCAATGGCAGCCAAGACAAGTCCTGTCATAAACTGGATTTTGATTAAATACTATTCAGACTAAACCAGTAAGAAATCCCAGTTATTTAACTGCTTCACTGAAAACAAACACATGCAGTAAGAAAGGAAAAAAAACCCTGAAACCTCAGCAAGGTATCACTTATTAGAATCTGGGTATCATCTAATTGCATGGAAATGAGATACTTCTGCTTTGAACTAATGTGGAAGTTCTTATTCACACCATGGCAGTTATTAAAGATTAACATTCTCCAATAGAAAAATTTTAAAGCTACTGTCAATGGCCACAAGAAACTAAAGTTAAAACTGAAGATGGTAAAAGCATTTCAAAATTCTGGTTGAAATAAGAGTACTGTGTCTATACGATTGCCCATGGGCTACTGAATATCTGAGATCGCTACATGATTACTGATGTAGAATGACTTTGAATCGTTGCTTACTTATAGACAGATACAAATGTAAATGTCTATCACGAATAAACACAAACAGATCTTTGATGTTTCAAAATAGCAACATGTAATTTTTCCACTAACACGGTACCATAAATACTAACTTCTGCAATCAATTAAAGAATTTGCAATAGTGACCTCAAGTAATGAATGTGTATTGCGCCTGCAGCTTAGAAAGTTTTGATAATGGCTTCATTTTCATATGCTAAATTTGTGTCATCATCATAAATGCAAACTTAGCACTGACATACAGTGCTGTTAGTGGATAAAAAAAAGTGTAGGAAAAGAAAACCTGGAATTCTAAAGTCCATAAGTAATTCCACCACAGAGGTTTTACAGCACTGACTGTAGTTTCCAAAGCATTCAGCACTGGTCACACAAGTTAGGGACTAGAAAGGCCTTCAGGGAATAATTCATGTTTCACTTTGAACATGTCTCTCTACTCAACAGAGCCTTACTCTTAGTTAGCACTATAGCACTTCTATATTTTACAGTATTAATTATTCTGTGACTCTCGTTATACTTGTTTTTCTGTTTTATGCCTTTTGTTTACAGACTCCTTGACTGTTTGCAGAAGCAGCTGCCATTACAGTCTTCAGAGTCAGTAAAATTTGCTACAACAGTGTCATGAAACAATCAAGCCATAAGATTCATTACATTCCTATATCATGTCACAAAAAGAAAAAAAAGCCCAAACCAGACAGAACCAAAAACCAAACCAAACCCCCCAAAATCTGAGAACCAAGCACCTTCCCCCCCAAAAAAAAACCCAACACAAACAAAACAAAAATAAAACTAAACACAAAACACAGAAAAAAACTCACAAAACCAAATCCTTTCAAACCGGAAAACAAATTTATGTAGAAAGTTAGAGCAATTGTAACAAGTTTCTATGAGCATACATTGCAAAGTGAAAAACCAGGCAAACAAAGTAATGAGGACTGCACTTGGAGCCCTACTCAGCAAGCTCAATAGCTTAAATTCTTACTATACCTTAATGGCACACATCTAACTGGTAGAAAATCCTATTTTTCAGTATCTTAGTGTAGTGTATTGATTTTTCTTATAACTACTGCCACAATTCTGCAAAGGTTATATATGAGCACTTGTCTAAGAGTGTTAGCAGGCCTACCAAAATCTATGCAAACAGTCATAAGTAATCATAAACTACAATATCTTATCAGGTATTCTAATGACATTTTTAGGATAAATGTATTACAGTGCTTAGTCATTTGATGAAATGGTATCTTAAAGCATTCATTCCTGGCCTGTATTAAGCTTTCACCTAATCTAAGCTCATTACTGCAATAGCTCTGAGGATACTCTATTTCATAAAAATAAGAGGCTTAATGGTTCCATTCACGTTAGTGCTTCCAAAGACATTAAGCAGTTGCCTTTTTCAAATATTTTCTTCAAATAAAATTCTGACAGCATGCCAGAAAAATGCTTTGGTATAAATGCAGAAAGAATAATATGGTTTTAATATTTTTTCTGGTTTTAGATGGCAACATAAAAATAATTTTTTGTATGATAATATTAATAATATTGAGTATAATCACCTATGAAGGCATAAATGTGCTACTGGGTGAATTAAACAAAGAACAACCTGTCTTGGGCCAAATTCATGGTTGGCTATTCAAACCTTATCTGATTGAGAAGATAAGATAGTTCCTTGCAAACACAAAGCAATGGATATTAGCAAATACAAATATTTCCTTTTTTATTTTTAATTAAAAAGAAAATATGAAAAAACATGAAATGAGAAAAAAGTTTTTGAATGATTATAAGATTTCATCTTTAAATTCCTTCAGATTTACTAAGTAGAAAAATAGCAAGCAGAAAGGACAATGAAAAACAAGTTTCCTGATGTAACATAGAATCATAGAATCATAGAATAGTAAGGGCTGGAAAGGACCTCAAGATCATCAAGTTCCAACCCCCCTACCATGGGCAGGGACACCTCACACTAAACCATGCCATCCAAGGCTATGTTCAACCCCACCTTGAAAGCCGCCAGGGATGAAGCATCCACAACCTCCTTGGGCAACCCATTCCAGGGCCCCACCACCCTCACAGTAAAGAATTTCTTCCTCATATCCAATCTAAACCTCCACTGTTTAAGTTTAAACCCATTACCCCTTGTCCTCTCACCACAGTCCCTAATGAAGAGTCCCTCCCCAGCATCCCTATAGGCCCCCTTCAGATATTGGAAGGCTGCTATGAGGTCTCCACGCAGCCTTCTCTTCTCCAGGCTCAACAGCCCCAATTTTCCCAGCCTATCTTCATGTGGGAGGTGCTCCAGTCCCCTGATCATCCTCGTGGCCCTCCTCTGCACTTGTTCTAACAGTTCCATGTCCTTTTTATGTTGAGGACATCAGAACTGCACACAATACTCCAAGTGAGGTCTCACGAGAGCAAAGGGGCAGGAGCACCTCCCTCGACCTGCTGGTCACACTCCTTTTGATGCAGCCCAGAATACGGTTGGCCTTCTGGGCTGCAAGCGCACACTTTCGGCTCATGTTCGTTTTTTCATCAACCCACACCCCCAAGTCCTTCTCCGCAGGGCTGCTCTGAATCTCCTCCCCGCCCAACCTGGAGCTGTGCCTGGCATTGCTCCAACCCAGGTGTAGGACTTTGCACTTAGCATGGTTAAACTTCATCAGGTTGGCATCAGCCCACCTCACAAGCGTCTCAAGGTCCCTCTGGATGGCATTCCTTCCCTCCAACTTATCAACTGAACCACACAGCTTGGTGTCATCGGCAAACTTGCTGAGGGCGCACTCAATCCCACTGTCCATGTCACCCACAAAGATGTTGAACAAGACCGGTCCCAACACCGATCCCTGACGGACACCACTCGTTCCTGGTCTCCAGCTCGACATTGAGCCACTGAGCACTACTCTTTGCGTGCGGCCATCCAGCCAGTTCGTTATCCACCGAGTGGTCCACCTATCAAATTGATGTCTCTCCAACTTAGAGAGAAGGATGTCATGGGAGACAGTGTCAAAGGCTTTACACAAGTCCAGGTAGATGACATCAACTGCTCTATCCCTGTCCATCAGTTCCGTAACCCCTTCATAGAAGGTCACCAGATTGGTCAGGCAGGATTTCCCCTTAGTGAAGCCATGCTGGCTGTCCCCAAGCACCTTGTTGGTTTTCATGTGCCTTAGCATGCCTTCCAGGAGAATCCGCTCCAAGATTTTGACAGGCACAGAGGTGAGACTGACTGGTCTGTTGTTCCCTGGCTCATCCATTTTCCCCTTCTTAAAAATGGGGGTTATATTTCCCTTTTTCCAGTCATCGGGAACTTCACCTGACTGCCATGATTTTTCAAATATGATGGACAGTGGCTTAGCAACTTCATTTGCCAGCTCCTTCAGGACCGACAGATGGATTTCATGCGGTCCCATGGACTTGTATACATTCAGGTTCCTAAGGTGGTCCCGAACAAGATCCACCCCCCACAGTGGGCCCAGGGTCCCCACCCTCACCGTCCCCGCGTCTGCCTTCCAAGACTTGGGTGGTGTGGTCAGAGCATTTGCCGGTAAAGACTGAGGCAAAGAAGTCATTAAGAACCTCAGCCTTCTCCAAATCCAGGGTAGCCAGTTGTCCCGATAGCTTCTGGAGAGGGCCCACGGTGTCCCTAACCTGTCTTTTATTGGCAATGTACCTATAAAATCCCTTCCTGTTATCCTTAACATCCCTAGCCAAGTTTAATTCTAAGTGGGCCTTAGCTTTCCTAACCTGGTCCCTAGCTTCCCGGACAACATCCCTGTATTCTTCCCAGGCAGCCTGACCTTGCTTCCACCTTTTATAAGCCTCTTTTTTCCTTCAAATTTTCCTCAGCAGCTCCTTATTCATCCAAGGAGGTCTCCTGGCCCTCCTGCTGAACTTCCTTCTAGTTGGGATGCATTGCTCCTGAGCTTGCAGCAGGTGAGCCTTGAATATCAACCAACAGTCTTGGGCCCCCCTGCCCTCTAGGGCTGTATCCCATGGAACCTTACTGAGCAGGTTCCTGAAGAGGCCAAAGTCTGCTCTCTTGAAGTCCAGTGCAGTGAGCTTGCTGCACGCTCTTCTCACTGTCCTGAGGATCTCAAACTCGACCGTCTCATGATCGCTGCAATCAAGGCTGCCCTGGAGTGTCACATTCCCAACCAGCCCTTCCCTGTTGGTGAGGACGAGGTCAAGCATGACACCTCTCCTTGTTGGCTCCTCTATTACTTGCAGAAGGAAGTTGTCCATGCTGTGACATTTTCCTGGACAGACTTAAAAGTCGCAGTACCCATGCAGTATTTTACCCATCAGAATTTAACCTAAGCAAGCTAACTTATACCTTTTATCTTTAAGTTTAATATATGCTAACTCTTCTGAATGCATATATGCTCCATTGTACTTTGAAAGAATAGATCTTCTTTTGATCATGGGTTGGCCTGCATAAACCCAAATTCCTTCCAAAGCTTTAGTTGGCAAAGCAGAATGTGATCAAGTACACCTCAGCACATATCACACTCTGTTGCTCCTATCTTTGCCTCCAAAATATGAAGCCTGTAGAATATTATTTGATGTCTGTAAAGAATATCTTCCTTCTTATCAAGGAAATGCATAATTCAATAAAAAGAATACTTAAGGAAAAAAAAAAAATCAAGGCTCCCCAGATTATGTGTCAGCAGAAATAGAAACCTTGAGGATATTTAATACTGTACTGTGCCAAACTACAGATCCAAGTACAAAGTTAAGGTCAATCATGGGCATGAGAAGATGATTCAGAAGCACATGATATCTCCTCAAATTCTTTTTACAGGTTACATGAACACAAATATTAATAGAACTGTGTGGGCAAAAAAAAACAACACATCCTTTAAGAGATGCTTTTCTCACTGCACTAACTTAGCAGATCCTAATGATTGATGCAATGTTTACACCTTCAAATCAGACTAATTTGCCATATAGCTGAATTACAGATCCAAGGGATATTTAATTCAAGTGAGTACGAATGGAACTGGGGTACCTTTAGCAAGTTCGCAGATTATGCCAAATCATGGATGGAAGAAGTTTGTATTCAAAGGGATCTCATCAAGTCAGAAAAATAAGAACAGAATCCTCACAGAGAAAAGGACCTCTTTTGGAATACAACAGCTCTATGAAGGATTGCAGGCTAAGGACCAGGAAGTTAGGAAGGAGTTCTACAGAAAAAGTTCTTTCAGGAAAAAAAAAGAACGAAAATGTTTTTAATCATTAGACCAGACACTCAAAGAGACTGTGTAATCTCCAGCTTCTGAGATTTACTGAATTCAGCTGGATAATCCCTGAGCAGCCACATCTAACTGGGAAGTCACTTCTGCTCTAAGAAGGAGGTCGGACTAGATAAAACTATCTCAGATATAACCTAACAGCACCAGCACAGGATTCATGACACTGAACTACTTACTGACACCATCAAGGGGGAATTTACTCTTTTGTATAACCAGTTATGAACATATCACTGAGAGAGAGAGAGACTGAACAAAATATTTTCATCCTTTTTCCAAAAGAGCTGGCACATTTGACAGCATTATTTATAATCAAGATTTCTAAATTAGCTGGTCAATTTCTGTGATACTTGTGGGGGCTTTTCCCACAGCAATAGGATATTTGCTTTAGGTAAACATGACTCCAAACCAAGCTGACTAGTTTTTGGAGGAACAAAACTAATGAATCCTCCTTTCCTGAGGAGTTTTGCCCCAAGGTTGATAGCTCATGTGGTTTCCCTGATTTCTAATAAAGGCTGAGATTACATTATATCCTTTCCTCTCAGTAGAATACGAGCTTTTTCTTCTAACCATTGTTTATTTTCCTAGAACTCACAGAACTGAAATATCAATATAGTTAGATTTCTAGCTCTCTATCACATTTATTCTGGGAAGACAAAATCAAAAAGTTTTTAGGAATAGTTGCAAATGCACCCTCGCCCACAGTTAACACGACTGCCCAATAAGTCATCTTTATGTCAGCAATCTAGAAGACATTAATAAGCCATGTAAGTGGCTTGGAAGTTCTCAAAGCATTTTCAATAACTTCCAGTTCAGAGCAATAACTGCTACTGGTTGATAACAGTTCATCTGAATGTTTAGAAATCTCAAATTACCTCAGAGGATGGCTTGCCAGAAAATTCTCATAATGAATCAGAAAAAAGTCCTACTATAAACCATGAGTTTGTTATGAAACTGTTAAATGAGAATTTTAAGGAACTTCAAATAATCTCTTAATTTGATAATATAGTCCAGAAATTGCACAAATGGAATTACTTAATCTATTTCTTAAAAAACAACATAGTGTTTCAATTTCAAAATTAAATATCAATCCTAATTGATTTCCTTCCCTCCTGGAATTTCTACAGGTCTTCCCCTTTTCCGAATTTAATAACAGTGTACTTTATAGATTAAAAGCTAAGGGTGTATTGCTAAACTATTCCTTCTTTGATTTAGAATACATCATGAAGTAGAATTCTAAATAGAAAATATAACAAGATATCATCATGATATCTTGGGAGGTGAAATTTACCTAAGCGTAACTGCTGTACAGGTTACATGCGAAGTAGAACATTCAACAAAGACATTAGTATTAGGTGCTTAGGCGTTGTCAAGGTAATAATTTTACTTATTCCAGTTTGGAACCACCTTCACAAAGCTTAAAGAGAATTGACAAGTTTTAAAGGCCTAGTTTGCTCCAGCCAATTTGGTTCCAAAACTGAAAGAACAGCCTAGGACATGATTTTTAAAAACCTGAGCTCAAACCCCAATAAGGCTTAAAAAGCCCTGAAAAGCAGGACCAAACAGAACTGCTTAACTTCTGTCCTGATACTCACACAAACACTGCCTTTGGTTCACACAGGTGCTGTCTTTCATGCAAACTGTGTCTGGTTTTGTTGTTTGGGGTTTGAGAGTGGGGGTGGTGCTTCTTTTGGTTGGTTTGGATTTTATCTAGTACAATGCTTCCAGTATTAAATCTTGGTATGCGCTCGAAATGGCGCTCCTTTAATGAGTATACCCAGAACTGCAGACCTGAGTCGTCAGGCACTATTTTAGGCATACCAATTTGGCATACTAACAAACTACTAATTAAATACATTACTTGCAGTTTTGCTAACTTTTTAAGTGTTGTTCACCTTCAGAGCACCCTTCCAGTGTTTTCACGAGCACTCCCAGATCTGTAAAAAACTAATTTGAAAAATAATTCAAAAAGTATGAAAGTAGAAGTTCTCAAAACTCATTCTTATCTCAACTGCTTGAATACATGTAACCAATCAAGCAAAAAGTTATGCCTCATATAAGGAAAATTGTGAAAGGGTTATGAAGTCATCCAAGTAGAAAAAATTACAAATAATTCAGGTGCTTTCAGTTATAGTGGAAGTATAGGATTCGACTGGCCAACATTGAACGTTTGACTGATCATGAAGATTAACTGCACCATTTGTCTCCAGAGATCTTAGGTAAGAGCAACATTGAGTCTAAGAGACAGAAGCCTGAATTCTACTGGTGAAAAGCCATTTTATCTGAATGCAGAGAAGAAAACACCATGTAGGTAGTCCAGACTTTTATTATAGAATCATAAAATCATAGAATAGTTAGGGTTGGAAAGGACCTTAAGATCATCTAGTTCCAACACCCCTGCCATGGGCAGGGACACCTCCCACTAAACCATGCCATCCAAGGCTATGTCCAACCACGCCTTGAACACCGCCAGCTATGAAACATTCACAACTTCCTTGGGCAACCCATTCCAGTGCCTCACCACCCTTACAGGAAAGAATTTCTTCCTCAGATCCAATCTGAACTTCCCCTGTTTAAGTTTGAACCCGTTACCCGTTGTCTTCTCACTACACTCCCTCATGAAGAGTCCCTCCCCAGCATCCCTATAGACCCCCTTCAGGTATTGGAAGGCTGCTATGAGGTCTCCACGCAGCCTTCTCTTCTCCAGGCTGAACAGCCCCAATTTTCTCAGCCTATCTTCATGCAGGAGGCGCACCAGTCCCCTAAATGCCCTCGTGGCCCTCCTCTGGACTTGTTCCAAGAGTTCCATGTCCTTTTTATGTTGCAGACACCAGAACTGCACACAATACTCCAAGTGAGGTCTCATGAGAGCAGAGTAAAGGGGCAGGATCACCTCCGTCGACCTGCTGGTCACACTCCTTTTGATGCAGCCCAGGATACAGTTGGCTTTCTGGGCTGCAAGCACACACTGCCAGCTCATGTTCATTTTTTCATCAACCAACACCCCCCAAGTCCTTCGCTGCAGGGCTGCTCGGAATCTCTTCTCTGCCCAACTTGTATGTGTACCTGGGATTGCTCCCACCCAGGTGTAGGACCTTGCACTTGGCATGGTTAAACTTCATCAGGTTGGCATCAGCCCACCTCACAAGCATGTCAAGGTCCCTCTGGATGGCATTCCTTCCCTCCAACTTATCAACCGAACCACACAGCTTGGTGTCATCGGCAAACTTGCTGAGGGCACACTCAATCCCACTGTCCATGTCACCAACAAAGATGTTGAACAAGACCGGTCCCAACACTGATCCCTGACAGACACCACTCGTTCCTGGTCTCCAGCTGGACATTGAGCCATTGAGGACTATTCTTTGCGTGCGGCCATCCAGCCAGTTCTTTATCCACTGAGTGGTCCACCTATCAAATTGATGTCTCTCCAACTTAGAGAGAAGGATGTCATGGGAGACAGTGTCAAACACTTTGCACAAGTCCAGGTAGATGACATCAACTGCTCTGCCCCTGTCCATCAGTTCCGTAGCCCCATCATACAAGGTCACCAGATTGGTCAGGCAGGATTTCCCCTTAGTGAAGCCATGCTGGCTGTCACCAAGCACCTTGTTGCTTCCCATGTGCCTTAGCATGCCTTCCAAGAGAATCCGCTCCAAGATTTTGCCAGGCACAGAGGTGAGACTGACTGGTCTGTTGTTCCCTGGCTCATCCATTTTCCCCTTCTTGAAAATGGGGGTTATATTTCCCTTTTACCAGTCGTCGGGAACTTCACCTGACTGCCATGATTTTTCAAATATGATGGACAGTGACTTGACAACTTCATTTGCCAGCTCCTTCAGGACCTACAGATGGATTTCATCCCGTCCCATGGACTTGTATACGTTCAGGTTCTTAAGGTGGTCTCGAACCAGATCCTCTCCTACAGTGGGCCCAAGGTCTTCATTTTCACTGTCCCTGTGTCTGCCTTCCAGGACTTGGGTGGTGTGGTCAGAGCGTTTGCCGGTGAAGACTGAGGCAAAGAAGTCATTAAGAACCTCAGCCTTCTCCAAATCCAGGGTAGCCAGCTCTCCCGATAGCTTCCAGAGAGGACCCGTGTTGTCCCTAACCTGTCTTTTATTTGCAATGTATTTATAGAATCCCTTCCTGTTATCCTTTACATCCCTAGCCAAGTTTAATTCTAAGTGGGCCTTAGCTTTCCTAACCTTGTCCCTAGCTTCCTGGACGACATCCCTGTATTCTTCCCAGGCCGCCTGACCTTGCTTCCACCTTTTATAAGCCTCTTTTTTCCTTCAAATTTTGCTCCACAGCTCGTCCACCAGCAGAAAATTCCAGACAGACATTAATAAGGATACCATATTTGTTAAGATCAACCTCCTGTCCCACCCCCAGCACTGATAGCAAGGCAAGAACAGGCCAAATTTCTGAATATTAAGAATTTATATGCTGTTGCACCTTCCAAAGTCTGACAAATTGAGCCAGCAAAAGACATACTTTCATGTGAAAGAGATCTCTTAGCAAAATGGGAATATCAAAATATGGACAAAAGACAACCCACAGCAGAAAAATATGGTTTTTGTCTTAGTGAGAAGGAAATAGAGGCCCTCAGATTTTTTCTAGGCCATGCAGTCCTTCTTTACCCCAGGATAGAGAGGGTCACATTTCTTCATGCATATTTGGGGAGATTGTGGGGGTGGGTGTGATGTTGGTTTATATGCTTTTAAAAACATCTTTAAAATAAAAAGACATGTGTGTACTCCCACAGTAGAACAAATATGCATCCTGTCCTCTTCAATGACTGTCAGTTCGGTAGGTTATTCGGTTACTGAGAATAACAAATAATCTTCAGAAAGTCACCTTATAAACACAGAAATTCTAAAATCAACTCAGTATTAGGTCTTCGTTTTCAGATTTATGCTGTCTTTTTCGGCTTGCATTCATGACAATATCACTTCTATTACCCAAGTCTACTGCTTCTCTCATTTGTCTTTCATGTACCTAAAATGTACACAGTGTGCTGACAACTTAACTGAAATACACCATGCATGGAGCATGGAAGGAACATACATTGCAGAATGTTAAAATTCTTTCAGTGATGTTGCCATGAGCCAGTGAAACAGTCTTTAATTTTGACCTCTTCAACACTTTCTACCTTCAGTTAATACTAAGTATTCTGAATGCTGAAAATTGCACACTCCTGTGGCAATGAACACACTAATTCAGAGAGTCATGTTCACTAGTTTGAAGCTCTGGTGAGCAGCTTTCTGCACCTCTAATTTTAATGTGCTTTTCAAAGGCAGTCACAAAATGAATATCAAAGCACATAAGCAATCCACATTGGGAAATGTGTCAGAAATTGTTGGGAAAATAAAGTGAATCAATAGCATGTCAAGGGACTCAAATGGAAAAAATATTGAATATTCATTTTCTCAGTTTCAGAGGGGTAGGGATTTAACAGAACTGAAGCAGCTTGTAGGATTTTCATCTTTCTTGAAAAGTCAAATATTTCTTGTGATGTGCTTTGAATTCAAAATTTAATTAGTTCCCCTAAAATCACATTTTGCATCTTCATGTTGTTTACTGATGCATATACAGCATAATTAGGAGAACTAGTCTGAACGGCACAGCAACTTTTAAGTACATAGTTGCAAGAAAAAAAGTACAATAACAAGTATTCATGTTTGCTCATTACCGTGCAGAAACACATGGAAAGCTGCTATACATTTGGAAGTGGTGCTACAAATGCTGCTAAGGAGAAGCAAATATAAAAAAATACCTGAGTTAATTTCAGTGCTTTAATGAGATTTACAGCATATAAAATATATTTCTTTAATGTGGTTTACATTACAGGAAATGTGATATGCTTACACAAGCAACTCTTAATGGAGGGCTATGTCTGTGCAGTTTGTTACTTAGGCTGCAAACTTCCTTCATCTGTTTGCCAAACAACTGTAAATATAACTCTACACAGACCATCTTCTGCAATTTTGATATCTCAATAAACAGAAGCTTGCTTCTATGTTCCTTATTTTTTTTTGGGGGGGGGGGGGGGAAGAAGATATCAGGTCCCTTCATCTCACACATTATACGAGAGAAGAAATTTTGAGATAAGTCGCACAAGTACAATTATGAAGTAGGAGAGAGGAGGTAAGGGGCAATAGTGGAACAACACAGAGGTGGACATGACAGGGATAGACATGATAGGATAACACAAGCACCACAATTCCTGTACTGCTCATTTATCTCTGCATATAATCATACTAATATTTGCAGTAATCAATTCATAGAGAAAGTTATGAAGTCCCTTCATTCAAGTTAAGGCTCTGCCAACCAGTTAACCCTTGTGTCACATTTACTTTACTATGTTCACCTGCTCCTTCTTATTTAAAGAAGTAAAATTGGAAGTCAGTGATTACTTTTGAAAAGTGAAACGAATTTTCAAAATTTTCAGAAACAATTAAAGAAACCGCAGTACTTGTAAACATGACAGAAACAAATCCTTATATTCAGTGTTCATCCCTTTCAGAAACTGCTGAAAATTAAGAATGGGCCTAAAACTTAATTTAAAACCATGTCATCCATATAAAAGATGCTTTCATCCTGACATAGTTGTATAGGGTTTGTTATAGTTCTCTAATCAGAAACCCTCTTTCCTTAATATAAACAAAAATGATGAAACTATCACGTGACAAAGACTAACTACTTTTGATAAGGCAGGGAAATTCTACATTTACTTACTGGAAGCCAGAAAAACCACTCTCACCATTCTTATTAGTAGCAGAAATAATAAAAAAAGCAGAAAAAGTACTATTAATTTTGTGAGTTTTTTCTAAAAAAAAAAAAAAAACACCAAACCCCTGTTCCTTCATTTGCCTTAGAAGATTTACTTCCAAAGAGATGGTGAAATCACTGATGTAATTCTTTTCAAATCAAAGGAAAAAGAAACCTGTGAATAACAAACATATGCTCTTTAGAGCATAACAAAACAAAAAAAAAAAAAAAAAAAAAAGACACCCAATATCCTAAAATAGGTTAAGACAATATCGCCTAAGTAATGGATCCCTAACCGTAGATGATTTTGTTGCTTTTTTTATTGGAATCTATTTTTAATTTAATAGTAGGACTTCATATCCAACTTAAAAATCAAAACCAAACCAAAACAAAGAAACATCTGAGCCACACTATCAACCATTGCACCTAAGTTCTTCTATGTCCCTTCCTAGGAAAAAATTAACTTCTAGTTAGTGTGTTTGTTAGTAAAAAGCATTTCCTCTGACTTCCCCTTGGAAAATGTTTCAGACTTAGATTATTCAATGGGTATCCAAATAGCTTACTGATTCGTTGGTGCTCCTTGTTCCTGCTCATATCCAATGGGAAAGACAAACAAAGGCTTAAATACTTCCAAACTTCTGACAACAATCACACAACTGTGGAACACCTTCACATCAAGGTTTTGCTGCACAACAGCTGCCTCCCAAGATTGTGAAGACATGTTCTGAATTTGTAAAAATTTAGCGCTTTTGAATTTTGGATGTATAATGAAATGCTAAGATACTACTGAGAGGCAAATAAATGAATATAGGAATTCACACTTCGAATAGCATCTCCCAGTTTGACCTCCTTTCAGAGTAATGGCTAAGAGAAAAAAAGACCACCTCCAAAAAGACCAAAATGCTCAGCAGCATTTTATGTACATTATAAGTACAACTACCCATGGAAGATAAGCAAAATACCAGCAGAAGCATTGTTCCTTTCCGACTCTTTGCATTCCCATATTTAAAAAAAGCCCTCAGAACTAACAACCTGCTTAAGAATCTTGTGGGGGAGGGAGGAGAAAGGAAGGAAATTTAGGAAAAATAGTGATTTTTTACATTCAGACCACCTGAGGAAGACAGAAGCAATGAAAAAGCAGCTATTACAAGTCAACAAGATCCACTAATGTGAATCTGCAGCTACAGTTACTGCTACTGAGAGAGATTTTCTAAGCAGTAGAATTTCTTTGTGTAAAGACACTAAATTAATAATTAAAAAAAAAAAAAAAGCTAAAAGTAATTAAGAAAAATTTCCTGGGAATTTTTCAAAATGAGAGATTAATATGTCAAATTGACTGTGTTGAATTCAGTGACAATTTAAAAAGAATCAAGATTTCACACATTTTATAAATGGCAGCTTTCATGAAACATCATTAAATTCCACCATCATCTCCACCTGAATGTCAAAGTTCTGTATTATTATTATTATACAAAATCTTGAATAATCGCCTCTTCATTTTTATTTTAGAAAGTATCCAGTACTTCCAGGCACCAAAATTTCATCTACTAAAAGGTTGCTGTCCCATCAATTTCACAATCACTGACAGTCTCCTTCGTCCTCCATCCTGCATGTATTTCCTATATGTACTTCAGCAATGCATACTTCTGAAGTCCATGAATACAGTCCCTATCTAAAAGATTAACTCTTATGGGAAAAAATTGTTCCACCATTTATCCAATTGCAAACCATCACATTTTTTAAGATTATGTAACTCTAAAAAATTTGAAGTCTGAACCATCAAGGAAAATGTTAATCATATCTCAGCTGGGAAAGTTTTGCAGCCCTAGTAAAGAAGTATTGATTTGTCAAGTCAATTTGCCTTTATTGTAAGAAACTTAATTTTCAGGATATTAGGTTTCCTGAACTTAATAGAAGAAACCCCACAAAGTTGTAAGACTTGAGAAAAAAACAATACAATTGATAAAAAATTATACCCATATTATCTGAATGCAGGCAACTTTACATGGAGAGCACCAAGAGACTATATAAAAATAAGAATGCACTGAAGCAAATAAAATCTTAAAACAAAATAATTACTTAGTTACAGACCTGTTTGATAGAGACAAGTAAAAAGGAATACTCTTGTAAAAATGTCAAATTAGCTTCTATGGAAACTGCAGTCTAATGTTTCACAATTTTTTCAACACTAACATACCTCATTAAACAGAAACAGTCTTTGTGACCAGCACCTAAGCAATCTTAGCTCTTCTTTAGCAGCATAAATCTCATCATATATTAAAAGTCAAAAGCTGGATTTTAGTTTTAGGGTTTTTTTTGTTTGCTTGAGTTTTAGTGGGGTTTTTTTGTTTTGTTTTTGGTTTTTGGTGTTCGTTTGGTTTTTTTTTGGGGGGGGCTTTGTTTTGTTTTAATTTTTTTACATAGCTTCTTCTTAAAACCATGTTATTACTAAAAAAGATCTAATTGCAGACCTATAGAGCCTTAGATGTATAATGGGATACAGAAATGTCTACTAATCTGATCTTGCCTCCTATTTCAGTACACTTGTTACTAAAACACGTAATAAGTGCAAACAAAACTTTTCTCTTTAGAAAGAAAATAATTCCAGGAGCACCATATCACTAAAAATCAAAGGAAGTCTGAAAAATACACCAAACGTATCATTTAGAGTGGTTTATTGGACATAATTACAAAGGAGGAATTACTCAATTCTCACACTAACTACCAAGGTATACCCATTGTCGAAACAAAACATTCAAAATCCCCAAAGTGGTTTTAAGCAAGATAGCTGGTCACAGTAATTATCTTATGGGTTGAATATACCTGCATGAACAAAGATCATAGAATCATAGAATCATAGAATCATAGAATAGTAAGGGTTGGAAAGGACCTCAAGATCATTGAGTTCCAACCCCCCTGCCATGGGCAGGGACACGTCCCACTAAACCATGCCATCCAAGGCTATGTCCAACCCCACCTTGAACGCCGCCAGGGATGAAGCATCCACAACCTCCCTGGGCAACCCATTCCAGGGCCCCACCACCCTCACAGTAAAGAATTTCTTCCTCAGATCCAATCTAAACCTCCCCTGTTTAAGTTTAAACCCATTACCCCTTGTCCTCTCACCACAGTCCCTAATGAAGAGTCCCTCCCCAGCATCCCTATAGGCCCCCTTCAAGTATTGGAAGGCTGCTAGGAGGTCTCCACACAGCCTTCTCTTCTGCAGGCTGAACAGCCCCAATTTTCTCAGCCTGTCTTCATACGAGAGGTGCTCCAGTCCCCTGATCATCCTCGTGGCCCTCCTCTGCACTTGTTCTAACACTTCCATGTCCTTTTTATGTTGAGGACACCAGAACTGCACACAGTACTCCAAGTGAGGTCTCACGAGAGCAGAGTAAAGGGGCAGGATCACCTCCCTCAACCTGCTGGTCACGCTCTTTTTGATGTAGCCCAGGATACAGTTGGCCTTCTGGGCTGCAAGCGCACACTGCCGGCTCATGTTCATTTTTTCATCAACCCACACCCCCAAGTCCTTCTCCGCAGGGCTGCTCTGAATCTCCTCCCCGCCCAATCTGTAGCTGTGCCTGGCATTGCTCTGACCCAGGTGGAGGACCTTGCATTTAGCATGGTTAAACTTCATTAGGTCGGGATCAGCCCACCTCACAAGTGTGTCAAGATCCCTCTGGATGGCATTCCTTCCCTCCAACTTATCAACTGAACCACACAGCTTGGTGTCATTGGCAAACTTGCTGAGGGAGCACTCAATCCCACTGTCCATGTCACCCACAAAGATGTTGAACAAGACCAGTCCCAACACCGATCCCTGGGGAACACCACTCGTTACTGGTCTCCAGCTAGACACTGAGCCACTGAGCACTACTCTTTGCGTGCGGCAATCCAGCCAGTTCTTTATCCACCGAGTGGTCCACTTATCAAATTGATGTCTCTCCAACTTAGAGAGAAGGATGTCATGTGAGACAGTGTCAAAGGCTTTACACAAGTCCAGGTAGATGACATCAACTGCTCTGCCCCTGTCCATCATTGAAGAATATCATTCAAACTCTATGTAAACTATGCTAAGTATTACAGGTGTTTTGAAATTCTACTTAAAACCACGAAGTTTGCCTCTTCCCACTTGGAACACCAGGCAAAATATGGTGTTGCTTTGGTGCCAATAGTTCTGGTGATTAATGTGGTATTTGTTACTACAGCAAATGGCAACAGCTGTACCTTGCATTAGCTTCCCAGCCATGAAAGCTGAAGGTACTATTCTTCAAGTTATTTTTAAAAAAAAACAACAAGCAAACAAAACTTCAGTTCATCTTCATTCTGCTTCCTAGTATCTGTGTAAGACTAAAAACTTAGCTCCTGGTTCTTCATGCCTCGTTCTCTTAGGTCCATATGCAATCCTTGTTTCGTCCTACAAATTTTGGCTGCTGCTTTCTCCCAGTGAAATATGAAGTGCAAAAGTATCTTCCATTGGCTGGCAAGGAGCAAAGCACTTCATGATAGTTCAGCCAGATATGCAACAATCCAGTGGTAATATAAAACAGATCTGTCAACTGCATTTCATATGGTCCATGTGAAATCTGGCAGACCTTCCATTTGTCATCTCACTGTATAACTGATGAAAATATTTATTAAAAAATACTTACAAACAAAATTGTCACGTTTCATTCAGATTCATCTTAATTCCAAATCCAGAAAGTAAATTGTCATGTACATGTGATTAACCGCAGGAAAGACTGTTGAATTTGAAGTACTTCTCGTGTAATTATAAATGCAGGTCTAAAGATTCAGAGTGGCTACTCCAGTGACATGGATCACAATGTTAAATTGTTGTTATCTTAAACATGAAAATTATCTGCTCCCAGAGTGCAATGTCCAGCTAATCCCATGTGAATTCAGGAATGTAGACATCACCCCTACTTTGTAAATCCACATATTTTTTACTAGTCATATGAAAGAAAATAATACATCCACAGTGAAATCTTTTGGTACCTCTAAATGGTTGTCATTTGAGCTTTGTTTTTATTGTGCTTCACTTGAAATGTCACCCTCTTTGCCATGCTGGTACTTGAAGAGTCAAAGCACAGGCTACCTTTCGCCCTTTTACATTTCTCGCCTTTCTTACCCACAACAGACCAATAAACTTATTTTCCCAGGTGAAATGCACATTAATAACTTTACTTCAAGGATTAATTTTTGTGATAAGCAAAGTGGTCTAATGGAAGGTGTCACTGCCCATGGCAGGCAAGTTGGAGACAGATGATCTTTAACGTCGCTTCCAGCCCAAATCACTTTATGATTCTAATTTTAACTCTTAAAGAAAGCCCTCAAACATCCAATGAGCCCACTCTAAAGGAAAAATCATACCTGCTTGGAGAACTACAAAACTGCTAGAAAAGAGACATATTTAGTATTGTCTTCCCAATTCTTTTACATATACACAAACCTATTATTTTTTTCAGGCTTTGTGAAAAAGAGTTAACTAGAGGCTTCCTTAGAAAAGGAACAAGGTAGAGAAGGAGCAACAATCCTTCCCCCAAATAAAAAATTCACTCTACCTCTGTAATAGAACTTTTAGACCTGTCAGCCACCAACATCCACAAGCTTGTGCCAAAGGCGATATGAGTTACAAAATACTGAGACTTCCAAGAAACCAGATCCTTATGCACATCATGCTGATTGACCTTGAAGGGCATTTTGCCTCAAGAGACACAACTGAGACTAAACCTATGTAGCATTTGCATTTTGTATTTCCTTATAGATAGTAAATCTGTCTCTTAGTCTTTGGGGAACACAATTCACTCTTACATCATGTTAACTAACAAATATTACCCATTCACTAAGGTTACATCCTCCCACCTTCACCAAAGCCTAAAACAAGAAGGATTGGCTGCATGAGCCTCTCACCTCTCTTCCTATTTTTCTTTCAACGTCATTTTCCATATAGGTCTAATGAGGTTTAGAAGAGAAAGAGAAAAGTAGAAAAAAGAAAAAAAAACAGAAAAAAAAAAAAAAAAACCTTAGCACAACTTTCTGCTGCATGCTACAACCAATCTGTAAGAATCACAACCTATTCTTTTCTCAGTCCTTTTCATTATAACATTTTGGACTGGCGCCTCTGTAGCCCAGTCTTCATCAACATGTATCCTGTAAGTAAAAGCCTGAAGAATGCTGATGAATTGTATGCAAAGCTGACTCATACAACTTGTGTCAAAATTCTTCTAAAGACAGAAAATCAGGACCATTTGAGGTTGTATAGAAGATATTTGTTTAATGTCATCTCTAATGTGCGTTTGGCCTGAGGGAGAAACACCAAAAGCAAGGTCACAATTTTTACGATATCTAAAACCAATATAATTTTCAAATGCATCTTGAGTAGTGGGTACTTTATGCTACTGCCTCTTCATTAGAAACACTTAAAAAGGTAATGAAAAATTCATATTCACATCCAATGTAATTGCTGTTTAAGTTGGGAATTTACTTTTAATAAACATATTCTTGAGCTGGTAACAGTAAAAGCATCATTCAAACATCATTTCCTGTACTAAATTTTACCCGTATAAACAAACTTAGCAAAGCATCAACCACAAACATGTTGGTGGTGGAAATTTCCTAACACAAGCAGTCTTTATAGATTTCTGCTATTTCAGAGCAGGTCTCCAAGGACCATTTGAATCCATATTAATTTCCTTTCTGGCAGTTATGTGACCATGTATGAACTGCACTATTTCACTTTTAATCTGTCAGTAATTTAGTAATGTGTAAACTAATTATGCACAGATATTAATGTAATCAGTTTGGGGAGCTATAAAATCAATGTGTTTTTACAGACTGTGTTAAAGAGAATTGCATTATAATAGTAATATGCCTGTTGATGATAACGTTATGGAATTAAAATAATTGTGATCCACGCATCAATACACATTCCCACAATCCACCCAGTGACACCATACAAGTTTCTATAATGGACAAGTCGAGTTCTTCAGAAACATAAAAATTAAATCTCCACTTAAGAAAAACAAATTTGATGACATCTCAGGTTTCATACAGTGAAATAGAAGTGAACTGGTTAGTAACGTTTCATCCATAATTCAACCCAAATACTCAGCTTTGCTCCAAAGAAAAATGTGCAGGAAAGACTGTAACAATAACTTAACACTGGGGCACACAACTTAATCAAGAATCACATTTGAAGCATCATGCAATCATAAATTATTTAGGTTTGAAAAGATCTTCAAGATCATCAAGTCCAACGGTTAACCCAGCACTGCCAAATCCACCACTAAACCATGTTCCTAAGTGCCGTATCAACATGTCTTTTAAATTCTTCCAGGGACTTTCTTGGGAAGCCTGTTCCAGTGCTCATTAAGCCTTTCGTGAAAAAAAAGTTCTCCTAACATCCAATCCAAGCCTCCCTTATAGCTAGTCATTAAAATTATCAAGCATCACTTTATCCCAGGGTACACCAAAACATCATCTATGTCTGCTATGACACAGATTTCACTTGTGAAATTTCATAATGTTTTCACCAACTGTACTTACCATCATACACACATCTATCGGTCCAATTAGGACAAGAAAGCAGTTCTGGAGTTACCTCAGCAGTTAAGACTCTATCTCTTTTCTGAGATAACGATTTCCAAGCTAAAAACCAATTATCTTTGAGAGGTGTATTATTCCTCTCAGATTTATTTGAAAATATCAATTAATTCAAAGTTCTGCCATGTGCTACTCACAACACAACAGCACCAGTTTTCCTGTTCCCTCACAAAGGCACAATTAAATTATGCGTTAAAGCTTCACGATACAATTCATCCAGCCAGACTTGAACTGCTGCCAAGAGGCCTGGCCTTTTATCCTCTCCCTGTCCGCCCATACCCGGCTTCTGCCTAAGCACCACAGCAGCCCTCCCCGTCACTTGCAGTCTCACAGGCAGCTTTGGGATAGAGGGGTACACATACATATATTGCAGGTTATTTGACAAATAAAGTCAAAATGCAGTGACAAACACAGTGTAAATTAGTACTTGCTGGTGGTAAAATCAGGGATTTTTACATGTAGAAGATATTAAAGACTCAAACTTCCCACTCTAGTATTAATTTATAGTTATAAATTCACTTATTCATGTACATTATTATCAATACCTTTTATAGAAATAGCAAATTAAGTCTGTGAAGCATATATATTTGTTCTTGTGCCTTACTTTGGTAAGCAGAGCTTCATAGAGTTGATGTGAACTTCAAACTGTCCGGTAGAATAACACTAGTGACTGCCTCAGACAGCCTGCCTGAGAGGTAGAACACACAGCGAAGAAAATACCAGACACATCAAATTGTCATGGTGGCTTTCTCTCACTATAACACAGGGAGTAACTGCTGTCAAGTGCAGCACTGCCTGGGACCAGCAGTGTTCTGGAAGATTTCTCCCCACAGCCTCCAGCTCAGGCTTTCCCACTAGAAGCACCAAGGGCAGCCCTGGCAGCTAGCATCCACCCTGCACACCACAGGCATTCCAGGACCACCTTGACACCACAGCCTTTCCTTTAGATGTTGTGCTAAGGAGGGGCAAAGGCAGCAGAGAGCCCCCATCACATACGCCCCACCACAACAGTGGCCTCCAAGATTCTCAAACCAAAAACCTCAATGGGAAGAAATCCAGCTCAGTCTCTTACCCACCTCAGCAGAGAAACAACTCTTCCGGGCTTTGTTCCTCCTCCACACTCCAGACACACCACCAACTACCACCCAGCAGGGTAGACTCATCACTTGCTATGCCACAGCTAGTTTAGGGGTACCAAGAGGTTTAATGGCCTCTGGGGCTGCCTCACTCTCCTGCATATGGTTGATCAGATGAGCAGTCTCTCACCAATGTTTTTAAAGCTCTTTTAAACATCTTTAGAAAAATCAAGAAGTATCATGATGGTGTTTGATCACAAAACAGCCTCACTAGTGCTGCCAGGAAAAAAGACTGCAATAACATCACTGAAATGACTGTCGGCTTCACCAGGCGTGATTAGGTGACAAGAATATTGAGTCTGGCTCTGTTTGTCTGCAATTTACTGTATGTTCTGTGGAAACAAAAACCCCAAACACTTAAGGCCTGAGAGGGAAGGGAAGTCCATGAAGAGAAGCAGGAGGATAGTGGTCAGGGCTATGCCCAGTGCCAGAAGGGATGCGGTTTTCTCTGTAGCCCTCATGGATGATCCAGCAGCTGGAGTGTGAGGCTGGGAGAGGAATCAGCCTTGTGGCAAGTGCTGGGGATGGCAGAAAGAGGATGAGGTTTCTAGGGAACAGAAGGGAATCCACAGATATTGTTATAACCTCCAAGGACACTAATGTTGCCATCTGGGAAAGTAGAATGGAAAAGAAGTAATTCTGCAACGCCCTGATGGGCAGAGGGGAGATTTGTTTACAACCTTCTCATCTTTTTGTATCTTCAAAGAGCTACTTGGTCAAGTTTATTTTTCTTGGATTCTAAATCAAACTAGCTCCATAGCTGGAGTGCTTGACTTGCGCACTTATCGTCAAGGAAATAGGGGAACACTTCAGCCTACAGCCTCCACATTTTGTTATACCAATCATTAGCAGATGGGAACAGTTTTCACTTCAGATAATACAACTTGTGGACGTATTTTTGATAAATACTCATTTAATGATCAGTCTAGTTGGGAGCTAAGCAAATATGTGTGCTATTTATTTACAGTAGCTACTGTAAATTCATTTAATTAATTCCAAATTATATTTTAATGCAAAAATTATGCATGCACAATACAAAATCTTTTCTGCACTGGAGTAATTCTTTCACAAGTTAGCTCAATTTTGCACTAGTCAGAAAAGCTGTTCTAGCAGATAAAATGGTCCAGGTGAGCTCCCTTTACCCACTACAACACACATTTTATTCTTTGTAGAATAAGCTTATCTAAAGATACTGCATGCCTGTACAACTGAAGCAAAAAGTATTTCCAAAGTTGAAACTAAGTGGAAATAGAAAGGTTTGGCAAACTCTTAGGTTGGCAAAATATTTGCAAAAGGTTCAGTGGATAGGAATGTAACAAAGAAAGAAACTAATGGGGCATGCAGAAACATGTAAACTGAGGGAAAAAGGTTTCTAGTTCAGCTTAACATTTATAGCTGTCTTCAGGCCAGGTTAGGAAGCCTTCCACTTACACATCAGTGAATGGATGGGGCAAGTATTTTAAGTGAGCATGAAAAGGATCAACTTTCTTCAACTCCCTATCTCTCCTCTGAATTTAGACTAGTGTCAAACTTCTATACTGTCAAACAGTGCAACCTGCTACCTCTTATAGAGATGGAAAAACTTTTAGCAAACTAGTACTCACACTTTAACATTTTTTTCCCAGAATTATCCTGAAAAATAAATTCTCCCTCCTGCACCAGGTACTAGCTCTTAAAATATACTGAGTTGTGGGAACTATCATAGTTTAAACAAACTTTTGTTTATAGTGTTTTCAGAGCAAAGCATGTACAGACAAGCTAATTAGGCAGGGATTGTGCTCTTCTATTTTTATAATTCAAGTTTTAGGAGCAGAGCATTTGATTTATTACATGAAGGTATTTTTATAGCCTCAAGTACTACTGCTCTTTAGGACATAGGGAACATCACAGCCTATTCAATTTACACAGGAGATGTTAGTACTATTTAATGGCATGTAAACATTTTATAAGGTAAGCTCAAATAACAAGAGATTTTTTTTAATATACTTCAGTGAAAAGGTTCACAAATGGATTTTCGTTCTACTTTATTGGACCAATCTCTATTATTGCAACAGAAGTGAATTGAGTTTTAAAAGGTGTTAAGAGTTTTCAATGTATTTTGTGACACTGAACAGAATCACGAAGCATATGTAAAATAACCAATGCGTGAATTAATTCCAGAACTAGTATAACTGCACACCCTCAAATCATAAGCAATTGTCTGTGGTTTCGAGCAATAATTCCAATGGTATATAGATAATATTTTCATTCTATTTCTTTTCTGACATCCTAATTTTACACAGACCTAAATAGAAACATTTCAAATATACTTTTATCATCATTCTAACTATTCATTTTTCACAACAGGGTTTTTAAGGAATGGCAATATCTTTTCATAGGCCAATTGATAAAGCTGAAAATAATAGAGCAGTTTAAAAAAAAGTACTAAAAAATAATTCTTACTACAAACTTTCCAACACACACACATTTACATCATGTTTACTGCAATTCTAACACTGCTCATTATTTGCATCCAAACAAAGATCTTGTGCTAGCATTTTATAAATATCAAGATACTCTTTTTCTGGAATGTTTGCATCATAAAAATAAAATGTAAAGATCAGAACTATTGCCTGTTTTTATAAGGAAGATTTTAAAACTTTTTCTTCCCACAATTTTACAGGGAAAATTATTAAGTGGGTTGCAGTAGGACTCCTTGTAATAACTGAGAGGTGAATCTAGGCAACCTGGATATCACTACATTGTCAAAGTCTTTTCATTTTTGAGGAGAAAGGCAAGACAAGAGCAAATAATTTATACATCTACTGGTGTAACTCTATTTTCTCCTATGTATTGCATAGTTTAGGAAGATGAAAACTGCAGCCTATTTTGTGGTGTTAGTTATGAAAATATGGAAACGTCTTAAAATCCCTTGTACAGGAAAACTGAACTAGTATAACTTTTAAGAAGAAAAAAAATAAAGAGAATTTCCCTCAGTCCCATTCTGCAGTGTTTTTGTAAAGTGGAAGGGAGACATTATTTCTTGGAAGACTAAGAAAAAGGTTCTGGTGCTTTCATAAACGCCATGTCCCTCCCAGTGGAAATGGTGTGTTTTCAGCTGTTGCTCTATTGTGCCATAACATGAGTAATTGGTCTGACTTTGTGAAAGTATTCAATAAAGAAAAATATTATCTCATGTTGACATGAGGCAAAATGAAATAATTATGTCAACACAATTCTGGTTTAAACAACATGCCTAGCAACCTATTGAGGTGAAAATGCTGCAAATAAAAGTGTTGAATATTAACTTTATGAGGTGCTTAACTGCACTGGATTGTAAATGATCTAGTTCTAGAGATGCTTTGACACATTTCAATGAGAACCATAAGGAGTTAACTTATAGACTTTAGTCCTTTTCAATATGTTCAGTGACAATATAAAATCCCATTAATTTCCCAAGTCATAGCCACTTCCAATAACATTTCACACAAAATATATGACCATTTCACCATCTAAGTATGCTTTGTTAGGAAAAAATATTAATACAGCATGATACTTCCATAGGCAACAGTAATCTCATTTTTCCTGTGATTCAATAAAAAAACCCAAACACTAAAAATGTATCTCTTCTGCTCTTGGATTCTACTTTTCTCAACAATTAATATGTAGTCTCATCATTTTGCATTTCTTCCACCTTTAAGTTTTGCGTGTCAGGGATACAAGGATTGGCGGAGTAGAACTTTTCTAGCTGTCTTGTTTTCGCTGAATAATCAATGCCTATGAATGACAGTTCAGAGAAAATACTACACAACTCTAATACCCACACATATTGAGTGTACTGTTGCTGATAACAAATAAGTGAACTTACATTGATGTACTATTTTAAGAAGTGGAGGATTTTATATTTACAACACTATCTTAATCTTAGACTCAATTTTTATTATATGTATTATTTTTATGTAGGAAAAAGTTGTGTTTTCTTGTTCACCTTTACTAATTTGTATTTAAATAATAGCTTTCCTCCTGCTGTCATGTATGATCTTGCTAAGATGCAACTTGTTTTATCATGCAAAGCTGCCTATCATATTGCCAAAGAAGAACTAAGGTACAAACATGGTCAAAAGGCCTACTCATGTGAAAGTCCCTTCAAATTTCATGGCTGCTTTTTGTTATGGAGCAAGCATCTGAGTGATCTGGCACACTCAGAAGCAGAGATAATGTGGTAGTGGAAGGCTGGGAACAGGTACACCTTGTGTGTGACATAGCATAGCAATAGACCTCCTGTGAAGGCAGCACTGGCATGCTGTTAAGAGCTTCTCTATTCTTCAGCTGGCAACACTTCATCAACTGTACTTCAGCTAGGCTAAAGTAGCCTCTATGACTGTTTAAGGATGTGGATACAGAATCTGCATTCCTTGACACGAAGATGTAGTATAGGTATACAACACCAGAGACTGTATTGTTATTCCTGCCCATGTAGATTTTCTCACCCGGCAAGTAACCCTGATGAAATCAAAACTAAGAGGTTTTCAGCAAGATTTAAGTGAGACTGCTCTCATGTTTAAGTACTTCACAGGAGGATTGCCTTAATTTTGCCACTTAGAATCCTATCCAATATCCATTGTAGTCAGTGGAAGAAACTTCTATTGTCTTCAGTGAGCTTTGGATCCACTTTTATTATTATATGGTCTTAATTCAGATTCTTCTCTTATTGTATATAACTAGTTGATTTTTATTTTTCATGTACAGTGAGAAGGTTTTTACAGTTCAACATGAATGTCTGTTCTGCTAAACTTCTATTGCAAACCAGGAATTTTATGCTACTTATTCCATTATAAAAGTTTTGAAGCTATATAAAGCTGGATGATGACCAACAAGGCCACTCGCTCATGCGTTATAAAGATAATTTTTTATCTTAGCCATGATTTTAAATAATAACACCTTCTAGAAGTATTTGAAATTAAGATATAAATATTCATCTTTCTGCTTTAACAATATTATTCAAATTAAAAAATATTTGAGATGTCTTAAAAAATGTTAGCTGTCCCAATTGGTTGCTGAAGTATTTAAGTAACCTTGTTTTGATAACTATGATATTCTAGGTATCCTGAAGCAATTGTGCCTAGTTATCCTACGACGAAATAACTCTATATAGTCTACTCCATATCGGTCATTTCAAAACGTACATACATACAATTATAAATGCATTATTCACACAGTGTTTATTTCATACATGCCATTTTTCATTCATTAATTTCTAAGCACATAAAATGGTTAACCAAGTATTGGTATTCTATTTTACAAGTAGCAACTTCAATTATGAAAAGGTAAACTTCCCAAAAATTTACCGCTAAATCATGGAAAAAAATAGGAATAGAACCTGAATCCCAAGACTCTGCCCTAGCTTCTAGGCAGCAGTACTACCTTTAGTTTTGTGTACATACATATGTGCATGTGAGATGTCTGTCTGGGAAAGAAAACACCTTAAAACAGCCAATAGTTACTAGCAATAGTAAGCTTGCTAATACTCTTGTTTTGATAATGTCTATACTGCATAGACACATTGCCAAAGGCTTGTAGTGTAAAACACATTTCATTACCAGTAGTTATGAGAGCATATCAGTTTATGAGGATGATTGTGCAGGTGGTGGCGAGTGTTATAAATATTTATGCTACTGCAAAGGAAAACTCCCTCCTGAAGGTGTTGGAAAGAGGGCCTCTGTTTTAAAAAAATGTTCAAATCCTTCCTCACCTTTTTTACCTGACTTTAAATCACCAAACAGACTTTTAGTGTCTATACCTCTTCTGGGATTTTTACCAGCAGGAAAATTGAGCTTTTAGTGTTTCCAAAGCATTCATTGAAAGCATCTTTATGTTAATCCAAGGACTGACCATTTTATTTATGTAATCATGTGATGAATCATCACTGGCATGAGATATAAAAAATACAATAGTTGAAAAATCATTGCGAAGAAAGTTACTTTCATGGTACAGTGTAGCTCCTGGAAAACGGTCATGAAATTTAGAAGCAAATATTAGCGAAAATAGCTGCAATGTGAAGCCATTCTCTACACATTTCCTTTCGTGTTGAGTCTTTTTAGTATGTTGTATTTGTCCTTAACTTAGAAGGGCTGCAATTTTCTTCTATTTCCAGAATATTTCTGATTTCTTAATTTTGAGCTGTCAATGCATTTTTTGTGCAACTTATAAACGACTGTGATGAAAAGCAGGAAGAAAAGGAGACAGATAAAAAGAAAACTTGTTTGTGCAACTCTCAGAAGTATTGTCCATCGTTACTTATTGTATCTATTTAGACAGCACAGTAGGACAGGCTATGTCCTACTTAAGAAGAAAAGGATTTGCATACTCTTGAATGAGTTGACAATCAATACCTTCTTAATTTAAATCAGAACTCCTTAGACCTGCTCACACTTCCCAACACTCATTCACATCACTACTGATTTTTGCACAAGGGAACTTGCATCTTAAATGCACTTCCTGAATTGGGATCAGCTTTCTTTGCTGGAACATGTTCCTTTAAGCCATTTAAGCTTCTTTAGGGTTGCATAGCCAACCTATGAGTACAGTGTTTGCAGAGCAAGCTGCCACATGTAAAATTTCATACAGATATAGATGTCTTTTTTGGATATTTAAAAATCATTAACTTTTTAAACCACTTCTTGTACTGAGGGCCAGAATCACACTTCTGAGAGAGCAAAGCTTACATTATCCTCTAATAGATTTTTAACTGTAGCATGAGGTCCACTTAGATGCTTCAGTTATTTTCTAGAACCCTGCAACAGCAACATTGAGGAATCCTGTAACTGAAGCTGACATTAGGAAAAAAAACAGGAAATGTTTGTAGTTTTGGTTCACTATAACTCATTATCAGAACACAAATTCCCCTTCTTTGTACACATAAATGTCATGTGAAGGGCACATAAAAGTTTAGTCAAAAGGGCCCTATTAAAAGCAACAGTGACATTGATCATGAGCAACGAATAAGATGTATAATTTCAGAATCATAAAAACACATGGTTTCATTAGATTGGCTTGTGGTGGTTCTCTCCTGTGTCTCAGAATAGATGGTATTGATCTGACTATGAAGCTGTGACAATAAAACTGTACTTTATTGACTGCAGCTGCAGGGTCTCCAAATATTATTTATTGAGGCAAGCAGAACAGCAAAGCAAAAGCATTGCCCCAGTAATAAGTGGTAATTGCTGGGAAGTGAGGCATTGCACTCCCTATTGACCCTTGCATCTTGAAATTTCAATGGATTATATTTAACTCCATTAGGATTGGCATTATCAAATTACATAAACCACATTATAGAACAACCATCCTCAGTTTAAACCATTGATTTTCGATTATACTGATCTTCCGTACACTTCAGCAGTAGCTTCTATTACCAGTGATATGATATCAGTGTTGATCAGTACAGAAGAAAGTACTGTTTTATTACAGCGAGACACATGGCACTGAAGAAAAAAAACAAAACAAAGCAAAAAAATCCCATCCCTTTTACATATAGCAGAACACAAGGACTCCTGTGAATCAGAATGCTTATAGATTAAAAATTCGACAGCACAAATTGTTCATGCATTTCTAAAAGTTCTGATACTGCCTCATTTTTAGTCTAAAGACTTCAACCTTTTGTATCAAATTCTCACTCTGTATAGTTATTACCAGGATGACACCAAGTTTCTGGCATCAGAAATGTGTTATCTTTTTTAGATAAGATATAATCAAATGGAATATCAGACTAATAACTGCTTAAATAGCTACCAGTGGGCTGCATTAATATGAACTTTAACTCATCCAAATTAAGTATGTTCTCAGGAATACTATCAAGGGTCTATCATAATCTTCTTATCCTCTGCCACAGTGGCTTATCATAGAACTGAACTTTCTACTGAGCTCCAAGGTTCAGACAGTTTTAATGTATCCCTTATAAGCATAATTCAGAGAAGATACTCATTTATTATAGCAGGTAGTTAAAGTTCTTTAGCTAGTAATAGGTTCAACTCCAGAGATTCATTCAGTGGTGGTGGTGGCCACCGCACATGCTAATTTTGTTCTCAAGATTATAGTGAGTTTAACATGTATTTTACCAGGTATCATCTTTTCATTTTTAGTCATTTTTTCAAAGATGTTAGATTTTATTTGCGTGTTTAAAATCTTTTGTTAGGGGGCTCTAATCTGAAAGGTACGGAGGCACCCATCTGCCGGCCTGACCCAGGCTCAAGGGAGGTGTGTTGCCTACCAGGGGCTCGGATCAGGGATGCGGCTGAGAAGCTGCCTGCTCTAGTCAGTCCCACTGACTATTAACCACTCCTAGTGATCCATGTGGGTGCTACTGATACAGATAGCAGTAGCCCGGAGACCATAAAGAAGGACTACAGAGCTCTGGGAGAGGTGGTTATGGGCTCTGGAGCACAGATTGTCTTTTCGTCAATTCTCCAGGATACAGGGCACGACCTTGAAAAGGCTAGGAGGATTGGCCAGGTTAATAAATGGTTAGAAGGGTGGTGTTATAGTCAGGGGTTTGGGTACCTTGAACATGGGACTCAATATAGTAGGCCAGGTCTACTGGGGGCTGGTGGAGCTGGTCTGACAAAGAAGGGGAAGAGTGGATTTGGTAGAAGGCTTGCCAGACTGGTCAAGGATGCTTTAAACTAGATGTGTTGGGGGAGGGGGGCATCGTTCCATCCCAACACACCCAGTCGGTTGGCAGCACCTACAGTAAACGTTCGGAGCAATGTAGAGATATTCCAGCTGCTCCAGCCAATGAGCCGGCTTCAATGGGATCTCGGCTCAAATGCCTCTACACAAATGCCCGTAGTATGGGGAACAAACAAGAGGAATTAGAGATGTGTGCACATCTACGGGGGTATGATATCATAGGCATCACAGAAACATGGTGGGATGGCACCTATGACTGGTGTGCTGGAATGGAAGGTTACCGGCTCTTTAGGAAAGACAGGCCCAGCAGACGGGGAGGGGGAGATGCTATTTATGTTAGGGATAGGCTAGAGAGTATGGAACTCTGTCTGGGGACAGGTGAGCAGTCAACAGAGAGTTTGTGGGTCAGGGTTAAAGGGAGAACAGCGATGGGTGATATTATTGTGGGGATCTGTTACAGACCACCTGACCAAGGGGACTTGCTGGACGAAGCGCTCCATAGGCAGATAGGAGTAGCCTCACACTTGCAGGCCCTTGTTCTCATGGAAGACCTCAACCACCCTGATATCCGTTGGAGGGATGGTACGGCCCGGCACAAGCAATCCAGAAGGTTCCTCGATTGTGTGGAAGACTACTTCCTTCTGCAAGTAATAGAGGAGCCAACAAGGAGAGGTGTCATGCTTGACCTCGTCCTCACCAGCAGGGAAGGGCTGGTTGGGAATGTGACACTCCAGGGCAGCCTTGATTGCAGCAATCATGAGACGGTCGAGTTTGAGATCCTCAGGACAGTGAGAAGAGCGTGCAGCAAGCTCACTGCCCTGGACTTCAAGAGAGCAGACTTTGGCCTCTTCAGGAACCTGCTCAGTAAGATTCCATGGGATACAGCCCTAGAGGGCAGGGGGGCCCAAGACTGTTGGTTGATATTCAAGGATCACCTGCTGCAAGCTCAGGAGCAATGCATCCCAACTAGAAGGAAGTTCAGCAGGAGGGCCAGGAGACCTCCTTGGATGGATAAGGACCTGCTGAGCAAAATATTTGAAGGAAAAAAGAGGCTTATAAAAGGTGGAAGCAAGGTCAGGCGACCTGGGAAGAATACAGGGATGTTGTCCGGGAAGCTAGGGACCAGGTTAGGAAAGCTAAGGCCCACTTAGAATTAAACTTGGCTAGGGATATTAAGGATAACAGGAAGGGATTTTATAGGTACATTGCCAATAAAAGACAGGTTAGGGACACCGTGGGCCCTCTCCAGAAGCTATCGGGAGAACTGGCTACCCTGGATTTGGAGAAGGCTGAGGTTCTTAATGACTTCTTTGCCTCAGTCTTCACCTGAAAATGCTCTGACCACACCACCCAAGTCTTGGAAGGCAGACGCGGGGATGGTGAGGGTGGGGACCCTGGGCCCACTGTGGGGGAGGATCTGGTTCGGGACCACCTTAGGAACCTGAATATATACAAGTGCATGGGACCTGATGAAATCCATCCGCGGGTCCTGAAGGAGCTGGCAGATGAAGTTGCTAAGCCACTGTCCATCATATTTGAAAAATCATGGCAGTCAGGTGAAGTTCCCGATGACTGGAAAAAGGGAAATATAACCCCCATTTTTAAGAAGGGGAAAATGGATGAGCCAGAGAATTACAGACCAGTCAGTCTCACCTCTGTGCCTGTCAAAATCTTGGAGCGGATTCTCTTGGAAGGCATGCTAAGGCACATGAAAACCAACAAGGTGCTTGGGGACAGCCAGCATGACTTCACTAAGGGGAAATCCTGCCTGACCAATCTGGTGACTTTCTATGAAGGGGTTACGGAACTGATGGACAGGGGCAGAAAAGTTGATGTCATCTACCTGGACTTGTGTAAAGCCTTTGACACTGTCTCCCATGACATCCTTCTCTCTAAGTTGGAGAGACATCAATTTGATAGGTGGACCACTCGATGGATAGCGAACTGGCTGGATGGCCGCACGCAAAGAGTAGTGCTCAGTGGCTCAGTGTCCAGCTGGAGACCAGGAACGAGTGGTGTCCGTCAGGGATCGGTGTTGGGACCGGTCTTGTTCAACATCTTTGTGGGTGACATGGACAGTGGGATTGAGTGTGCCCTCAGCAAGTTTGCCGATGACACCAAGCTGTGTGGCTCGGTTGATAAGTTGGAGGGAAGGAATGCCATCCAGAGGGACCTTGAGACGCTTGTGAGGTGGGCTGATGCCAACCTAATGAAGTTTAACCATGCTAAGTGCAAAGTCCTACACCTGGGTTGGAGCAATGCCAGGCACAGCTACAGATTGGGCGGGGAGGAGATTCAGAGCAGCCCTGCGGAGAAGGACTTGGGGGTGTGGGTTGATGAAAAAATGAACATGAGCCGGCAGTGTGCGCTTGCAGCCCAGAAGGCCAACTGTATCCTGGGCTGCATCAAGAGGAGTGTGACCAGCAGGTCGAGGGAGGTGCTCCTGCCCCTTTACTCTGCTCTCGTGAGACCTCACTTGGAGTACTGTGTGCAGTTCTGGTGTCCTCAACATAAAAAGGACATGGAACTGTTAGAACAAGTGCAGAGGAGGGCCACGAGGATGATCAGGGGACTGGAGCACCTCTCGTATGAAGACAGGCTGAGAAAATTGGGGCTGTTCAGCCTAGAGAAGAGAAGGCTACGTGGAGACCTCATAGCAGCCTTCCAATACCTGAAGGGGGCCTATAGGGATGCTGGGGAGGGACTCTTCATGAGGGACTGTGGTGAGAAGACAAGGGGTAATGGGTTTAAACTTAAACAGTGGAGGTTTAGATTGGATATGAGGAAGAAATTCTTTACTGTGAGGGTGGTGGGGCTCTGGAATGGGTTGCCCAGGGAGGTTGTGGATGCTTCATCCCTGGCGGCGTTCAAGGTGGGGTTGGACATAGCCTTGGATGGCATGGTTTAGTGGGAGGTGTCCCTGCCCATGGCGGGGGGGTTGGAACTCAATGATCTTGAGGTCCTTTCCAACCCTTACTATTCTATGATTCTATGATTCTATTACTAGGAGAACCAGTTCAGTGTCTAAAAGCAAAGAAAAAGTCTGAAAAGAAAAAAAATGAAAAGTTCAAAAGACAGTGATAAGAAGCTCACTATTTATAAAACAGGTGATTAAAAGCCTCTCTCAAAACCTCCCCATTCATTTCTATTAGAGTTCAATGTGAAGGATAGCTTCTAATACTAATTATTCCAACTTTCAATCCTTCTTCGTTTTTCTTGACATCAAATAAATGTTGCTACAAATTTTCTGGTATTTTGCAACACTCAAAAGATTCTACTCAGGTGGAAATTTCATCCTCAATTTACGCTTTAACTCATGAAATATTGTAAAATGTTTTCATAAATTAATGGCTGAAAACTGAAAATGTACAAGAACAGAAAAAGTTGATTCAGAAAATTCAAGTTCTTTTGAAGAGCTTAATACCTGTTAGATTTTAGTAAATAACCTCAGAAGCATAAAAATGGATTAATTGAATGACATGGCAATGGAAAGAAGTTCTTTGAATATCAATAGAAGGTCACTATAGGGCTGTCACTGTATGAAATAAATTGGATGAGATATGGCTCAAAGACAGAGGAAGATGAAATTCTAATGGAGTTTCAAAACGTTTTCATTGCTAAGACATTACAGTTTCATCTTTCTTTATTTCTTATTTTAGCCATAAAAGAAAAACCAGGGTAAGAAAAAGGAGAGGAGTATTTTTTTTCTTCTGCTTTAGTTTTAGCAATTTCATAGTAGGAAGCCATCTACTGCTAGATTCTTTTTCCTTCTAAGTATGAATATCATTATTAGGGCATAGCCTTATCCCTGTTAAATATAATTCTTAGAAAAGCATATTTCTCTAATTTGTTAAAATTCATGTTGAATTTAACAAACAATTTAATAATCATGATTTCCAATATGTAGGAACAGCTGAGCAAAATGTCAGGAAAACCATGGTGCATAGAATTTCTGTTTGGTGATAAATGTCCCTCTGTGAGTAGCAAATGTAGCTAGCTGACTCTTTAATGCTACACTGTAGTTAAATAATAGGTTATAAACACTCAGGCTAATAACTTCAGTATCATAACAGCTCTAGACCTCCTCGACACAGCTAATAATTAGCACTGAATGTCACGCAGAAATATGCCATGTCCCGGTCTCTTGATTTTTGTTTCAGTTCTGGCATTTCAGAACCATGCTGTACTAATATAAGGTTGTTAAATTAAGATCCTGAGGACCACGCAATATTAGCAACTATGTACATTTCTAATTTGCAACTGGGAAGGCATTTGATACTGAATCTGTTTCTAAAAAATGTGGGTACTTTTCAATTATTATAATCCTAACAATCAAAAATAGAAATTAATTGTGTGGTTTACACTAATAAGGTTATGTAAGATATGCATGAAGTATTGATTAACATGAACAAGAGGTTACATTTTGTCATCAAGGCAAATCTGAGGTCCTTTTTCAATGTCATATCTTGCCTTGACAGAAAAAAGCTGTAACAATAAAGTCAGAAGTGGTGGAGGGAGGACAGCTTTTATGGAACAGAATGCATGTGCATACATATATCTACATATACACACGCACCCCAACATACAGGTTACATAAATATAAGTACTTGACAGTGATTTACCTTGATTTCTTCAGAATTCTATAGTTTTAATATTTTGCTTTTTCTGCTTGAAGATCATAGAATCATAGAATAGTAAGAGTTGGAAAGGACCTCAAGATCATCGAGTTCCAACCCCCCTGCCATGGGCAGGGACACCTCCCACTAAACCATGCCATCCAAGGCTATGTCCAACCCCACCTTGAACGCCGCCAGGGATGAAGCATCCACAACCTCCTTGGGCAACCCATTCCAGGGCCCCACCACCCTCACAGTAAAGAATTTCTTCCTCATATCCAATCTAAACCTCCCCAAGATCTTCCCATATTTGTCATTTCAAAGTACATCAGTCATGAAATTTGAACAAGAAACCTTATTTCAGGAGCAAAAGTATTGCAGAAACTAATACCTATTTTTTATTTCTCGCATATTGATTTCAATAACCATTCAGTAGTTTCAGGACCATTTACTCTTTTCAAAGAGAAAGCTGACACACTGGTTTAGCTACAAGGCAGGTATTCAATTTCCTGCTCCCTCATAGGCCTCCTGTGATTTTGCCAATTCGCATAGCACTTTGTGCTTTAATTTCCCCTCACCATAGCAGACAGTAGTACCTTCTTATACCACAGTTATGTCTTGGGAAACATTAGTACTACGAGATATGAAAACAGAGGTCATATAAAACGTTTCATAGAGTGTGACCAAGGCATTTTTAAAGAGGACCTTGCATAAAATGTCTCGTTTTGGAGAATATAAGGAACAACTGTATTGTTTCAATGCATCCCTCTTTTTTATGATGAATTATCCCCTAAAAGCCAGAGACAAAGAAACACTGAGTAAGACAGCATAAGGCAGGAATTTCTGAGTGTAGTATAAAAACTTTATGATAGCAGTATAAAAACTTTATGATAGCAGGAAAAGTAAGATGGGGTAAATGAATTCACCTTTTTGTCGCCATTCAGTAAAATTTTGAGCATTTTTTGACACATTTGCTACAAGCACATTACTCCATTATTAATTTTACCACTTGAAATATTTTTTAAGATTAAGAAGATTAAGAGTGCAATGTTGGCTAGTGAAAAAGGCTGTTAAAGAAAACCCTACTTAGTTTGTACTTGCAAAGTGATTTGCTGAATGAAGATTGCAGTGCTACCTCCAAGTGACAGGGTAGGGTCTGAAGATTAAATTCACCCTTCCATACAGCAGAATATTACTTACATATCCCTTGAGCTCTGCTTGTTGTATTTCCAGTTTACAGTGTGAAGTAGGAACCATGGAAGAACAAATTGTCTATGATTTAAGTATATTGATCCAAATCAGTCTTGTACAATTAGTATCTCAGCCAAGAGAAGCTTGGTTTCAAAAGACGTCTATTCCATCTTCTAGAATACATTTATAAAATAAGTACTACACACACAAACACACTGACTTGTCTGATTTCACCTACAACTAAACAATCATTTGCAATTGAGCAGTTATTCAGGAAGTCATTTCACAATCAAGTCATATCTCAAATCATGTTTCCCCTTGTATGCTGTTCTCTCAAATTTTTCAGTAGCAAATACATAAATGCAGTTTCATTTTCTTTCATGAACTTTGTCACCGCTAAAAACTTTGCATATCAGATTTATTTTTTTATAGCATGATTGGTCAGATACAGCAGCTAAATTACATATCTGTAGCAAGAGCTGAAAAAAGTCCAGAGGACTACTAGAGCATTTTAGAAAACACTACTGCCTTGTTTCTACGGTTCTTAAATAGCTACCTATTAAAAGGAAGAAATTTGGTTTTGAATAAAGTTACTACTGCTACTTGGCAACAGACTACAAAATGGGAATCTGTTTTCATTCCATGAATATATTAAAATCTAATGAAATGTAACTATCTCATAAAAAGCTGCTTATTTTGCTTATTTTTGCTTTTTTTGTTTATTTTTCATAACTAAAAAAAAAATATGAGATATCAGATTTATTCACTTGCACATATTTTGCCAGTGTCCAGAAAATTCTTAATTTAAATGCATTCTCTAAACCAAAATATTGGCTAATACCTTATTTTTTTCAGATATTATTTAGTGTCAATGAGTAAAAAGATAACCATTTATGTTACAATCACACCAGTAAAATAACAGCGTTTGGCTACCCAAGTAAGAACCATTTGAAATAAGTTTTTCATACCACTGCAAGGTAGAGTAAGAAGACTGAGGGAGACATGAGGCACTAAAGAGAAATAGTAGGAAATACAGAAGAAGGATACTAGAGAATATAATTTTTTAATCAGACCTTTTCTGAGCAGGATAGCTGGCAAATTATGTGAACAGAGAGTAGTGCCTGTTATTTGAGATCTCTGAGAGTTACTAACTGAGAGGACAGGAGATGTGGAGATAAGGTTCATCATGGCTAGTGTTTGAGTTGGAATTCCATTAAGATTCAGGAAATGCTGCTGGTTCTAGGCCCTATATTTTCATTCCCTGCAGAAGTAGTATATCCATCCAGCTGGGACACATTAAGACAAGGCAATGGACACTGGACAAAGACATATGCTGCTGTACTGAATGGAGGATTTAATTACTTGAATTGCTATTGCTTCTTGCCTAATAGCTGGGCTGTATCAGCCTGGCGCACACCTCAGACGTGTAACTGTCTTCACACTACATGGCTTAGAGGCACACAGCTTCTCTCCTGTGTAAGCAACTTTTTTAAAGTTCCTGTATTTCTCTCTGCTGGAGCTTAAATCAGTAGTGTGCAGCAGATTCCTGTTTTTTTAAGGAACACTTTCCCAGAGCTGCTCCCAGATAGCATGACAAAGAATTTCTGAGGTGGGTTTGCGTACTCCCATAGATTATCCAGAGACATGGCATGCAATATCCCAATTTGTAAATAATGAGATTGCTTCTAGTCTTCTGTCTGGGGGTGGGAGGTCATTTAAATAGCAGGCATGAGTGTTGTGGGGGTCGTTTGGTGTCTGTTGTCTTTCCTGTGGTGCTCTTCAAAATTATCTGGTGTCATCAAAGTGCTTGACAGGCCTTTACAAGCAAATATAATGGCATTATTTGTGCTGTGGTAGTTTAGAAAAGCAGAGTGCAGCTGACAGTGCTTGGATATAGGGATAGCAAGGGATAGCATCTGCTGCTGACATCACCAATTTGGCGGTTGCTGCCTGGCGTGCAAAGTGACTGACTGCTGGGGAATATATCTCAAGGGAGAAGGGAGGGAAGCAGGCAAGGGGAAGTTTTTAGAGAGGAGACATGAACAGGAAAATGTACTATTCTGCTGTCATCCTATACTGCTTCTTGAATACTTGATCCTTCTGTTTTCTGTGTGGATACTCTACTAAGCATAAAAGAAATGCTATTCAATTAAAACTTCATTAGGTAACATGGGAATCTACACTATCATACTATGTCATGAAATTGTTGGACTCAATGTGGGTATGCAAGAAGCTGCTGGCATTATAGATGACATCAGCTGCCTCTAGATAAAGCAGCCTGCCCCAAGGGAAGGAGGTAGGAGGCTGAGAAGGGGAATGGAATAACCATTTTGAGTGTCTTCATTGAAGTGACTACCTTTCCTAATTATATTGTTTTGTTTATCTCAGAATATAGATTCCTGTGGTAGAACTAGTCCTGCAATCGGGTGATGGTTTTCTTTTGATAATGTGAAGGAATGTTTTAAAACTCCCTGTGCTTTCTATTGCAGAAGATGTCAAGCTTCTACTATGATGAATTCTGTTCCCAAATCACAAACACTTCACATAAAGCACACATGATGTACATGTCCTGAGCCATAGCGAGAACCTCTTAATTTAAACTTATTTGCCCTATTCAAGTGATTCAGCATGCAATTAAAGTCTATTGCGTTATAAAAATTAGCTACAGATCACCATTTGTTACAAGTGTGAATCACAAGGGCTAAGCCTACTTGATATTCGGGATGGCAGAAAAATGTTCAAGGGCAGAATAGAGATCAATACACACAATTTTTTTCATCTTCCCTGTGGTATTAGTGCTGTACATTTTGGTATCTCTGTCTTGCCAACCGTAACGAAAGAAATTGTCATTCAAAATAAAACCAATTAAAAACTGATGTCCTGAAAAAAAATAGCACTACAGACATTTTTTTCTTTTGGATCCACCATGTTCAACAGACCACCATGGCATGAATTGCCATTAATATGTAATTTCCCTTTCCTGTTATCACAATATAAAAGACCTTAGCTCTGACCTTTCTATCAAAACATCCTTTGTTTAAAATGAAAGCTATTCACTGTTAGACCCTTATCTATAGAGCTTAGCCAGCGAATCAAATCCAAAGAGCAGAATTCGTTTACTTTGTATTAAATGAGCTCAGTTAAGAAGTCTCAATTTTGGCAGAAAGGTGCATTAATCACAAGGAAAAGAACAGATCTCACTTTTCACAGCTTCTGGTTTACTTTCAGTACAGTTACACAGTAAGGCTTTTGTTCCTTAAAAGTAGCACTGTATTTAAATACAGTAAATATAACAAAATTACCTTCTTAAAATTACACTAGAGTTCCTACAGTACAGGATGTCCATAATGACCTCAGTGTTGCATGACTAACTTTACAGCTTCAAAAAGGTTCTAAATTAGTTTGGACAGATGGGTTTTATCCAGAGGAAATCAATGAGGTTTTGTGAGTCTGACTTAATTTTTATGCAGCCAGTACTTTGAGATGAAATTAAAATATGTATAAAAAACATATTAAAGTTTCCCTTGGGTTCATAGTTGTTTGTACATTTACAAGGTGTTAAAGAGATGATTTAAAAACTAACTATATAAGGGATCAATGCAAGTATACTGATTTATGGCCTTTCATGACATTTTTGACACTTCTGGCCTAATGTCTTGTGTGTTTTGAACCACTAATTATCTTTTAATTCATAAGGGTTTGGTAAGGTTTTATAAGTGTAATATAATATATAGAGCTGTATCACATGGAAAGTTTTAGAAAAAACCCCACATTTTACAAGTCATAAATAAAGATGTGCTGCACCAGGTAAAAACCCACTTGATCGCAGTACCCCCAAATGACGAGGGGCTCCCCATCTGGCAGCAAAATGAGCAAATTTTTGACTCACTGTTCATTACTGAGGTTCAAAATCCGTGCAGGTTTTGATTGCTTTAAATACAAATCAGAACAAAAAAGTCAGATTTTCCTAGATTTAGTGCTTTCATATCCAACCAAAAGATTTAGCTGCATGATCAGCTATGGCCTGGACATCTCCAGGACTATACAACAACAGAGAAAACTGTAGCAGTACTTGTATTTTAATGACAAATAACAAGAGAATATTTTCATTATTGATTAAAAGTGATAATCTGAAAACTCAGTCACATTCATCAAATGAAAAAATGTACAAAAAACCTCTATGATACACTTGAATTTTATACATGTTCCTAAAATGATTACAGAAAATGCATATGAATTGTAAACTTCCAGAACAATGAACAGAAGCTGAAATGTTACTCTGCAAATCCTTATGAATTAAATATTTCATACTCTTTTGATGAACAGCCACAACTTAACTCTACAATTGACTCAGAGAAAGGTTCCAATAGAATTTTCAAATAGTACTTAGGTTCACAAAACTAAAAATCCCATTGATGTTCCATTCTCTCTACCAACTCCTCTTTTTAAATACCTATTTTCTTCATTTTCACATTATTATTTCCTATATCATAGCTGAGAAACATACTAAACTGCAACGTTGCATAAACTTGAAAAGTGTGTTCCCTAATTCAGTGTAGTCATTTGCCATGAACACCTGGAACCTTATCAATGATTCCCCCAATACGTTTTTATAGAAGCAAATATGATTTTCTGTGGACACATACACTAAAAGCTTATGTATATCAAATGTAGCCTTCAGCATGTGGACTGCAACTAGAGGGAATCCAGGGTGGACCTTCTCTCTCCCTAATCTCTAAATATGTATAAAATGTTTACTATAAGCTCATAAATTCCTAGTAATGCATACATAGATTCTCTATTCTTAGAAATTTATTTATTTCAACTTGTGAATCAAGTTTTCAGTGCCACAAAATCATAAAATCAACTAGGTTGGAAAAGGCCTTTAATATCACCAAGTTCAACCACTACTCCAGGACTGCCAAGACCACTACTGAACAGTATCACTAAGTGCCTTGTCTACATGGTTTTTGAATACTTCCAGGGACAGTGACTCCATCACTTCTCTGGGAAGCTGTTCTAATGCCTGACTACCCTTTCAGTGATGAAATTTTTCCAAAAATCCAGTCTAAACATGGATAACCAGTTAACAACTAAACCATGCAACAACTGAGAATATTTTCAGGAGAAAGGCAAACAAGGAGTACCGAGCATTTAGATAATTGCAGTTCCCCAGGGAGAGTAAATTTTAAAAGTCTTAGTAATAAAAACTTCAATTATTAAAAATCTAAGCAAAAGCATTTTTCTTCCTCTACATTTTGCCTGATTTTGTGATAATTACTGCTGCTGATGATTAATGTTGATCACTGTGCTTTATCTTGCTGAGGCATCTTCTTTTCCACAATACCACATCCAGCTTATTGTTAAGGTCTTCCTTTTATCCATGTTGGGGGGTGTGGCCATGATTTTGTCCTGCTATCTCCTGGTCAGCGACATGGGGAGGGTGGTGGGGAACTCGAGCAACAGAGCTTCAGGAAACCAAGAAGTTAAATCAGCTCTTGAGTACCCTTTCTCCTATTCCCAGTGTTATGCTTTGAAGACAAAGATTTTCTTACTATTAGATCAGTTCAGTCATGCAGCTTAGTGAACAATTTTAGGCGCTTTCTGCTTTCTTTTTATTACCAGAAAGTCTCTTCACTTGATCAGGGAAGCTACAGTCTTGAAACTCTGTGCACATGGATACTCACTTCAGCATCACAGCTTCCATTCAGTTTGACCTCTGCTTACACAGGCTGTTATGATATCAGTGCTTGTATTCTTTCATATAGTCGCTGATAAATACTCCCCTTAATTCTCCTTCCCACCTCAGCATATGCAACTCTGCATATAGCAGCATGTTTTCTGCTTTCAAAGAGATACATATAGTCAGCTTCTGCCTGAGTAGGTGCTAGCTGAAGAAATCGAAGGGGGAAACTATTGTTATTTTTTGTATGCAAAGTCTGATCTTAAATATTCTATATGAAATCATATTGGCAAAATCTTTCCCTGCTTTTATTAAATAAGAGAACTATACAGCAAACCAGAAGAAATCTGTACAGTAACACACTGGTATGGGATATTTTTATTAACATATATGGAAGAAAGTTTAGTATTGTCAAATGAATAGGATACTTACGTGTGTAATTTGATTACCTTCTACCAAAATCAACCATGCTACTGTGTACCAAAAATAGAATGCAGAGGATGGATTTGAATTTCTGTATGACAAAAGTATAATTTAAGCAACATAACATTCTGGAAAACTTCTCAATTAATTTCTAAATTTGCAGCGCTTAAGCCATGAATCAAGCTAAGAAATAATCTCCCTAAAACTCATTAATCAAATCAAGTATATAACATTCCTTAACTAATGCTGTCCATTCCATGACATGGATACAGAGAGCTTTCTTTTTTTCTTCTTTTGTAACTGTTTATATGCACATTAAAGAAATATACTCAGCACCGCTAGCAGTGGTTCCAGTAAAAAAGTACCATGAAAACAAACCTGTAACAAAAAGACTGATTATTAGTTGGGATACATGAAGGAGCTTATAGAAGCAAAGGTAGGTGTACAAAACTTTCTGGGTCCAGTTACTAATGGAGTATATTAAAAAAAATAAAAATCTGGGTACAATCCTTATTGTGCATTTCATTCAACCTGAGTTTCTTTGAGCTTCAGATTTTAAAAGAAAATAAAAACTGAAAGTGAAACTCAGCTTGAAAGCATTAGATTTTATCTTGTTTTGCATCAAAACCTAACAAAACTGTGAATTTTTCTTGCTTACAGCATGAAACTATAAATCACCTCAGGTTTTCTCAAACATTTAATTAACCTTAAGGTCACTTGCTCAGGGTTAAATGCTGTTGTCACTGGAGAAAATGGGATTTTTGCCATTGACTTTAGTGCAATCAAGCTTTGGCCCGTAGTGAATTATTTAAGTGAAGCCAGTTAGTGTGAGCTGGGGGATACTGTAAGATAAAACTGAATAATTACTTAGTAGGACTAAAGTAACAAACAGGGAGATATTACTTATAATTAATTATTTATCTATCTCTATTGATCAGATTTTCTAGTTAGCAAAAATTTCAATTCTGGCATTTTCTTCCAAATTTCAGAACATCTTAAAAATATTCCATTAGAAAGGTTCACAAACTAGGCCAATTTTCCATATGCTTTTGATTGATACTAGACACAGTGGTAAAGAAAAAAAAATTATTACAATAGTTCTTCAAATTCTTGGTTGCATTCAAAATGAAAATTCTAGAATAATGGTTTTCAAGTAGAAAGGACAGTATACGTCATTTTAGATTAGGGTATTTCAATCACTAATGCTAGCTTCTGCTGTAGATACGTACTTGGAAATACAGGTAGGCACTAGAAAGATTTTAGAAAATATTTTACATCCCACTCGAAATCCTACTGTGTGTCTAACTGTATAGTATCGTATACAAGGAATATTTGATAGTATCATTTTTAGCCCCTAATAAAACCCATAAAATAAATGTTGTAAATGAACCAGGTAGGTACCAACAGATATGGAAGTGATAAACACAATGCAAAGCTTTAATGGAAGTCTTTCTAGTGATCACTATGGGAATCTCAATTGAGCCCAGAGGCTCTGATTCAACAAAGCATTTAGGCTTCTAGTTTTCCATTGATTTCCCATTTAAATTAATGTGAAGTTTGGGCCAAAATATATCATTAAATTTGGGACTAAGTGATTAGGCTTTGATGATATTTTCAGTGCACAGATTTATTGGAAATGGTTACTTTGTATTAGGGATTTCCAGTTATCTGTTGGTAAAATCAAAACCACTCATCACGCTTGTTCATTCTGTACTGTGTATAGGTACGCCCTAGAATGTCAAAAAATATTAGCTATATTTGCCCATTCCTGCAATTATGTATGTGCATTGTGTGCAGTTCTGGTGTCCTCAACATAAAAAGGACATGGAACTGTTAGAACAAGTGCAGAGGAGGGTCACGAGGATGATCAGGGGACTGGAGCACCTCTCGTATGAAGACAGGCTGAGAAAATTGGGGCTGTTCAGCCTGCAGAAGAGAAGGCTGCGTGGAGACCTCCTAGCAGCCTTCCAATACTTGAAGGGGGCCTATAGGGATGCTGGGGAGGGACTCTTCATTAGGGACTGTGGTGAGAGGACAAGGGGTAATGGGTTTAAACTTAAACAGGGGAAGTTTAGATTGGATGTGAGGAAGAAATTCTTTCCTGTGAGGGTGGTGAGGCTCTGGAATGGGTTGCCCAGGGAGGTTGTGGATGCTTCATCCCTGGCGGCTTTCAAGGTGGGGCTGGACATAGCCTTGGATGGCATGGTTTAGTGGGAGGTGTCCCTGCCCATGGCAGGGGGGTTGGAACTCGATGATCTTAAGGTCCTTTCCAACCCTTACTATTCTATGATTCTATGATTCTATGATTCCACCATCTGTATTTTCCAGATCTGTCTCACAAGCAACTATTGTAAATCAACACAGTACCCCAAGGTACAAGTTACAGAAACAAGCACAGATCTAGTCCTTGCACATTGAAGCTGAATCCTGAGCATATGTTGCCATATCTCTACATGAAAAGGGCACTAGAAGGGGACTGCAAGTCTTTTAGAACATTCTGCCTGCTTTTCCAAGAAAAGCACAAACTTATCACTCCATACATAAGCAAGCTTGCTCTGTGAATGGGTCCATGCTAAACAGCATATAGAAAGCTAAACTTCCTTGCTTGCATACAGCCTGTTGTAAAAAGAACATATTTTGCCTAGAAATCGCATGCATACATTCAAATACATATTTCATTTGGGAATATCTCGTTATGGTGCCTTCAGAGATTGTTGTTTTCCATATACATAGTAAATTTATGAAATTAATTTTCTCATTCAGTTTTCATATTCATCTCTATGCCTTCATCATTCATGTGCGCATTGTTGTTCAAATACAAATACATTGTATTTCTCTTTGCTTACTAGACATGCACTATACTCTGAAAAAAAAAATAGCATATGTATAGTAAACAAGAAATAAATATCTAAAAGGAAAAATTGCAGTTTTAATTTCTAGTCTATTTTATATACACATCTATGAGGTTGTGGGAGAGCTGCTAAAGCCTCATATTACCTATTTCAATACCAAAATAAACTATGATGATATCTTCAGTTTATATCTAAAAAAAAAAAAAAAAAAAAGGAGACTCTGGAATAAACCCTGAGGTATTCATGTAAGTGTCATACATAATTATAACAGTCTAAGGCACATTTTATTAAATTAAAGTTCTGCCATTGATTTCTGTGTTTCATGCATTCCCATCCTTTTTCCTGAAGAACCACTGGCTGGTTTGCTTGTTTTTTGTTTGTTTGTTTGTTTGTTTGTTTGTTTGTTGATGAGCAAAAATAGAGGAAGTTCACGGATGAGTTTCTTTTTTTCTACCACGTTTTTCTTTATAATCAATAGTTTTCTTGTTCCATGACAGTTAAATACAGCTGCTGTGGGATTCAGAAGCATGATATAGTTTAAAATAATCTGCTGATCTAAATTTTGTGGGCAAAAAAATACACTTGGAATGATACTATCTACTGATATTCAGCTCCTAAAAGAAAATATAAAATAGGATTACTTATTTTTTTATGCCAACTGCAGTGAAAAGCCAACTAAAAGTGTTTTAAACTGACTGCACCATGCTCCATTTAATTTTAAAATCACTTGGAGATGGATTCTTGATTTTTTTTACTGGCAATGTGCAGAATCTCTTTTGCTGTAGAGTAAATATGCTAGCAGAGCTCACTCTTGAGACAAACATATCTGATTTTATCCTGGATTCCTAATGGGTTATAATTCAATGTGATAGCTATGACTTTTCACATTATGGGATCTGGCTCAGACCATAAAGGGTATACAAATCAACTAATATAGACTAGACGCTATGGTGGTCCATAACTGTGAAATGAGGTCATGGTTTCTAAGTAGCTAATAGACTCTTAAGTACAAAATTATTTCATTGAATTCAGTACCATCTATTCATCATCAGAATGACATGCATAATATTAGGCAATTAATTTTAAAATTGTTCCCTCTTCTTGCTTCTGCTTTGGATTAATTGTTACTAAGACAAATTATTTTGCTAGTCTTCAGTGCTGACACTACTAATATTTTTAATTAGCAGTAGACTCTGCATGGTAAGTTATTAGTTTAAGTGGGAATGAATAGAGAGTACTATGTTTTTATTTCCTTAACTGGTTAGAAATGACGTGTTCATATTGTACCACAAAATAAGTTTCTGCTCAGCAATTACTTCTTACATAATCAGCCTGCTCTTTTGAGGCATGTGAGAGAAATTTGATGTCCTAATACAAACTGGCTTTGAGTAGCACAGAATATCTTCAATGTCAGTGGACTTTATGTGAAGCTCGGAGAACAGTTTTGTTCTGACACATTTAAAATTAACAGTAGAATTATTTTCAAGAAATGAAGCCATTATAACTGTTATATTATTGTCAATGATTCAATTTCACAACACTATTTGAAAAAAGTGTGTAATATATTCAAATGTGTTGAGAGCTAAAGTTATTGGCCACTGCCAGATTCCTGTTCCCCTTCCCTTACAGCAGGTAGTCAGTGTAGTTATGTAGTAGTACTTCGCAGTAGTTTGGAAGAGAGAACCTTTGAAAAACAAACAACATATTTAGGCAGATAAAGACAAATAGTCACAGAAGGATGAATATATGTACTTAATGGCTTTTAATTAGAATAAAATAAGGTGGTTGTAAGATGAACTGCATATGGGCAATAGAAATGAAGGTCCGTCCTACGTTTGCAATACTCTGTAAGGAAATTACCAAACGTTGTCATTAAATAAAAGAGATGCTGGTATTTTAAGATGGAGGCTAGGGTAGAAAGATGCCTCTTTTTTAACAGTCAGTTCAGAAGTTGAAGCAGCTGTTATTTAGAACTCATCCATCAGCCTATATTTCTTAATTAAAGTAGCAGAACGTTCACATTTGCATCACCCTGGCAATTCCTAACTTCTTAAAAAATCAGAATAAAAGGTGGCTTTTACTTCTTTTAAATCAGTATGATAACAATAATGGGTAGACCAGTAAATAAATAGAATGGCTGAAATCCTGATAAGTTTTGTGAAAATAATGATTACTGGAGAAGTTTATACATGCTTCAGGAGTTCATAAATGTTTTACTGCTTACTTGACTCTAATAAACAACACACAATGCTTCAAAATAACTATTGCTAATGGAAAGAAGGCCCATACAGAAAATGAATGTCAGAAAGAAAGGAAAAGAAAAAAAAAGGGGGGGGGGGGGATAAAAATGAAAAAAGGAGAAAAGAAGTGATAAAGGAAACAGAGTGGAGACTAGCTATTATTTTACATGGTGATAAATACACTCATTACCCATGTTATTTTGCAGTTCCATCTCCAGGTTTGGAAAGTATTCATGAAACACAAGTTTTATTTTGAAAATTTATGAGCTTCATCAGGATCTCTTGATCAAATCACAGATTTGCATACATTGCTATCTGGCACAGATAATCAATAAAAATGTGAAAAAGAGTTAACTTGCCATAGAACACTTTGGAGGTCTATAATGCCCCTGATAAGACTGTGCAACACTATTAATAGTGATGAAAGTCAGGAGCACGTCTCAACAAGAAAAACAGACTTCTCTGTACTTATATGTTTTAAAACTCTATGGAAATGCCAGAAAGTTACCTTGGCAGCTGAAAGTTCAGCATTATCACATTTGCTTTCCTCTGAACAACCTCAGTACTAAGTTAAATATTGCTTGCTAGTAGTACTGAGGAAAATATTTACAGACTTTTGTTGGAGAAATGTTTTCCTGCTTAGAAAAAAACACTTTACGAATGAATTTTGCAATGAACTGGTAAGAAGGCAGGGAAAGCAGGGACTGCTGGTTACAATTAGCTGCTGCAGTTGGCTGCTGCTCTGAAGCAGTAACTGAAATCAGCATGGAGTGGCAGAAAAAAAGCAACTTGGGAGAAACAGTAGAAATATTTCACTTTTTATCTGCCAATCTTGTAAATAAAGAATCAAGCTAGATGGAAGAGTCTAGTTTTTCTTGAGGTTAAATTGTCTTGGGTTTCGTTATAGCTATATATTTTTTTGGTTATAAATCACTGTAAGGTTTAGGGTGGACTCGGAAGGAAAAATATGTCTCTTCAAAGTGTTGAATACCTGTCATCTAAACAGAAGATGGAATACAGTGAGGGCAAACATGGTGCCCATGAGATTTGGTTTAAGTTAGTAAAACTGTTATAGCTTTATAATTCAAACAAACTTTATAAGGAAAGTACCTAAAACTTATTTTTGTTTTGCTTTTAGTTGTGGAAAAATAAGGCTTTCTCATTGGATAGATTTTTCCAGTTCCACACATCTCTTGTTAAAATATTGATGCAAATGTTGTGCCACTCCTCCTCTCTCCTCATACACAGACAGTACAGAGGTTAATATGCAGAAGACATGCAGACTTATTTCAGCTGCTCTGCACTACTTCACATGTTCTGCTAACCATACCTACATTTGGCTAACGCAACAGAATATGCAAGGATGAGGAGAAACCCTCTCCCGCCCCTTCTCCCCTTCCCTGGATTTCTGGAGTTGTCCTCTCTTAAGCTGTAAAATTCAAATGCCCAAGATAAATAAATCCTTTCCAGTTCATCATCCTGATACTTAGAGCAGTTTAAAACTGTTCCAAGATGGTGCTCACCTTACTAATATATGTATTAGAAAGAACTGAGGCTTTTCTACTGAATTGAAAACAAAACAGTGCTCTGTGTTTGCATGTTTGCTTTGGTGGATGAAGGCAGAAGACTGATGGTGAATATTATTTGCTGGGGTTTGAAGTTTTTTTTTGGACTTTGATTGGATGGATTCACTGGAAGTTAATAAATTTGCCAAGACCTTTAGCTGTCTTGCATATGATTCCCTGTTATTTTTAATATAAAGGCAGTATTTTAAATCCATCTCTTGTGTCCTAAACCAGATTTTGTCTTAAGCAGCTGTGCTTAAACTGTAAAATCTCACTCTTGTGTCTGGTTTCACATCTGGCAACACCCACCTAACAGTTAAAACTTACTTAGAGTAATTAAGAGAGGTTTTAAAAAAAAGCCAAAGTGATATATAAAAAATTAATTATTAAAACAGTCTTTTGTTTTCCAACTAAATTTCCCAGAAACTTTATATGTAGCTGGGCTGTCCAGTTATTTCTAAAGGTGTTGATCAAAATAAGTACACGCTGAGAAAAGTTAAGGCAGGCTTGTAAATGGGTAGAGACCGGGTAATGTTAAGCTACCATAATTACTAGTCAGCAGTATGTCTCCACTTTGATGTCAGCTATATGCTTTTTTGTGTGTGTCAGGGAGGAAGAAAGTTCAAAAGCTTTAATTTCAAGACGATAAAGGGCATTGCTAGTATATACACAGACTTTCTTCACAAATGGAAATTTTTAGTGTTAAAGATCTATATATAGGTGGGTTAGGACTAAATATTCATTTTGTGTGTTGTTTACGCAACAGCCATGACAGATAGAAATCTATTATTTATATGAGTACCATATGAGGTATAGCTTATGAAAAGAATAACTGCTTTTTTACTGATAAATCTTCATAATTCTATCTATTACTTTGTATGTGTCTGATACTTTAAACATGACAGAATCTTAAAAGGAATTTTAAGTATAAACAACTCTTGTGAGACCTCACTTGGAGTATTGTGTGCAGTTCTGGTGTCCTCAACATAAAAAGCACATGGAACTGTTGGAACAAGTCCAGAGGTGGGCCAGGAGGATGATCAGGGGACTGGAGCACCTCCCGTACAAAGGCAGGCTGAGAAAGTTGAGGCTGCTCAGCCTGGAGAAGAGAAAGCTGCGTGGAGATGTCATAGCAGCCTGCCAGTATCAGAAGGGGGCCTATAGGGATGCTGGGGAAGGACTCTTCATTAGGGACTGTAGTGATAGGACAAGGGGTAATGGGTTCAAACTTAAACAGGGAAGTTTAGACTGGATATGAGGAAGAAATTCTTTCCTGTAAGGGTGGTGAGGCCCTGGAATGGGTTGCCCAGGGAATTTTTTGAATGCTCCATCGCTGGCAGTGTTCAAGGCCGGCTTGGACAGAACCTTGGGTGTCACGGTTTAGTGGTAGGTGTCCCTGCCCCTGGCAGGGGGGTTAGAACTAGATGATCTTAAGATCCTTTCCAACCCTAACTATTCTATGATTCTATGATTCTATTGACTTATAAAATATCTAAAGATGCATGCATAAAGAAGATAGCCATGCCACACTGTCATTTCCTAGTCAGAAACCATAACAACTTGAGTAGAACAAGTATATGCATCAAAAGACTTTGACAAACTAATAATTTTTAATTAAAGAATAAAGATTTCACAATGAAAACCTGCTATGAATACAGGACTGATATTAATGCAATTTTTTCCTAATAACTGTACTAGGCTTTGGATTTCTCCTCCAATAATAAATACAACATACATTTATGATGCACATTGCCTGGTACTTTCTTCAGTACATATTTTGAATGTATATAGGAGGGACAGATAGAAACGAGTTAGGAAAAAGTATGAAAGGAAGGATTTGCTCACGCAGCTGTACAAAGAGCCCAGTTTGGCTCAATTGAATATTTACTGCACAATCTGATAATTGAAATAATTCCCTTCAAAATAATTGAAGAGAAAAGGAATGCTTCATTCAGTATGAGAAAGATCTGAATGAAATATTTCATTTTCAAAAAAAAGCTGTTATAAAATCTAGGGGAACTTCCAGGGTCACATCTAGCAGAAGGTGACATAGCAGACGATGGCACACTTTCAGGAGAAGGGAAACACAAATTCAATCCCACCTTCTGCCTGATAAGTTTGGAATGCAAATTACCCTCTTCCCAGAAGGTAAACCTGAAAACCAGATTATCTGTCATTCTAGAGTGGGAAAAGCTCGGTAATGTAGTTAAATAGATATTGAAAGTCTCTTGAATGGTTGATATAGCCAATTTTCACTTTAGTTTTTCAAGTAGACCAAAGCAGACTACTCCTATAGGACTACATATAAATGACCCAGGTTCCAGTTGCTTTTCCAGTTAGCATTCAGTTTTCTTTACCTACTGTTTATATGGTGGAGTTTTTTTTGTATATATTCGTTCATGCAGCAAAAAGCAATGCCAGCTGATGTATTTCACAGACCACTGCAGAGTGTTCTTGATTCTCATCTGTGCATAGTTAACAAAGCAGTGAAATGGATCTTGTCTAGGTATCCTATTAGTAAAATGACTATTTTTCTTTAAGGACTGCATTACAAAGTGCTGAAAAATCCTAATTCAGGCCATTTCATAGAAGGCTTGATGTAGTATCTAATACATAATAATTAATAAATAATAAATAATTATGAAATTATTTTAATTATAATAATTAGAAACATTCTTTTCAGAACCATGTCTGTTTATATATCTCTGCAACTGTTGTGGTCAGTTATCCTGTCTTCAATAAAAATACGACTGGTCTAAATTCCTTTTGAATAAACCTCCTGAAGTAACATCTTCTGAGATATGAAGGTTATTAAAATTTATGAAGCAGATTTACTTTTATGTCCAGAAGTTTTTCTTTATGTAACAGCTTATGTCACTACAAGGTAAATAGCAGAAATAGCAGAATTGTCTCTGCGTAGAAAACTATCTTTTGACAGTATCTAAATTTCTCACCCATTTTTATCAAGTACTTTTTTGTTCCCAGAAACATTTTAGACTCTAACTGAATTGTACAAAAGAGACTCAGGATTAGCTTCATTTACGCAATGCTAGCAATTCAGTAAGCATTACAAAGAAATAGAATTTTAAATCAAAGTGCCATTTGACAATGGTTTACACTGGCTCAGATACCGCCCAGATCTACAGATACCGCCCAGATCTACACACATCTGGAAAAGTGGCAGAACAAACATGTTCAATTTTTGTCAGAACAAAAATAAGCTAAAATGAAAGTTTCAGGCTTACCAGTTTTGTTTTATATGGTGTTATGGGAACACTGAACTGTCTTCTGAGTTACTTGTGGAAGCTAAGAGCTTTGGTGGAGCTTTCTTAGCTCTGATAAAACACTTCAAGTCCTCCAAGACAAAACACTCATTGATCCCAACCATGTAACTACAAAACAAATAGGAGTTTTGCCTGAAGGACTAAGCAGGAGCTGCAATGCTGGAACTTAAGCATCAGAAGTCTAATACGAAGGTTTAGGTTGCAAATATTTACCAGGATTTCTGCTTTCAAATTTAATGAGAAAATTTTAATAGATGACAACAGGAAAGCTCTTGTTTTGCAGGAACTAAGCAGATTGCAGCCTTTCAGAACTCCTTTAATTGTGGCTTACTTTTGTGCCAGCTGTTGTGTTCTTACTATAAATGGAAGAAAACTCTGGGCTGGACATTTAATTCTGTCTCTCTCAATAGCAAACATTAACCACTGGCCTGCTATCAGACCACCTGCAACGTGTTAGTCATTACAGAGGTCACTGTTACTGAATGTTTTAAACTGTGAATAGCTTCAGATTAAATTAGGTGTAAAAAAAGTCATTTCCTTTCAGTGATAAACTAAAACACCTGCAGCACAGCTCAAGTTTACCACGCGAGAAATAAACTCTCACTCTGAAGTTAGTCTGTTCAAGGACATACAAAACTACAATTTTATAAGATCTTTCTAATCTAAATTATTACTGTGTTTCCAGATTACGTGAATACATACACAACTATTTCCCTAGGTTGCAAGTTACTCTTTCCTTTACTAGGAACCAACAACATCTTCTATTGGGGATATATTATATGACTGTTCTCCACAAGTCACTCATAATCTAATTTTCCTTATTGCTAAAACAAAATAAAATAAAACCAAACCAAAACCCAAACAATAAGCAACAAAACAAAACAACAACAAAAAAAACAAACAAAAAAAACACAAAAAAAAAAAAAAAGAAAAAAGAAAAAAGAAAAAAGAAAAAAATAACCCACCAAATAAAAGAAAGGACTCTTTTTTGCTATTTGTGTGAACATAGCTCTTTGCTATATTTGGTTTGTCCCTTCTTTATTATAAAATAACAAACACGGTATTTTATTTCCAAAGGTGACTGTATTGCAGATCTGACTGCTAGAGGTATTTACTGGTATTTACTTGTAAGTTTACAGTATGTATTTGCAAGGTTTATCTGCTTTATTTTACATAACATTTCCCTTAAGAACAAACATGGCCAGAGATGTGAAACATTTATTAAAAATACCCAACCTCATCAAATTACTGCTTTTAAGGATTTCTGTTTATATAAATTTGACTGAGTCACCTAAAATTAACTTGAGTGCTGGGGTCTAATCGCCAGGTGTTTACACCAGAATTCGCACATACTCAGGCAGGTATCCATCTTCTCCCCAGACAGAGCAGGTGCTCAAAGGTGACTATCTTCAGAACATCAACATAGCTCTGCATAGCTATGTTGAACATAGCATCTCCTCTGCTTTTGTCCATATACTATCTTCTTGTTATGCAAAAGAGCTAGACAGTCACGCATCCTTGAATATACGCAAACTATGGAATAATGAAAATCAGCATAGTCTTCAGGCTTCTCTAAGGCTACTTTCACTTTTACTGCATATAAAATATTATGCTTTAATGTAATTCGTACTGTTGAAACAAAGAAGCAAAGAGTTAATACTTATTCTATCTGGGTTTTTTGATCAAGTTTTTGCTTTCTGGGCCACCTGAGTATGAATTGTGTTATCAGACATTATTTGCACTAGCTTCTGCAAGCCATGTTCGGAAATGATATATAACAGGGGCAATAAAAGAAACAATTAGGAGATATGGTAAATATTAAATTTATATGGTAGAACACATTGGCATAGATGATACCAGTCTATTCTCCCCTACTTTTGGACAGATTCTATTAACTTCTAAATTTGACCATGTGACATTTAAAAAAAAAATGTGCTGAATCATGATATCAAGAAGGACCCTAAGACAAAAGATTGTGAAATATCCTGACTGAAAATCTGGCTCTTCAGACACTGTATTCCACATCTAATCCGCAAGATGTTTGTGCCTCGGTTTTACTCTCAAAAGCCTACCTGTACAACGCAAACCTGATTACATCGTAAATGAAAACAAGATAAAGGCTAGTGAAGTACTCATTTATCTTCACTTATGACTCTTTTCAGACTTTCAAACACTGCATTAAATTTAATGCTCAGTATGACATACTAAATTTCTACTTTAACTGACTCATTTGTGGGTCCATTCTCTCAAAACTTGCTGAGATTTCAATTTACAGCATTTGCTTTCCAGTAGTCTGTACAGTATAACAGAACTCTGACAACTGCAGTTTATTTTAGCTGAGTTTCCAGCACGCATTGCCAAAGAAACAAAACTATAAATCTGAGTGTATTTCCTCTCTCCCCAAAACTTTCAAATAATTTTGAAAAGTTGGAAAATACTGCTAAAGGTGCGAGAAACAAAAGATCAGGTTGGCGAAATTTTCAGAAAGGAGTATTCTGATCTTAGCATTGTCCTACCTACCACTGTTGCCTTAATAAATGTCACTTATGAAGAAAAGGAAGAAAACAAGCACTACCAAGGTGAGTTTTAAATCTCAAAGATAAGACAGCAAGGAATGTGTTCTCCTTAATATTCCATTAATTTCTCCTCAGTAAAGTGGACTTTGGTGAATTGCAGCAGCTGAGTGCCTGGCTTCTAAATTTTCATGTGTGTTTCTGTTTGTGTATGATGTAATGAAGACTTTTTGCTTTCCATATTCCAACCTGCTATTATCAGTCATGTCTCTAAAGACAAAATCTGCCTCCCAAGTTCTTCTTTCAAGAAACCATAAAACTCAGTACTGTTGCTCTAACAGAAACAACTGCTCTAATGTAGAAACCACATAACCTTTTCCCAGTGTCACATCAAACATCACATTATGTGGTCATTGACAGCTTTCCTGTGCTGAAGCAAGCCTACAGTGTAGATAACAAAATGCTGAAGTCCATTAATAATATTCCCATTATTTTCTCCAGGCAATGACTGTCAGATGAGCGACCACACATTTTGTAGAGAATGGTCCAGGAAATATTGCACAATGCAGCTGCTTTTGGGAAGTCATGTTTGTAAAACACAAGATGACCACTTAACTCATTTGACCATTTCCAGGCAACTCCTAATTCTCTAAATACGTACTTATAATCCCATAATATGTTTACATTTAAGAAAAATAATACCTCAGCACCTCTACTCTTTTAATAACTGTAAACAGGAGAGGAATAGTGTCCTTTGATCTGTTTTAATGTTTGAGTTGCTAAAACCATAAAAAGCCACAGAAACTACTTTTGAAAACAGTAAATACTACTAATAAAAAGTGAGAAAAATAATTTTATATATAAGAAGATTTCATCAATATAAATTCATCAGGTAAATTATTATTATTTTTGAACTCAAACCAAAATTTCATATGCAAGTTTCCCACCTATTGACTAAAAAAATAATAAATAAAATAAGCAAACTTCTAATTGGTTAAAATTTCTTTCTGGGTATAATTTGAAAAAAATCCTCACAGAAAACATATCGTGTTCCAGGAAAGAACATGGCGCGCAGCATGCTCAAAGAAGCAGGCGCTATCTCTGGGTCACAATCAGTTTTTGGCTTGCTTCTTAAAAATATAAAAGGCTTATTGGAAAGCCAGATATTGGTCATCAAATAGTTAGTACCTGCAAATGCGTAAATAGAGAGAGTTATCCCAGAAGATGGTCAAGCTTTTTCTCCTCTTCTTAAAGCTAAGAGATTACTGTTATCTTCGAAATACAAATTATTTTTTTCCATTTACCTTCAAAATAAAATCTAATCTACTGCAGGAAAGCAAACGTCTCCTCCATTACTGTGGTTGCTTCCACAGTTATGATCTTCCTACGTAGAATTTCCATAGTAATTTTAAATATTGCATGCAAAGCATGCTACAGGCTAGGCAGGGAAGTGACTCAGGGCAGCCCTGTGGAAAAGGACTTAGAGGTGGTGGTCAATGAGAAACTGAACATGAAACAGCTTCAGTGTATGCTCACAGCCCAGAAAGCCAACTGTATCCTTGGCTGCATCAAAAGGAGATTGACCAGCAGGTTGAAGGAGGCGATCCTGTCCCTCTGCCCTCATGAGACCCCATCTGGAGCACTGTGTGCAGTTCTGATGTCTTCAACATAAGGACATGGAGCTGTTGGAGCAAGTCCAGAGGAGGGCCAAGAGGATGATCAGGGGGCTGGAGCACCTTCCGTACAAAAACAGACTGGGAAAGTTGAGGCTGTTCAGCCTGGAGAAGAGAAGGCTGCATGGAGACTTCATAGCAGCCTTTCAGTATCTGAAGGGGGCCCATAGGGGTGCTGGGAGGGACTCTTCATGAGCGACTGTAGTGATAGAACAAGGGGTAAAAAGCTCAAACTTAAACAGTGGAAGTCCAGGTTAGATATAAGGAAGAAGTTCTTTACTGTAAGGGTGGTGAGGCACTGGAACGGGTTGCCCGAGGAAGTGGTAAATGCTCAATCGCTGGCGGTGTTCAAGGCCAGGTTGGACAGAGCCTTGGGAAACATGGGTTAGTGTGAGGTGTCATGCCCATGCAGGGGGTTGGAACTAGATGATCTTAAGGTCCTTTCCAACCCTGACCATTCTATGATTCTATGCTAACATCTTCTGCCAATACGGCTACCAATTTTTTCCTGAATTTAATTTAGTGCTCTCTTCAACATACCCAATTTCTTAAATTAAATGGACACCACACAAAAAACTGCACCACAGCAAGGAAGCTCATGAATCATCCAGCACCAACATATTCCTGGAGGGCTTTCAGAGGAAATGTGCTCCACAGTTTGCATTATTTCTTAGTGTTCACTCTCCTTTTTGCCGTATTAGGCCTTAAGGGAACTCTGGAATGAGAACATCTCTGTGCTACCCTCCAGCCAGAGAAGTTACAGGAGCTCAGCTAGGGCAGATTTTTATTCCAGAGGCTGGGAAATTGGGCCAGTCTCATTGTTTGTCAAACTGGCCTGTACACTCACAGTAAGTGCTAGACAGAGCCTCATCCACTTAATTCAGTGCGGTTATTGAAGTAAGGCAATGCTTGTTGGTGGGAAGTTTGGTCAACAAAAATCTGATGGTTGGCAGTGATCAATAGCAAATATTTTTTCCTGTTATGGACTGGAGTCTATAAACATCAATACCAAGAATTGCTCATCAAGACTGAGTACTCTTCAAACTGTGGCCTTGTGACACTAAGAGGAATAAATATATACATTTTAAAACTTGACCTTATAAACATGTGCAAGAGCTCAGCATTTATTTCAATGCATCATGGACATTGCAAAACTATTCTCAAGATTAATCTATTGCTAATTCCAGAGAAAATCAAAAGCAGCAAAATCAAGCGAGCAAAAATGTGACTCCTACATATTTTCTCTGAATTGCAGTTGGGAATAATTTGCTTACAGCTTTATTCTGTAGTCTCTGCAGCACTAATAACACAACAAAGGAGATTTTGAAATACAGAAATAAAGTAACGAAGGATAGCAGCTACAGAACAAGACCCCATATTTCTAAAAATTGAGGTCTATTATCTGTGACACAAGAACAATCTACATTCAAATAAAATGAACATATAAGAAGTATTTTAAATGTTAATCTACAGCTATCACTAAATGCTGAAGTGCTGCTACTGGAAACAAAATTGTTCTCAAACAAAAAAAAGTCAAAAAACCCTATAACATAGCATCCTGTTGTGCATTCTATTCAGAACAGACTGTTTCCCTAACCATGGAAACAGCCACTGTAATTGTACTCTCCAGTAAGAATGAGCCTCTGCAGGAGCTGACCCATGAAGGTCTGCAGAATACTTGAGGCCAACAACAGTGTAAACTTATGTTGTTGTAAACATGGCCCTTAATCCATCAAAAGAAAAACATATGGAGTCCATCTTTATTTATTTCTACAACTAGTCAGAGTCATCGTGACATCTTTAAATACTTTGAATATTAGTGTACTAACTTCAGAACTAAAAAAGGCAAAACTTGAATTCATTAGAAGATAAAGTCAGCCTCTTTTTTTTTTTGGCTTCTTCCTGAAAAGAAAGCAGAGTTTTCTAAACGTTGCATAAAAATTAATAAATCTGTTTTGAAAAGTTCTGTATTACAATAATAATACAGCTGCAATAATCAAGAATCTGGCCACTACTTTGAGTCACAAAAATCTATCAATTGACATTTATTTAAGTCATTTAAGCTGTTATATATGCAAATTGTTTTAAAGTTTGTCTAATGGAAAAACTCCCACATAGTTAAACCCTTAAAATGTATATGCATAAAGTAGTAATGCATACACACAACAGGGAGCAAAAAAACCCCTCAGCGTATGGTACTGAACAGCTTTTATCCAATAAATATACAATATTGTTATTGAAGCTGAGAATGAAAAAAAGAGATTTTAATGCAGATGCTTGACTATAACACAAAATACATAACTGAACTGGCCATTTACCAAGAGTATTATTCTTTCATTGGAGTGTGATAGTGCATATCTGTGGTTACCAGTTACTGCTCATACTAGCAGTTTCCCTGCTATTTTAAACCAATCAAAGCCAAAGTTATTAGGGGTCTAGCTTGCCCCTGCCTTTGCCAAGCTTCTCCTCCCTCTTTCTTACACCGGCACTGACATTACTGCAACTGTACAGTGAACTAGTTTCGGGAACTGATCTGAATAAAATACATACTAAGCCAAAAAATATATATTTCTTACAGTGTGTCTTAACTTCCCAAACCTTATTACTGCCTTTAAAGGCAGAACATGTTTGATGATAGGAGGAGGGCAAGACTGTGATAATCTGAACTATATAGTCTTAAACATCTATAGAATTATACCCTAAAGACTCAGTTGTAACCTAGCCCACATGTTTGCTTACTCAGAAGAAAGGCAAGATGTCCTGGATAGAAGTAACATCAACATCTTCTTGATGGCCACAGAATTTAGATCTCTACCTGTTAGCAAATGAGAGCAAGACTGGAGAGAATTTTAACTCAGCCTGTGTTAGGCAATCGAGGTGAACAGTGTGTGTATGTGTAGGTTCATTTGCTCATATATTCAAAGAAAATAAACATGTAAAATCCAATTTGAAGGGAGAAACCTGATAAACAATAACATAAAAATTCTTGATGGTGCGTCCTAATAAGATGTTGGACATCAGTTTGCAATGAGAAGTATATATACACAAAGAAAAAGCCAAAACAATTTTACACTGTCTGCAGAAACATCGCAGCATGGGGTAGTGAAGTAATGGACACTATCAACATGGCTGGAAGACAATCACATCTGGAACAGTGTCCAGCACAGACCACCTCACTGTGAGGGAGACCTAGAAAAACTAATGGTATTCAGAGAAGAGCAACAAAAGAGGTTAGTGAAGGGAAAGAGATTTATGAGGAAAGATTTAAAAGAGCTATCACAGACTGGCCAAATAATGACTAGGTTTAGGGTATGAGGCATGGTAGCAGTCTATAAATAATTCAAGAATGTAAACACACAAATAAGACAAGAGATGTGATGTGCATGGGATAAAACTGGGAGTTAGAAAATTAATGTAAAAAGGGAAAAATATAGGGTAAATAGCTAGAAAAATTCTTGAATGTGAGATGCCTTTAACTGATGGCAGAAAGAAAATTATGCGAAAATCCTCTGCATCATTCAGCCAATTGTGTAATAATATTATCAAGTGTACTATGGTGTAAATGTTTGCATATATGTGGAGAAGAGAACCTAAAAAAAATCCTTTAACACCAATAAAAATATCTTAAATTTATTCAATATTAATTCACATTAAAAGTAAGTAATTTTACTCATTTCCTAAACTCAGGTGACATCAACATTACGTGATTAAAATATTTCTGTAGGCTAAAAATTTTCAGATAATAGAAGAAATGTTTGAAAATTTCTATGAATGTCTTTCCTGTAAATCTGTTGACTGAATAGATCGTGTGCATAAGCAGGTACTTTTTTCAGCCCAACTTTTAAAATTTTTTAAATTCTACTTCATAAAACTGTTATATTCCACCACAACAGAAAAAGATGATTATAGCGTTATTTAGCCTACTTTCCATAATTACAGCTTAAATTGCAGTTCTGACAATTATTCTGTGTTTTCTTCATTGTGGCTATTCAATTTAAACTCTCCTCATATTTAAATTGGTATGAAACTACCTTTATAAAAACAGTGATGTTTTATTTATGCAGAAAATTTATAATTTTAAAAATCTTTAAAGCTTCTGTTTCCCAGGAGCTATATGTATTTGTAGTAGATAATGATTAAGGTTTATTAATTTGAGTAAAATCCATTCTCCATTATACTGGTAATTTTACCAGTTTTAAATGTTATCTAAATGCTGCTTTAAACCATAAAAAAGAAGTCACAGACTACTAGTACTTCCTCTAATCTTAAACTAACTAATCTAATCCAAAAACAATGGTAGTTGAGATGATCTGATATTTCTGTTTAATGACTAAGACCACCAGAAAAAAAATAATCCACCATTACATTAAATTGAGATTTGAGGTTTTCTGGTTTAATCTCATATACTTCTATTAATGTATTTATTGATCATCAGATGGAAAGTTTGTTAGTTAAAACCCAGAATAGCAACGAACAGTGGGATAAGAAGATAGGAGATATGAAAACTAACAAGTGTGAACAGTAGGACAAGAGAGAGCTACTACGTTCTGCAATTTCAGCAAAATCAAGGCAAAAAGAGTATTTACCTTTCTATAGGCGTCTGGTTACTCAAAATCAATTTGAAAAAGCAGTTTAAGTTATGCTTGTTATTAATGGAGGATGGGTGTATGTGTGTGTACTAGTGTGCACATGCAGGTATGTATGAGACATCAAAAGCTAGAAAGACTTGCAAAGAGAAATTTCTGACAATATTTGCCAGAGCATGATTGCTTAGGTCCCTGTCCAACCCAAATGAGCCTCTGTGGCTGCTTGTCACGGGAAGCTCAGTAAACATCCTGCTGTGGAAAGTCCAAGCAAACTGGAGTCAGCACTCCAGCTGAAACCTGCTCTGTGGCACCGGCCGATCTGCCTGTTTAACATACCTGTGCTGGAATACCACAAAAGAACTCATTTAGCCAGTTTTATAATAAGAATCATAGAAAGTTCTGAAAGAGGGAAATTTAGTGTAAGCTAAAAAGTGTCACAATTTTCTTTAGGAGGTCAGCCTCTGATGGTTCAGGCTCTGGCTCTGCTTGCTTCAGGCTCTGATGGCTTCACTGGAAATCCTTCTGTATAGTTTGAAATTTATTTTTAACATATTTCTATGTGAGTTTCATTTGGAGGAATTGTTGTTTTCCAACTTGGTAGCACAAAAGAAAAGCTGTTGTCAGAAGAAAGTCTAAGAAGCTGCAGAATTCCTAGGCACATAATTTCTCAGGAGTAATAAATATACTGCTTGAACTCATATGCACAGGGGTATATGCACATATGTACACAAATATATGACAAAGAGATCAAGGATTATATTTAAAATATTGTTATGTGCTGTCATAAGCATGAAGAGGTTTTAATGTCTTATGAAATGTAAGCATTCTGATAATGAGAGTGATTTAATGTAATATAATAATAATTCGTTAATATAATATCCTGCTCTATGTGAATGTCTCTTAATTTGTATTCGTATAGCAAAGACATTTGTGCTTTAATTACCCTGTAATGTAAACATGTGGCATAACATTACACATTTCAGACACATGCACAGATTTCATATATTTCTCTTCAAATAAGAGTAACACAAAAACTATTATTTCCTTATAGTCTTTAGAATTAATCATCTTCTACAAGTGATTTGAAGTTGAAATATAACATGAGACACATCTAAAATAAATATTTTACCATTTATGTGATAATGACTTCAATTAAAATGCAGTTAATAATTTGCCATGCCTTTTGGCTTTCAGTTTGATCTCCCACACATTTCAGTTTGTATCTCATATACAGGACAAAGCGCATAACCCTTCCTCAAAACCATGATCCAAGGACACAACTTCAGTGAACGCAGGTTTTTTTACCACAGTAGATGTTTGAAAATCAGTTCCTATCTCTCATAAATCCATACACCAACAGTGGAAGGTGTCCCTGCCCATGACAGGGAGGTTGGAACCAGATGATTCTTCCAACCCCATCCATTCTATGATTCTATTATATGTATACGTGGTGGGCATTACCTGCTGTTGGAGAGATGAAAGGCCTAGACACCTGAAATGCAAGAAGGATGAAAACAGCAGAGTCTATGAAAACTTCACCTAATGCCAAGAACATGTTAAATATATTGATAATTATGAGCACAACTAATATTTCCCTATAAAAAACTTGTTTGCATTGCCATTTTAATGATATTACGTCTTTACACTGGTTTTACCTTACTGAATTGAAATATTAGTGCTTTATAGTTTTTTTCATTCTACAATTACTGCGATTCAATTATGCTCTTGCATATGTCAGGCACACTACAGTCTAATTTAATCTTCATTACACATTGCCATATTGCAATTATACATGCTATCAGAGTGTTAACACATATTTAAACCTGTTATTCCTTTGTCACTGATTTACAAAGAGGTACCTGAAAAGAAGCAGATGTCATAATTACATGCTTATTCAACTCATTTTCTACTAAATCTCAACGTAAATTGTAGATGAGCTAGGCATGTCCTGAAACTAATGTAGTGATAGTACACTAATGCTGTGATTCATTATGGCTTGTCAATGTGCTCCACTTCTGGAATGTGTGATAAAATTATATTAATACTGCACAGTAATGAGATTAATGAATTTGTACATGGGGAAGAATAATGGTTTCCTTTGTTAGGTTTTTGAAAAAATAACATATAGGTAATTAAAAAGAATTAGTCAAACTCCATACAACCCCATTTATATTAAATTAATTTGTCTGGTTTCATTTCTAATAATTGATCACTCTCTGTAAATTATAAAGCACTCTTCAACCATACTAACTACTACTGTAAGAAGAGAGATTCCAGGGTACTATGAACCATCAAGGTGGTCCCTGTGGGTTCATATTAATTAAGGTTTAACAGTTTGGAAAATTGTAGCAATATTTTATGATTCATGCAATTAAACTCTGTAACAAAACGTCACAACTGGTAGTTATATCTGTGCCTATGATTTATATCCTACCCTTATTTCAAAGGAAGCAGAAGTAATGAAATATTCTTAAACACACAGGCAATCAAAAGAAAAATGTACTGGTTGTTTTTAGTGCTCCTAACTAATCGCATTAGCATTTCATTGCCTCTACTTCAGACACTAATGGCCATCATCAGACAGTGCAAATTAGATTAATTTAATATTCAACATCATAAGCTTGTTTTCAGCACAGGCTTGATTCTGATCTCCAACTCATTTCTCTCCTCTGTAATCCCACTTATTTCAATCGCATTTTCTTCCAGTTTCAGTAACACCAGTGCAGAATCTAACTCTTTCCTTCTTTGGTTCACTAGTAGTTACAAAAGCAAATTCAGTATATTTGAAAACGGAGACTTTCTAAATGAAACAGAACTTCAGCCTAATGTGGCTGATGCTATATTTCAGAATCTTACTGCATCATACTGACTTTTTTTGAACATGGCTTCTCTTGTGGAAAGGGTCCTTGAATAATCTGGCATACCCAGTCAGCTGGACAATTAATGTTCTTGGAGTGTTGCTTTGCTTTTCTCACTTTTGATTTTCTTTTTTTCACCAAAAACTAACACTCCAGAGGAATTTTGAAAGTGAAATTTTATTGTCAAAATTTTTGTTTGTTTATTTATTTATTTATTTATTTAAATGTTCACAAGAAACTTCAGTTTTGACCTATTTCTCGAGTCTAAAAAGCATATTTTTAAAAGACCTGTAAACTACTGGTACTCTCAGAACAAAAATAAACTTCGGTTTAGCTTTTTCATTTAACTATATTCTGTCTTACACTGATTCTTAGAAACCCAGAAGCTACATCACTAGGAAGCATCTGTCCTGCTGTGTGCCATTTGCAGTTGATGGCACACCTTGCACAGTATGGCTCACTGATAGGAAATGGCAGATCAATCAAGCAGATAGATGTCTAAATCCTGTAAACTTGCCCATAATAACGATGGTTATAAGAAATCAGATATTAAATTTGAGACTAATAAAAAGCCAGCATCATACAGAACCCTCCCTCTCTCAAATTTTTCAAGGCTATACTTATTTCTATACCCAAATTTAATCTAGATAGAAAAACTGTGGAATTAAATAACTGTTTTGGGATTTTCTCAGAATTAAAAATCCCCTTTTATTTTTTAGTTTTTCAGTCTGAGGAATATGCCACAGCTATCTCAGCTTGTGTGCTGTGGCTTGTGTAGAAAATGCACATGGGTTGCATTGTGTGGAACGTACTCTGATGTGCTTTGTGGATTAATAAAATTCTTCTGCTTCTACAACAATACAAAATTCTGTTTTCTGGTAGAAACGGTATCTGTTCTCAATGATCTTTGTTCTCAGATATCACAGTAATGCACGTCAAATAAGTACCAGAGAAGAATACTGGTTAATGCAAATGAGCAACAAATGTAAGTCTTGATGTGAGACCACAGAAGTCCATTTAATTGACCTAGCAGGCTTCAGACTAGACTCTGATTGTAAAAGGGTATATTGCACTGACCAATCTTCACCAACCCTCTGGATGAAAGAGGGCAGCACATGTGTTAGCAACACTGAGTCCATTTTGCAAGTTGATAGAAATCCTGCAATTCCTCTAGGTGTATTCTGAACAAAAATGAAAAGGGGGGTGCCCATGGAAATGAAGTATCGTTCTCTACTACCTTTGCCAAAAACAGGTTTGCTGTCAGGAAAATCAATGACTGCAGTTGCTAATTAAGATCTTTAAAAGATACAGAATTCTTATTCCATTTCTGAATGCCTCATCCTAGTAGTTTTCCTACCTATTCTGGCACTGAAAAGTAAGTTCTGAGTTCAAATGTAAACATTTCTGAAACCTGTTTTTAGGCAACTGAATAGAAATATGCATCATATTTATGTGGCAGGGCAGGGGGGAAACCAACCAACAAACCAACTACCCTCTCATCTGCTGGTATTCACATTCTGGCTTTACTATTTGTTAGTTGGTTGGTTTTCCCTTCTGCATTACTATGTTCTCTTTTTCCTAGGACTAAAATTTAGCCTAGGGCTTATAGGTTCAGTAGATAACAATTTTATCCTAATCTAGTTATGACGGATTTAATATTAATGGGACTAAGAGGAAAATCAGTTTCCTGACAAATTATGATAAAGTGAAATCTTTAAGCAATAATAAAAATCAACATGCCATATCACGTCACCAGTCATTCAAAAGTGACAAGCAGAAACAATCTGCTGAGACAACATCCAGCCACAAGCATAATCACATTTATGATTTAATTCCCATTTAACATCAATCACATCCAATTAATAACCACTCTCAAAGAAAATTAAATCCTAAGTGTATTTTTCCTTTACAGTGTATAATCAGAGAAGAAAGTTCTAATTAAATCTTAAACCAACTACATGTTTTATACATGTGACACCTGTAACTTGGCCAGCATCGTGAATTGGCCCCATGTGGATTTTCGTCATAAAAGAAACTGACAATCCCTTCTAGCAGCTGCTGTAAGTTTGATTAACGTGTAATGTATCCTTTTGTGAAAGTTCTTATTGTAAAGATTTTCCATTACTGTAATGACTGTGCAGACATTTTGGTTTAGGAAAATACCATGCTATGCTGATTAGTGTTCGGCATGCAACTTGGAGACAAAGTAAAAGCCAATGTTTATTCTGCTTTTCCTATGTTAGAGTATTTGTCAACAGAAGATATCCTGCTCATACCTTATTTCATCTTCCCAAACTGCTATTCTAATGGTAAGGGTACTGTAAGAATAACCTCCTGAAGTTACATAGAAAAGTCACATAATTCAGTGTATCCTGAATCCAGGGTGGCCCACTGGTGGCTTTTAAACTTAATTCAGCTCCCAGGCACTACCACGGCTGGCAGTAGAATTATAATGCAGCTGCACATCTTCATTTGTAAGTGATCCTGGACACCCTAGAACATAACTTGATGCCCCAAACTATCCTTTGCAGGAGCAGCAGATTCTTCTGTGAGCATCCATATACAAACTACCCCCAGGATCCTGTCTTTTCCTGGTTATTTGGTATGTCTCATGTTTCTCAGTTAACCGAGAGTTTGGTTATGTGACAGAACAAGTTGCCATCACTGCTCCAGATGATTCTGCCTTTTTGAGACAGGAAACACTAATGTAAATATACTGTAATTAAAAGTATAGAAGCTTTGGAAAAACAGAGAGATACATATTACTTCAGTACTAAAGATGCTCTTGATCTTCATGTCAGCCCTTATTTTTTTTATTTCAAACAATGTTCAAGCAATTTAAAAAAAATCTTAATGTAGAACTCAGGCTAATATTCTTTTACCTCCTACATGCCTTGACAAAATAGGTCTTCTCCTTATTTATAGATGAAATTGCAGATATAGGAGATCCGCTCCACATGTTAATTCTTTCATTCCCATTCATGAAAGCAGCCACTTGGAGAAAGAATGTATTTAACAGAGAATAAGTGCAACAGATAAGCATGTTCTTGTCTGTATTCCTTCTATAATGTTCAGCAAAGGAATAGTTTCTTCCAGGATCGCAGATTTTGACCTAGGTCTGTCCTGGGTTCAGCAGTAGCAGTCATTTTTTCTTTTTTCCCTTCTTGGTAGCTGCTGCAGCGCTGTGTTTTTGATTTTGGACCTGGGAACAGTGCTGATAACACCAGTGTTTTCAGTTACTGCTTGGTGATGTTTAGGCTGGCCAAGGACTTGCTGAGTCTCATGCTCTGCCAGGGAAGGGGTGAAGCCGAGGGGAAGCAGAGACAGGACACCTGATCCAAACTGACCAAAGAGGTTATTCCATACCACAGCACATCATGTCCAGGATGAAAAAAGAACTGGGGGTCGGAACCTGGAAGAGTTGTGGTTTTAGTTCACAGCTCGGTCGTCGGGTGGTGAGCAGTTCTGTCCTCTTCCCTTGTATTTCTCTCGTTGTTATTATTATTGGTAGTGGTGGCAGTGGTTTGTGTTGTACCTTGGTTGCTGGGTTGTTCTTGTCCCGACCCGTGGGAGTTGCGTTCTTTTGGTACTTCTTCCCCCCCCCCCGCCCCCCGAGTGGGGGGGAAGAAAAAACTCTTCCCTTGTGTTTTTCTCTTGTCATTATTATTATTGATGGTAGCAGTGGTGGTTTGTGTTACACCTTAGTTGCTGGACTGTTCTTATCTCTACCTGTGGGAGTTGCATTCTTTTGATTCTCCTTCCCACCCCTCCAGGAGCGGAGGGAAGAAAGAGGGGGAAGTGAGTGAGTGAGCAAAACTGTTTGTGGCTGAGAAGCTTAAACCACGACAAGGTCAAACAAGAGTCTGTCATGATAAACCAAATAATATGCAACTTATCTTTAAAACTACTTTCTATAAACCATGGCCCTATGATGACATCCAATTTCTCCCTGCCTCTTTAAGATATAACATGCTTTAGGATCTTATAACATGCAAGTCTGCTACTAAAGATTCTGCTGAAATATTCAGGGCTAAATTAAGTTGTGAAGACACCTTTTTTTGGGACAGAAAATTGGCAAACACTCTCAACTATGCCTTACAGCAAGAAAAACAATTTTGCTGCAGCTGTTGTGTTTATCATAAAATTGTTGCTATAAAAATGTTACCTGAATACAAATTAAATTATTTTTATTTAAGCCTCCCATATTGAGAAGCACATTTCCTCACATAATTATGAGATCTCCGAGGCCTGCTGTGGATATCTGTCATAAAGCGGTTAATTTATTCTCACTTAAAAGTTTCCTGAAATGTCAAGCCCAGATTTTAATGCACTTTGTCACTGAAGGTCAGATTGTGAGCCTCTCCATTACACCAGTGAGCAGCTACTCACATGTGTAGTCCCACTATCTTTACAGAAATTTGAGGTGGACAGCTGCATAGCAAGTCATGATCTACCCGTTACTGACTTCACAGCAGCTAGTCACAGAGTGAAAACTACTCCGCGCGAATACGAGTTTCTTAGTCTGGTCATCATCACACTCTTATAATGTATTTTTCATTTGAACTAATGGCTAATAATTTGAAATAATAAGATGTTCATAATATAATAGCTAATAAAATAATGGCTAGAATTCAAAATGCAATATCATGTAAAAAGGTAATTTCTTATTGTGCAGAAAATTATTTTTTTTTCACTCCATGTTCCTTCACATGAGAACTAATTCTCTCTGTTCTTTCATGCTTTGGGTAAGTGTAGTGGTTTTCTTAGAAAAAATCAGGTCCACGAGGGTGAAAATCAGCTTTAGCATAATATTCACGAATATCTACAAGTGGATACAAGACAAGTGTATTTATACATAATCTAAAACACTTTTAAAAGGCATTTCAGCATGTCATTCCTATTTTTATACTTGATTACCATTTAATTCAGTCAGGTATCTCAAATGATTTTGAGCACCTGTATCTTAAAGACACAATCCTAAATAACAACCACATAGAATCATAGAATAGTTAGGGTTGGAAAGGACCTCAAGGTCATTGAGTTCCAACCCCCCTGCCATGGGCAGGGACACCTCCCACAATGGACTGAATTCTTCCATTTAACTTTTAGAAGCTTGCTGTCCACAAACCTCAGCCCACTTTGTACAATGAGCATACGTCTGTAATACCAGTTTGGATTCTCCAGTCATTCCACTTAGGCAAGATGGCATGTACACCGGGTCAGTATGAGAGTTATTTAAACCTGTGACTTCAGGATGAAACCCTTTATGCTTTTTTTACTAGTTTTACTAGTCTCCCATGCTCTGCATCCCTGTCATTACACATTTATGTCTAAATAGGTGCATATATATATATATACATGCGCACACACAAATCGAAACAGAATTAGGAATAATAGGAAAATTGGTAGAGATCTTGATGCATGAGTTTTAAATCATCATTGTTACAGAAAAATAGATATTACTGGACACAGAATTGCTAGCCAAGAAGAAAAATTTGTCAGGCCTCTCAAGTGAAATGTGTTCTGCATTCCCAGTTAAGAGTGAACAACCCTGCTCTGAGTCCAGTAGTACATAGATTTGTTGTGTCAGTAGCTTTGTTATGTAAGACAATAAGCTTGTAATTCATTTTTTCACTCTTTCCTCTATACACATATTTTCATAGAATCATGGAATCATAGATTCATAGAATAGTTAGGGTTGGAAAGGACCATAACATCATCTAGTTCCAACAACCCTGCCAGGGGCAGGGACACCTACCACTAAACCATATCACCCAGGGCTCTGTCCAGCCCAGCCTTGAACACCACCAGCTATGGAGCATTCACAACTTCCCTGGGCAACCCATTCCAGGGCCTCACCACCCTTACAGGAAAGACTTTCTTCCTCATATCCAATCTAAACATCCCCTGTTTAAGTTTGAACCCGTTACCCCTTGTCCTCTCACTACAGTCTCTCATGAATAGCCCCTCCCCAGAATCCTTATAGGTCCCCTTCAGATATTGGAAGGCTGCTATGAGGTCTCCACTCAGCCTTCTCTTCTCCAGGCTGAACAGCCACAATTTTCTCAGCTTAAATATTTGTAACTGTATTTGAATAAAATGCATCTGAGTAGCCATTCAAATAAGGATGATTAATTTTCATCCTACAGGTTGTGTAACTGTCCACACTACAAAATGAATGAATCTTCTTGTACCTTTCCACTTCTTACTTACAGTTTTTCTCTCCTTTATTAACTAAAGCTCATTTATTATTGAGCTCAGCTTGTCCAGCCTAAGTACTAGCTGGGAGCAAGGAGTGTTAACCAGAGACTCAGAAGGGGTGAATTGACATTTCCTCCCAGAGTTAAATGCAGGAAACCAGTCACATAAGCAGGAGGTTTGAGAGTATTAGCAGTGGTTTTAGGGGAAATTAATCTTGTTTCAAAGAGTAAATTTACGTGGTGCAAACTGGATCGAAATAAAGCACTGTACTAACAGCGCAAGCTGTACAACTTGTACTACCAGAGTGACTTGCTCAGGGCTGTCTTGAGTTTCACATAGATACATGCTATAAACCACTGATACCTAAATAATAAAACAGTTTTCTTGTCAGCTCCATTTTCCTTTTTCTTTTCCTAAACACCAGTGTTCTAATCTGGGATGCACACAGACTTACCACTTTCTGTTTTATCAAAAGTATGATTAATCTGACAACATGTATAAAACATATCCAGATTTTGGGTATCTCTTCCATCTTGCTGCTCCTCCTTGTTAGTCAAGAACAACTTGATAAAGCACTCTTTCCATTTATTTCCGTTCAGACAACTGAAGTGTTTTTTTTCATGTCTTGCTTTAGATGTTAAAGCTTACTACAAGATTACTTTCATCAGAATCAGAACTATACAGATCTCCTCATCAGATTTAAATTAATGTTGCATATGCAGGCCTTTACAGATATTAAAAAATTACCCACTGAAGGGTTGCTCAACGTGTGAAGTTAACACCTCTGCAAGACAGCATTCACTAGATTTCCCTTCGCTTATTCTACACAAAAGGTTTTGGGGGTCACCTGCATTCTGAGGACTGCTGTTAAAGGTTTATATTTCAGTCTTGCAGGACTTCTGCCTCTGGCCATTTTTTTTCATCAAGTAAAACCTAACTTGGAAGCTGTTATCTGTGCCCTGGCCCACTGCAACTTGCTCCTACATTTTTCTGTTTAGTAGGGTGTTATTGATACTTGCCATACGCTCTGGTCTTATGTGGGTAGTCAATATGTTAGCCATGTCTTTAAGAGGCATCTGACAAAGCAGTAGAGCAGGTATTTGAATGAGCATCTGGTAGTTAGGTTCTCAAACCATATTGACTGTTTGTAACTTTCCTTCTAAAATTATGCTTAAAAAAAAAGGACATTGAAAAATGCTGTCCCATTTAAGTGACCTTGCTTTAAAGACATGTGGAGACAAGACAAACCATAGTCAACTTTTAATCCTGCCTTTCGTAAATAAATCTGAAGGAAAATTATTGCAGTAAAATTTAGAAAATTATTCCTCTTTAAACACAAGACAAATTACAAATAAACATCATCTATAGGCTATCAACTAAAGCTGTTTATTACATTGATTATAACAGGGAATCCCTAGGGTTAGTTGATGAAATAAAGATTTAATTTGAGGGTAAAACACAACAACAAAAATGTAGCTAATTGTAAACAATAGTATTCCAAGTCCAGCTGAGTCCATCAATATAAAAACAGAAGTTAACCTCATCCTTCCACTACTGTAAACATATTAAATGCTATTTATTGTGATTACATGTGTGTGGCCTGTTGCAGCCTAAATAGGAACATTTTCGTGACTGAAAGACATAAACATGAGATAACTAACATCATTATTCCCATTTGAAAGGTATAAAACCTAAATATTAATTTTAATAGTGATGTTAGCAAATTAGTAAACCACATACACTAAAATAGCAATAACATCAATGCTAGTAAAATACGCTAGGTTCCAAGAAGATTAAAAATACAGGTGGGATTCAGCAGAACTTTATATGCTATCCTGACACATGTCATAAACAGAGATTTTACACAAAAAAGAATACAGATTTTCCACCAAAACAGAACAAGTACCAGTTATGGAAATTTAGTTAAAAGATTCTGAAAAATGAAAAAGCACCCAGTGGAAAACAGCTCTTGCAAAGAGAGGGGAGCAGGATCCGCCCCCCGGATTGCAAACAACGCTCAGGCACCTCAGGTAGGGAGGGAGACCATGTCGCACATTAACTGTGCTGTGGGGCCGCAGGCACTCACAGCAGCTCCCTGTGGGGCTAGTTTGAGTTCAACAGACCAAATTCACCCACCACCACCCCAAGCAAACACAGCCATGTCGCTGGCAAAACCAGATTGTCCCTGAAGAAAAAGCAACTGCTTTGTGTGACACAGCACCAAACTTACTAACTTTCCTAGATCCCAACATGATGTGCCTAGAGATATTGACCTGAGCTGACTTCTACTGCTTACCATTACACTCCAGTCAGTAACTTCTGGCAGTCTGTGCAGACCTCAGCAGGACTAGAGTTTGTTTTGGTATGATGGGCTCCACAATCTAAATGTTCTGCTGTTCAACTATCATGGACACCCATTACCAAACCTAGCAGAAAAGTGGCTTTGGGGGTCTCCTCTTCTGTGTTTGCACAGCACCTTCACTTTGCCAACACTTGACATCTGAAACGATGCAGTGTTACATCTGGGGTAACGCCAGGCACCTCTGAAGGCATATTTTTGGTAGTTTCATGACCCTGCAAATGACTGTGGTTAAAGACAACACTTGGAAGAAAGCAAAACTCTGCTAACTGCCAGGGATACCCTTTTTCCGTCAAAGGTGTTATCAGAGACAACCACTGACATGAAATGCTTAACACTTTGGAAGTCTGTTTTAAGAAGAGAAATCATGAAGAGATACTGTCTGATTTGTAATCTGAAAGTATGACAGATTTGGATTGCAGGAGCAAGGTCTTACTACCTGGTTACAGCCTCCTTGTTTGAATCTACATTTTCAGAAAGGCAGTGCTTTCATGTTTGGAAATTAATCTGGAAGAAAACCTTGGATTTCTTAGACAGCACCCTCCACACTGCTCTTTTCCCCACTCTGTTCCTAATTTCCAAGTGGTTTCTATTATTTTAAACTTATCTCAGTATTGCTTTTGCAGTAATATTTTCATATTGCATGTATTTATTATCAGCCATTCTTAAGGGACATTTTTTGTTCTGCACTGTTTCACTTGACATTGTTATCATTACTGTAAACATTACTTTGAATAATCAAATGGTGGCCTGTAGACACTGAAAGAAGAAATATCAGACACTGTAAATGACATGTGATTTGCACATCCTTGAAAGGGAAATGAGTCATCTGCATAATACAAACAATAACTCAGTTGCATATGACTGAGATGCTAAAGATAAGATATGTTTATAAATGAATAAACTTCCTGATTATAGTGATATATTAAGATAAAATTAAAAAAAAAATCTTGCAATAATAATCTTTCACTTAAAATAATGTTGCAGTACTGATTCACACTGTTCTTACGATTCATAGCACAATTCATTTATTCTTTGTCGATCCTTTTTTAAGCAGAAAAACATTGGTGGCCTGGTAACAGTTCAACCATTCCGAGTACAAAGCATGCATTGCAGTATGGATAAGAGCACTCTGCTGCAAGTATTATTTCATTGATATTACAAAAGCTCAGAACTCTGACCATAAAAACATGACATCTTGTTTTGCTAGTTAGTAAAAGAAAAGGAATGGAAAATGAGATGTATTGAGCCAAGACTGGTTGAAACTAGATTATCTTAAGGTCCTTTGCAACCCTAACCATTCTACGATTTTATGATTCTAAGACCAAGAATACTTTTCTTTGGTATTTTCAGTTCTTCCCATAGTATCCATGTAGTGTGAGCAGATCCTCCAAGTAAAAGCTACTCTTCTAGCCAACCAGATAAACAATTACCTGCAGAAACTAATCTTCTCAGCTCTTCAAAGTAGAGATCAAATAATATATTCTCTGTCCCTCTACTCCACCCTATCAGCCCCGCTGGAAGAAAATTTAGGGGTGGGAAAAACATGTATTGGGCAGGCAGTCCCCGAGAAGGCCGAGATGACGGGTAGTTCTCATGGACCTCACAGTGCTGGTGACACACTGGGAGCACTCCACTTGCCTGCTTGTTCTCTAGCTATGCTTCTGAGGAAAGCCTGCCATAGACAGCAACTGTCTTCTCTGTACCATGGCTTTGTTCAGAGGGGCCATACCTTACCAGCAGATATCCCTAATGCAGCAGCTACAGAGAAGCTTCTTAAGATAGAAAAACATTAACATCACAACTTCCTTTTCTTCTTCGCAGTGCATTTGGTGATCAGTTTGGCTCATCTCCATGTGGCACAGCAGTTAAGAATATTTGAACCTTGGCTAGAATACCTCACAGCCTCCCCCAGATGAAAAGTTCAACTCAGCTAGGTGATTAGGAGTCCAGTTTGAAAGCACAGCAGGATAAAGAGCTCAGATTAAAATCAGAAATATTCCAAACACCACAGTTCTGAGAGGGCTGAAGTTGAAATTAAATATTGAAGTCAGTACAATGAAGAAATTCACAATCAAACAGTGTATATCTTGCATAATAAAAGTTTAACCACATATGTTCTTAATATACAGGGTAGAGACCTAAATATGACCGGGATAAATCCATTGTAATGTGAACCAAAACCTTTGTTACGTACCTTCAGCTTCATAATCTACAAAGCTGAAGGTTTAGACTGCAGTGAACCCAGTCTCAATAAATATCTCAACTTACCTGGCTAGTTATTTACAAACAGCTGATAATTATTTATGCTTTCACTGGAGCTGTAATGTGTTTTATCAGTTGCTGCATTTTTTTGCATTTTGTATAGTACTTTCTACTGTCATAAACCAGTACAACAACCTGCCAACATAAAATAATTATTATGTGAGTGACTGATTTACTCTGGAGAACATGAAAGGCCATGAAACATGGAGTTTCCTGGTCTACATAGTGTGCGTAAAGGAAATGAGCATAAGCAATCACTGTCAGCTGCTCTTGTAAGTAAGAATTGAATCATTTATCTGTCTGCATGTATACATTATCATCATCTCCCACTCTGAGGTAAGCCTTAAATAGCACTTTATGGTACAAAAATAGGTTGTTACAGATATTTCATAAAAAATACTACTTCTTTCTTTTGAGAATGATAGCTGAACATGCATGCATTTAGCATAAAGTGGAAACTTTTAGTATGTTTTATAATTTCTCTCTAGAACACATTTAGTTTCTGTCTGCAGCAATTAAACCACAGCTGAACCCCATATCTAATTAAAATTTATACTGCACAGTACAGTAATAATCATGTTTATTTAAATGCTTATTTTTCTTTTGTTTTCTATTCATTATCCTTTTGCCCATTATTAAACACCTGCAAGTACCTTCAACTGGTTTAGCACTTCAGTAATTTTAGTTTTTTATTTTTCCATCAGAATGCTGTCTTTATGCCATAAAGTTAATTTCTGTCCACAAAACCATCTAAATCAATCATATGATATATTCTTGCTCTAAATAATTTTACAGAAAAAAATCATTTTAATCTAAGTGGAGAAAGAGCACATACTAAGCGCAGTCACAATTTAGTGTTTGCCACCATCTCAGCAGAAATCATAGTGAAACCTGAAAGATTTTTTGAGCAATCACACAATTCTAAATAAAAATTCTGATTAACTTTCTGTGTGAGCAACATAACGTGGTAAGAGTGTGTAAAACAGTGTAGTAAAAACATTTACAGAGTGTGAATAACGTAGTACATAGGGCTGTATGAATAACCAATTGTTCACATTAGAGGCTAAGCCACACCCTGAAAAATTTAAAGATATTTTTTCTTTTTTTTTCCTTGATGAAATAAGTTACTTTTAAATTTATCTAACTATAAATAGTAATTTAATATTGAATTCAATATAGTGAAGTGTAAGCATTGTTAAATATGGTACAATTATATATTAAAAATGTATTTTTACATAGATTTTGGTTGCAAAAAAGTTAATTTTGATTAGGACTTTTTTTGTCATGTGAAGTTCAGACCTTTTTCTCAAATGAAGCATCTTTGAGCATGATATAACTATGAAGACGTTTGTATGATGTGGGAACCTGTGAAATGCCTGTGGGCTGGACGACACAAAAGGTCCTTTCTAAAATTGCATTCAATGCTCCAAAGCAACAGCACGGTCACTTCCTGGGTCTGATTTGTAGCCCAGTGCATTATGGGCTGAACTAAGGCAAGTACTTCTGACTCACTCAAAGCAGACTAAACACCAAGATCAACAGATAGGAAATGCGACTATCTGAGGCCACAAACGGGAGTGTTTGGAGGTAAAGTCCTTCAGAACACCAAATTAAAATGGGCTTGACAGAAATTTCTCTTTCAAGGTTCAGAGTTACATTGGAGTGTGGAGACCTTTCAATTATTTCGCACGTCAGCCGTGTTGTATTCAGACTGCTTATTATACAAGTACTGTTTGAAGGTGTAAAAATATATGAAAAAAACACACTGACTGCAGAAGGCAGATAGAAGATACACCAAGTATCCCTTTGGCCCAGTCTTCCCTCGTGGCTATGGGTCCCCAGTGTGACCCTTTTAGCTTTTCCCTGTTTGCCTGGCTGTGCTACCACTGCTGCTGGTGCACTGTGCCATGTGGCAGGAGGGATGGAGCAGGGAAAGGCGCTGACTGGTTCAATCTTTCTGCACAGGCAGAGTTTCACACTAAGTCCAAGATAACACATGAAATCCTTGAGGATCTGTGAAACTTTTACCATGTTCCCCTCTTTCCCAGTCCTCCATTCCTTGTACTATATTTGACTTTGAAATATTTCTGTGTTATTTAAAATGTAATTTATGGGTTTTCAATCAAGAAAAGTAACTTTAAACTCTCGCAAGTGCTGAGGAAAAAAAAGGAACATATACAAAGGCAGGTTTTCTTCCATAGAGCTTTCAGGTACTTATTCCAATAGAATGCTAATAATTATGTTAAAAACCTAATTTAAGAAATCCAATTTTTGGAAAATGGGTTTTCAAAGGGCACATTAAACAACTAGAAAAAGTTCGATCTGATTTCCCCATTAGAAGAGGAAGGAAAATCCAATTTTAATCTATTTTTGTTCTTTTAAAAAGATGATATATAGAAGTTACTTTGAAAATCATCCTTTAAAAGCAGAACCCAGTATAAGCATGTGCTAACTTGCAAAGCACAATTAAACTGTTCCGATAATTCTGCCTGAAAAAATTAGCAGCAATATTGAGAAGGCAAGTTGTTTTCAAAATGTCCATGGCTGAAATGCTTCTGTGTCAAGCTGGTATTGATTTTGAAACAATCTTACACATGATAAATGAGAACACATTTAGAAGAGGATTCAGTCATAAGAGCTCACAAATCAATCAGCTTGTCATCAGGCAGACCAAATTCAATTTTTATTCTTAGTAAACTCTTATTTGGTGGTAGGCCATGGTTTACTTCGAAATTGCTTTACAAAGGAATGGGGGAGGAGGGGAAACATAGGAAAGACAATCTTCCATCAACATCTTAGAAGCTGGTATTTTGTTTAGGGCTGGGACAGAGAAAATCAGATTGTCTCCTGTGTAATGCAAACCTTTTATCTCTTTCTGGATGATCATAAACATTTGTGCATACAGTGCTGTTTATCTGCAGCAATTCTCATAGAGTGAGACACGGCATCACTAATTTGCAACAGAGTATGGTGCAGTTGGCACATCATATTGTAAAGCAATAACCTGATATATAAAAGAGTTCCTGCACCTCTTTGTCAAGTTGTGCTATATTTCTGACAAGCAGTTTTATTTGTGCTGTGATGGCTTCAAATTAAACTTGTAGACACGCTTGTGAGGTGTGCTGATGCCAACCTGATGAAGTTTAACCATGCCAAGTGCAAAGTCCTCCACCTGGGTCGGAACAATGCCAGGCACAGCTCCAGGTTGGGCGGGGAGGAGATTCAGAGCAGCCCTGTGGAGAAGGACTTGAGGGTGTTGTTGATGAGAAAATGAACATGAGCCGGCAGTGTGTGCCTGCAGCCCAGAAAGCCAACCGTATCCTGGGCTGCATCAAAAGGAACGTGATCAGCAGGTCGAGGGAGGTGCTCCTGCCCCTCTACTCTGCTCTCGTGAGACCTCACTTGGAGTATTGTGTGCAGTTCTGGTGTCCTCAACATAAAAAGCACATGGAACTGTTGGAACAAGTGCAGAGGAGGGTCACGAGGATGATCAGGGGACTGGTGCACCTTCCATATGAAGATAGGCTGAGAAAGTTGGGTCTGTTCAGCCTGGAGAAGAGAAGGCTGCGTGGAGACCTCATAGCAGCCTTCCAATATCTGAAGGGGGCCTATAGGGATGCTGTGGTGGACTCTTTATGAGGGACTGTAGGGATAGGACAAGAGGTAACCAGTTTGAACTTGAACAGGGGAAGTTTACATTGTATATGAGGAAGAAATTCTTTACTGTGAGGGTGGTGGGGCCCTGGAATGTGTTGCCCAGTGAAGCTGTGAATACTCCATCGCTGGCGGTGCTCAAGGCGGGGTGAACATAGCCTTGGATGGCATGGTTTAGTGGGAGGTGTCCCTGCCCATGGCAGGGGGGTTGGAACTAGATGATCTTAAGGCCCTTCCCAACCCTTACTATTCTATGACTCTATGATTCTATAACATGGTGGAGAAATCCGACCAATCAACCAAACCAATCAAAACACGAACAACCCCACACACCTGTCCTCCTAGAATTCCCAATCTTCTGCACCTGAGAAAATGATCAACAGTAACCCGGTTGAAACTTGAAAGATTATTCAAACATTTCTAATTTAATATAACTCATTTATAAAATCTATTAACAACTTTGCACTGACATCACTACTTGGTTTTAGAAATGTCATTATTTCAGTACAGAGAGTCTAATTGAACAGAGCTACAGATACTCCATGATGCTGCAGAGGAATATCCTCTCCATGAAGCTACTCAGTCACTTCCTTTTCACCAACCTAGTGACGATTTATATTTAGGAAAAATGTAGCCTAAACAATAAGCCGAAGGAAGTCAGTTGCTGAACCTTTCACAGAAGACTATCCCATTGGGAACCCAAGTCATGCCTTATTAAACCAAGGCATCACAGAAAGCTGTACTGTGAGAATAAATGCAGATATTCTAGGCCAGGGGTAAGGCAAATATGAGCTTTGATATTTCTCCTTCAGGATTAACTTTGGAGAGCACAAATCAGAATGTGAGCTATTCTTACTCCTTTCTCCTCATTCCAACTAAAATGAGGAGTTGCGGGGTTTTTGAGACAAAGCCTTTATAAACATAGAAGAAACAGACATCATCATTGTTTTCTTCTCTAAGCATAACCCTGGTCTGTATCATAATTCTTCTCTTTTACCTTTAGATATGTACAGAAATATGACAGCCTGAACGGCACTGCACTTTCTCCTCCCTGTTGGATGGTAAAGCTAGAAAGCCACCAGGCTCTGTGCTAAGCCTATATATTTCTGCAAAGTACACATCTATTTGATTTTTCCATTTAGTCAGTGTTAGTTATGCTCCTACAAATAGTATTTCTGAAAATGCCTATGGAAGAGGACTTTGTGTGAGTTTAGCACAAACTGAGAGATAGATGTCATTTAGAGCATGGATTTATCCATTAAAAGATCTGTTCCACAGTGAATTCATTGGTTTTGTCATAGACACCCACCAGGAACACAAATCCTGTGGGATAGGTTTTAGTTTTTTATTCAATGGGGAGCCAGACTTGGGAACATCCATCTGAATCGTTTTGATTCCTTAATCTTATTTATTCCCACCATTGTACCATATCCAAATAAATGACTAAAATAAAAACTCAAATGTGAACATCTCCAAAGACTGCAGTCAGAATTTGTAATGGGATGTGAATTTCATGGCTGAGATTTTAAAGTTGCTAGAGCTGAGAACTCCAACTCCAAGCATTCAAAACCTAATTGTGTCCAAAATCCCAGTCACAGTTGGAAATCTAAGGATAGTAATATGTATGTGTAGACACAAGTGTCTTGCATGAAGGACATCAACACTGTGGAGAATATGGAGGATAGCTTAAACAGCCTGAACTCACTCTCAAAAACGATATGGACAAGGAAAAGCACTTTAGTACATTATGTATTTTTAGCATTTGAAGGTCCCGTACTCAGTCATTACCATCATGTCTAATATCTGAAGGTGAGTGAATCTTGAAAGCCTCTTCTGTGTCAGGGAAAACAATGTCTTACAGACACTTCCAAGATAACAACTATAAGATCATTAAACATCTTCCAACAAGTTCAACTCCTCCTCCTTTCTCCTGCTTCTTAAAACAATCAAACTTACAGGAAACCCCTTACAAACAAAAGCATTTGGAGGAAATATTGTGTTCTGCTTCTTGTGGTGTAAAGGAAGAAGATGGGAGTATCTCATTTCACTGTTGTGTTTTAATGAGAAAAACTACCCCTTTGCTTTTTATCCTTCAAACTCAGAGCACATGAGAAGCATACTGGAACCTAATAATGCTTCCTTGAGTGACCAGTAAAAACCTGTTAGTTCCATTCTTTTTGAAACAATAAAAATTACCAGACTCTGGTATCAACCTGAGCAATCTATTAAATACGGTCACTGCTAAATGACATTATTTGAACAGCAATTAATTCTCACGAGTTGGAAGTATGTATTCAACTAATATCAGACGTGAAGATATTTGTTGAATTTTATTGGATTTTAAATACAGGTCATTTGTTTTCATTTTCTTCTTTATCATAGATATATAGCTTTTCCATTTTTACTACATAAAATTGGAGTATCATATTCTCTGTTGAAAGCAATATTAAATTACTTTTAGGAAACACAGAATATTATATATGTTTTTTTTCTGATCTGTTTTTAACCAGAATAAAGCTGCACATCTGGTATATTTTAGTTTTGGGATATGGAATATCTCTGTCTCTCCCAAACATTGTCTACTGTAAACCAAACTGAACAACTTTCGGAAGTGTTCCTTTTTCACTGAAATTTGAACCCTATGGAGAATGCTTGGCATATGGATTAAAAATGGATGTGAAAAACCAGTCATGATTGGAACAAAGGGATTTTTTTTTAGACCACAGGCATGGATAGAAACTTGAAGGTGCAATCCATCTTAGCTTCAGTTGTTAGGATATATAATTTAGAAATCAGGACAGGATCTAAGTCAAAGGTGATAAATGAAGACAGCATACTTATAAATGATAGCATTCAGGAAGGCGAAGTACAGGGTGTTTTATGGATTCTAAGAATGTTTTCATTCAGGAATCAAATTTGCAGTGTTAGGTTACATATTTCAAATGAAACTGAGGTTATACTATTTATTTCTGAAATGAGTCAGAATTACACAAAAGGTAAGCAAAAATGTGGGCCTTGCCATTGGGTTTCTGCATAAACAGTAAGTTCCTAAGTGGCTGCATTTTAACGTAAGTAACACCAGGCTCAAGGTTTGAGGCCTGGTGCGGACTGAAGAATCACCCTATCCTGTGCACTAACAATATAACTGTGAGGGGTTTATTACAGAGCACCAGAGCACTTCCCGCTTCAAATTCATCAGCAAGACCAAAATCCGTTCCCCTAGGACTAAATGCAAGCAGGCACTATTCACTTCTAAGTTTTGTGTTTGAATAATGGAAAATAGCCTGGCCAGATGTTCAGCTTCAGCTGCTTTTTTATTTTTCTACTTTTTTTTATTTTTTACCTGTTGCTCTATCTCTGAAGAAGAATCTGCCTATACAATACAAAGATCAAAACCTCATATCTCATTTTTTTGTAGTGTTTGAAATAACAAAACCAAACAAAAACATCTCCAACCTGCTCTGTTGAACTAGAAAGCCAAGATAAAGCAGCACAGGCATGGAAACAGTATTGAGAATCCAAAGCCCCATACAAAAAAAGAATGAGCCTCAGAACTCCTAGGCTGAACTTCTCCCCCGAACAAAGACTGAGATGAAAAGAAATAAGGGAAAGCATTTTTACTGCTTTCATGGATCCTTTTAAACTATACCAGAAGCAATAGAGGTTGAGCATGGCCCCATTTTATGGATTGATATTCAATGATAGGCTCAACAAAGTGGAAAAATATGCACTGATTAGAGAGTTGGAGAGAACAGGTCTTTAACATCTATTGGACAGCATCTTGCCTTCCTCCCCATTCATTTTACGATGCATGCCTTCAATTGTAAAGTATCGTAAAAAGCTTCCTGAAATTCTTGGCACTGCCACAGATCTGATTCCACAGTGGCTTCCAGTGATTAACAGAATGCTAGAAAGTGCAAGACAAACAAAGATCAGGTGAATGGTGAAAAGAAACTAGAGTATCATAAAAGTGCACATAAAGTGCATTGCGTTTGCCAACAGAGCCAATGCTTATAAGAAGAGTATAGTTTCTGAAAGTCAATCCCTCCCATTCTGAGCAGAAAGCAGATGAATTTGTGAAAATCGTATTTTCTGTGTTTATGAATATATTTTCAAAAAAAAAAAAAAAAAACAAAACTGTAACTTAACACACATAGAGAGCAAAAAACCACTTTAAAACTTATTTGTTTCACTAAAGTGCCTGTCTATGTCTGAACTCTTTCACTGGCCATCAATAAACTTGATCATCTGCAAATAAATTATTAAAATGCTAACTATAAGGTAGTACTTTATAAAGCCTGACTATATTATAATGTTTGTTCATCCAAGCAGCTCCTTAAAATGTATATTCAACTAATTTATCCTATACTTTGTGCCCCTGTGGCCCTGGAAGGTGAAGCAGCATCACTCATAAGAAATATTAACATTGGCTGTTTATCAAGGCATCTGTGAAACAGAAAAGCAATAAAAGTACTGGTGTATGCACTCACTTACTATTGAAATATCACAAAAATTATTCAGTGTCAGAAATCTAATTTTGTATGAAATTTCTATATATTTTATTAGGTTGGGTTTTTTTGTTTGTTTGTTTGTGTTTTATTTTGTATTACTGAATTAATATGCTTTCAATACCCCTGTAGCTACAGTGGAGAAATGGACCAACACACATATTTAGTGCTGCTATCCAAATCCATTAGACAAATTTTTCTTTACAGCAAAGCATTGATGAATGAAATGTCCCATGCTAATGTAAGAATAATCAATTTAGAATGCTTATGACAATTAACAAAGCTGGAGATAAGCCTCGAAAGCACCACACTTTGTCAGCCGTGATTTGGATTAAACTTGCACAAATAGGATCATTTTTCTTCCAAAAGGTATTTTTTTTTTAGGCAGACCTATAAATTGATATGAATTGTGCATGTATAAAAGGACTAATGTCATTAATTAGACAAATTAATTTTTATGATGCAGTGAATAGACTAACACCAGATTATATGAGATATCATTCTCCCAATTCATACGTTTGGAATAAATGAATAGTGTACATTTGCATGGTTACAGAATCAATCATTATTAATCAGAGACACCAGACTGGACAGTTTAATATAATCTGGTTTAACTTTCTCGTGTTCACGAGGTATATTCAGTTCACACTTTTGAAGACAAAGTTATACTCTGACTCACATCCTTTCACTAGACATCAGACTATACATATCCCAGGGAACCACAAGCACAGTGCGTTATGTGCTGTGTATTTCAGTGCATTTGTGATGATAAAAAGGGGAAATTAAATAAATATAATCTAACTCTTCTGGCATCAATTTTAGCTGTAGAATTGAAAACAGTCAAAAATTTAGAAAGGCTTGTGTTAAAGCTGGCCCACACTTTGATCCTGAAACACTGTTTTATTTCAGCCACTAGTAATTTACCACTCATTGCTTCCTTTTGCCTTTAAGCCTAATGCATATATGTTTCAAAGTGCACTGAGAATCTTTACAAACTAAAAATGTATATTTAAAAAATCAAGCACTCAGAATCCCCAAATGTGTTTGAATTTTTAAAGTTTGAGTATTTATACGGTAGATAGAATTCTGCAAATATTAAGTTTCAAGTCATTGCCTTATAGTATCTCCTACAAGGAAAAGATAATATAACCATTTCCATTCAAATGTGTTAGGAACTATTAAACACTTATTAAAGTTATTTTAAAACTTTGCTTGCTTTGCATTTAATGAAGTGAATGAAGGATGGAAAAAACCTACGCACTTTACAAACATTCAATTCTTAAAAATTACTTCTTGCCACATACCTTCTTTTATCCACTATATATATATCAGCTGTAGCCAAATATAGGGAAAGAATTATTCCCTACTACCTTATTTGTCTTTCAGAGAAATAGGATAGGAAACCCTCAGAGAGGAAAGTGTTTAAATGACCAGCCCACTTCTGATAAAGCTCTAGTCTTGGGCAACATGTCCTCTTCATGAACTACAGGGAGACAGGAAAACGAGAAACTGCAGGCCCAACCCCCACAGACTAATAAATCCCCCGACCCTATCAAGGGATAGCTTTTCCCAAAGAAAACTAAGGGGTCACAGTCCAAGGAAAGATCTGCTCTGTGCCATGTGACAAACCTCTTGTATTCCCAGTCAAAATTTATTCCTGGTCAGTTTATAGTAGCTCATGGCTCCACATCTACAATGCTGGCTCTGTATCTCTATAGTTAGTCCCTGTTTTGTTCTGCTAACCAAGCCAAATTCTGTTCTCCCTGTCACATAAAAGACCTCCCTGACTGCCTACAAATACTTGCAGCCCTTCCCTGGACCTATTATGATTTAGTCTCTTTCTTGATACTAGTTGTGCAGATCTAGATATGGAATATTGTAAGATGCTGTCAGTCCCTCAGAAACAACAGGAAAACCTACACTGCCTAGAAAGGAGTGGGAATCTTGCCTGTAAAGATTTGAGCACACTCCAGGATACTGCCACATGTTTTGTGGCATTTGCAGTATCTTATAAATATGTCACTCTGGCTTTGCTTTATTCCAAGTTCTTGGTTTGCATTTATCCTGAGCTTTTCTAATTTCAACTGAGAATCTACACAGGAAAATGCAGACTCAGCTGAAACACTTCGCTCTGAAATTCGATTATTCTATTTTTAATTCATTGTGTCACCTTAGCATACAGAAAGCCAAAATTGGTTTTGGAGATCATGCAAATGCCTTAGTAAAACTCTCATTAAATCATGAGTCTAGAGGAGGATACAGTAAGTTCCCATAAAAATCAGAATGGCAGAGCAGAATAATGTGAAATGCCAGTAAGAATGGACATACATCAGAGAGTCAGACGGTATAATGCTTTCACAGAATCACAGAATAGTAAGGGCTGGAAAGGACCTCAAGATCATCGAGTTCCAACCCCCCCGCCATGGGCAGGGACACCTCCCACTAAACCATGCCATCCAAGGCTATGTCCAACCCCACCTTGAACGCCGCCAGGGATGAAGCATTCACAACTTCCCTGGGCAACCCATTCCAGGGCCCCACCACCCTCACAGTAAAGAATTTCTTCCTCACATCCAATCTAAACCTCCCCTGTTTAAGTTTAAACCCATCACCCCTTGTCCTCTCACCACAGTCCCTAACGAAGAGTCCCTCCCCAGCATCCCTATAGGCCCCCTTCAGGTATTGGAAGGCTGCTATGAGGTCTCCACGCAGCCTTCTCTTCTCCAGGCTGAACAGACCCAACTTTCTCAGCCTATCTTCATACGAGAGGTGCTCCAGTCCCCTGATCATTTTCGTGGCCCTCCTCTGCACTTGTTCTAACACTTCCATGTCCTTTTTATGTTGAGGACACCAGAACTGCACACAATACTCCAAGTGAGGTCTCACGAGAGCAGAGTAGAGGGGCAGGAGCACCTCCCTCGACCTGCTGGTCACACTCCTTTTGATGCAGCCCAGAATACGGTTGGCCTTCTGGGCTGCAAGCGCACACTGCCGGCTCATGTTCATTTTTTCATCAACCCACACCCCCAAGTCCTTCTCCACAGGGCTGCTCTGAATCTCCTCCCCGCCCAACCTGGAGCTGTGCCTGGCATTGCTCCAACCCAGGTGGAGGACTTTGCATTTAGCATGGTTGAACTTCATCAGGTTGGCATCAGCCCACCTCACAAGCGTCTCAAGGTCCCTCTGGATGGCATTCCTTCCCTCCAACTTATCAACCGAACCACACAGCTTGGTGTCATCGGCAAACTTGCTGAGGGCGCACTCAATCCCACTGTCCATGTCTCCCACAAAGATGTTGAACAAGACCGGTCCCAACACCGATCCCTGGGGGACACCACTCGTTACCGGTCTCCAGCTGGACACTGAGCCACTGAGCACTACTCTTTGCATGCGGCCATCCAGCCAGTTCTTTATCCACCGAATGGTCCACCTATCAAATTGATGTCTCTCCAACTTAGAGAGAAGGATGTCATGGGAGACAGTGTCAATTTCATGTGGAAGTGAATAATCAACAGGAGTAAAAAAAAAAAAAAAAAGATATTATATGGACTTTTTTCTCCTTTTTTGCATAAATTAACCTGCAATTAAATTTTTTTTCAAAGTTAAGAAGTATGCAAGAAACTAAAGCAATTTTCATGATTCAGCAAAAGCAGAAACCATTTTCATATTAGCAAAAAGTAAGCAAGTATACTATATAAGCTTTCTTATTGGGACAAACCTCAGAAAGATATGTCGTAGTATATGATTAACTATAATCAATACATGAGAAGTATTAACAGGTCTGAGCAGATGTTGAATAGGCATTCATAGAACACCACAATGTAGTATAAAATCTGAGTTTATATGGTACAGCTGGCTGTATATAATTCCTTTTTAATTTATAAGACTATAGCATCTGGTCTTCCAATGTCTTGCTACGAATTTTCAGAAAGTCATGGGAATATTTTTTATTCTCTTTTTATCCTCTTTTGGATGGAAAGGAACTGATAGTAACAGAAAGAAAGTGCATTGGGAAGAGAATTGCTAACAAAAAGAATGAAAAAAGGAAGCACTTACTTAAAGAAATTTAAAATTAAACAGTGAAAACTGAAATGTTAGGATTTTTCTTCCACTTAGTACTGGCTACACAAATATCTTTATTTATTTATTTTTTAAAATAAATTTTATTGGATTTGACTTTTTATGGCAACAGTTGTTAAAAGAAAAAAAAAACAATTTTACATCGGAAAAGCAGGACATAATAAAAAATAATCAATTCTTAGTAGGGAAACGGAGTGTCTTGTGATTTGACTAGATCTCTTAATAGTTTTCCCCCTTTCTATACAAAACCTTCAATCATCAGAAACCAGCAATTTTAGCTCCTCCTCTACTCACTTTCTTCAATTATAAGTTACAGGATGAATATTTGGTACAGGTGATTCACTTTTAAAAATCATTCTACTACTCATCTGTAGCATTGACATTCTGCACTCTATTCTTCAGAAAGTCGTTATGTCTAACTTTACAGTTGCTAGCTGCCTAACAAGATCTAGGTGTGTCCATTTTGCTCCAATATTCATTCATACATGTGCGCTATGTCAGCGTATATAGAAAGCAGATGTGAGCATGCAAGTCAGACACTGAGCTCTTGAAGAAGCAATAGAAGGTATATATAAGATATACATCAACCTGTAATGGTTACAGAAGAGAAGGCAAACCATGCTACTACTTGATTACTCTCAGGGCTTGACTGAGAATAATCTTCTCGGCTTACCCTTTGCCTAAGTAGCTTGGAAAAATGAATTAGGAAAAAGTCTGAGAGACGTACACATTCCTGTGGTGCACTACAGAATATAATACAGATATTTAGTACTCATTGCTACTCATCATCTTTGATGATGATGAGCAAATGTGAAGTCGCAGTAGGAAATGCCAGTGTCAGCACTGCATTATTCCACAATTGCAATGGCTAATCACCTCCAACAAACGACCCAAAAAGAAGAAAGCTGCCCAGTGTTTCAAAGTGCAAAGAGATCATGACAGCTCAAGCAACAGACATTGTTTTGTGCACTACCTAATCACACGAAGGTAGAAAAAGTTGAGTTTCATGGCTTAATGTTCCTTGTTGAGCAGCAGCAGAACTGCAGGATAAGTGCAGTGATAGGACAAAGGGTAATGGCTTTAAAATGACAGGGGACAGATTTAGATTAGATATTGTGAACTTTTTCTCTGTCAGGGTGGTGATGCACTGGCACAGATTGCCCAGAGAAGCTGCGGCTGTCTGATCCTTGGCAATGTTCAAGGCCAGATTAGACAGGGCTTTGAGCAACCAGATCAAGTGCAAGGCACCCTGCCCACTGCAGGGAGGTGGAACTGGATGAGCTTTAGGGTCTTTCCAATCAAATATATTCTGTGATTCTAAGATAGCTTTTTTAATTGTCTTCCTCACCTATACAGAATTTTTTTTTTCTAGTTTTCACTCAGACATGGAAAATCATAGAATCATAGAATCATAGAATAGTAAGGGTTGGAAAGGACCTCAAGATCATCGAGTTCCAACCCCCCTGCCATGGGCAGGGACACCTCCCACTAAACCATGCCATCCAAGGCTATGTCCAACCCCACCTTGAACACTGCCAGGGATGAAGCATCCACAACCTCCCTTGGCAACCCATTCCAGGGCTTCACCACCCTCACAGTAAAGAATTTCTTCCTCACATCCAATCTAAACCTCCCCTGTTTAAGTTTAAACCCATTACCCCTTGTCCTCTCACCACAGTCCCTAATGAAGAGTCCCTCCCCAGCATCCCTATAGGCCCCCTTCAGGTATTGGAAGGCTGCTATGAGGTCTCCACGCAGCCTTCCCTTCTCCAGGCTCAACAGCCCCAATTTTCTCAGCCTGTCTTCATACGGGAGGTGCTCCAGTCCCTTGATCATCCTCGTGGCCCTCCTCTGCACTTGTTCTAACACTTCCATGTCCTTTTTAGGTGGAGGACACCAGAACTGCACACAATACTCCAAGTGAGGTCTCACGAGAGCAGAGTAAAGGGGCAGGAGCACCTCCGTCGACCTGCTGGTCACACTCCTTTTGATGCAGCCCAGGATACGGTTGGCCTTCTGGGCTGCAAGCGCACAATGCCGGCTCATGTTCATTTTTTCATCAACCCACACCCCCAAGTCCTTCTCCACAGGGCTGCTCTGAATCTCCTCCCCGCCCAACCTGGAGCTGTGCCTGGCATTGCTCCGACCCAGGTGGAGGACTTTGCACTTAGCATGGTTGAACTTCATCAGGTTGGCATCAGCCCACCTCACAAGCGTCTCAAGGTCCCTCTGGATGGCATTCCTTCCCTCCAACTTATCAACTGAACCACACAGCTTGGTGCCATCGGCAAACTTGCTGAGGGCGCACTCAATCCCACTGTCCATGTCACCAACAAAGATGTTGAACAAGACCGGTCCCAACACCGATCCCTGACGGACACCACTCGTTCCTGGTCTCCAGCTAGACATTGAGCCACTGAGCACTACTCTTTGCGTGCAGCCATCCAGCCAGTTCGTTATCCACCGAATGGTCCACCTATCAAATTGATGTCTCTCCAACTTAGAGAGAAGGATGTCATGTGAGACAGTGTCAAAGGCTTTACACAAGTCCAGGTAGATGACATCAACTGCTCTGCCCCTGTCCATCAGTTCCGTAGCCCCTTCATAGAAGGTCACCAGATTGGTCAGGCAGGATTTCCCCTTAGTGAAGCCATGTTGTTTTTCATGTGCCTTAGCATGCCTTCCAGGAGAATCCGCTCCAAGATTTTGCCAGGCACAGAGGTGAGACTGACTGGTCTGTAATTCCCTGGATTATCCATTTTCCCCTTCTTAAAAATGGGGTTCTTTCTCCCTTTTTCCAGTCATCGGGAACTTCACCTGACTGCCATGATTTTTCAAATATGATGGACAGTGGCTTAGCAACTTCATTTGCCAGCTCCTTCAGGACCCGCGGATGGATTTCATCCGGTCCCATGGACTTGTATACATTCAGGTTCCTAAGGTGGTCCCGAACTAGATCCTCCCCCACAGTGGGTCCAGGGTCCCCACCCTCACCGTCCCCGCGTCTGCCTTCCAAGACTTCGGTGGTGTGGTCAGAGCATTTGCCGGTAAAGACTGAGGCAAAGAAGTCATTAAGAACCTCAGCCTTCTCCAAATCCAGGGTAGCCAGTTCTCCCAATAGCTTCTGGAGAGGGCCCACGGTGTCCCTAACCTGTCTTTTATTGGCAATGTACCTATAAAATCCCTTCCTGTTATTCTTAACATCCCTAGCCAAGTTTAATTCTAAGTGGGCCTTAGCTTTCCCAACCTGGTCCCTAGTTTCCCGGACAACATCCCTGTATTCTTCCCAGGTCGCCTGACCTTGCTTCCACTTTTTATAAGCCTCTTTTTTCCTTCAAATTTTGCTCAGCAGGTCCTTATCCATCCAAGGAGGTCTCCTGGCCCTCCTGCTAAACTTCCTTCTAGTTGGGATGCATCGCTCCCGAGCTTGCAGCAGGTGAGCCTCGAATATCAACCAACAGTCTTGGGCCCCCCTGCCCTCTAGGGCTGTATCCCATGGAACCTTACTGAGCAGGTTCCTGAAGAGGCCAAAGTCTGCTCTCTTGAAGTCCAGGGCAGTGAGCTTGCTGCACGCCCTTCTCACTGTCCTGAGGATCTCTAACTCGACCGTCTCATGACCGTTGCAATCAAGGCTGCCCTGGAGTGTCACATTCCCAACCAGCCCTTCCTTGTTGGTGAGGACGAGGTCAAGCATGGCACCTCTCCTTGTCGGCTCTATTACTTGCAGAAGGAAGTTGTCTTCCACGCAATCGAGGAACCTTCTGGATTGCTTGTGCCGGGCCGTACCATCCCTCCAACAGATATCAGGGTGGTTGAAGTCTCCCATGAGAACAAGGGCCTGCGAGCGTGAGGCTGCTCCTATCTGCCTATGGAGCGCTTCGTCCAGCAAGTCCCCTTGGTCAGGTGGTCTGTAACAGATCCCCACAATAATATCACCCATCGCTGTTCTCCCTTTAGCCCTGACCCACAAACTCTCTGTCGACTGCTCACCTGTCCCCAGACAGAGTTCCATACTCTCTAGCCTATCCCTAACATAAATAGCAACTCCCCCTCCCCGTCTGCTGGGCCTGTCTTTCTTAAAGAGCCGGTAACCTTCCATTACAACACACCAGTCATAGGTGGCATCCCACCATGTTTCTGTGATGCCTATGATATCATACCCCCGTAGATGTGCACACATCTCTAATTCCTCTTGTTTGTTCCCCATACTACGGGCATTTGTGTAGAGGCATTTGAGCCGAGATCCCATTGAAGCCGGCTCATTGGCTGGAGCAGCTGGAATATTCCTACATTGCTCCAAACGTTTACTGTAGGTGCTGCCAACCGACTGGGTGTGTTGGGATGGAATGATGCCCCCCTCCCCCAACACATCTAGTTTAAAGCATCCTTGACCAGTCTGGCAAGCCTCCTACCAAATCCACTCTTCCCCTTCTTTGTCAGACCAGCTCCACCAGCCCCCAGTAGACCTGGCCTACTATATTGAGTCCCATATTCAAGGTACCCAAACCCCTGACTATAACACCACCCTTCTAACCATTTATTAACCTGGCCAATCCTCCTAGCCTTTTCAAGGTCATGCCCTGTGTCCCGGAGAATTGATGAAGAGACAATCTGTGCTCCAGAGCCCCTAACCACCTCTCCCAGAGCTCTGTAGTCCTTCTTTATGGTCTCCGGGCTACTGCTATCTATATCAGTAGCACCCACATGGATCACTAGGGTGGTTAATAGTCAGTGGGACCGACTAGAGCAGGCAGCTTCTCGGCCGCATCCCTGATCCGAGCCCCTGGTAGGCAACACACCTCCCTTGAGCCTGGGTCAGGCCGGCAGATGGGTGCCTCTGTGCCTTTCAGATTAGAGTCCCCGACTACTACGGCCCGCTGCTTTTTCCTGGCAGCACCAGTAGTGACCTTCTTTACCAGTGCACCAGCTGGTTGCGCCTGGTGGGAGCGCTGTTGCTCATCAGCCCCCTGCAGGATAGCAAAGCGGTTCTGGGTGGGGACAACAGACGTAGGAGGAAGCCCCTTGCTTTTAATTACCCTCTTCCTCCTTTTTTTGTTGTTTTTTTTTCTGTTACCTTTTCCCAGCTTCCTGGGTTAGCAGCCTCCTTTCCTGCATGTGCAACAGTAGACACTCGAGGGCTCGGAACAGGCTGGTCCCAGAGCAAGCAGTGCTGCTCCCCCTCAGCTTCCCTGACACCTTTCAGCCTGCTAACAGCTTCCTGCAGTTCAGCCACCTGCTCAGGAGGACCTCCACCAGGGAGCGCAGAGTGCAGCCCTGCCCATTGCTCACCCTTCCCTCAGGACAGCAATGCAGGCACTCTCTACACCCCAAGCTCTGCACTACAGCCTCCCTTCCCGTCGGCTCCGTCTGGGTGCCTACGCTGGCCACCACCAGCGCAACCAGAGCAGAGCTCCCAGACCGAGCCTTGCCTGTACGGCGAGCGTTCACCATCCCGCTCACCACCCCGCTCGCCTGCCCGCGCGAACTGCCATGCAAACTGCCTTGAGCCCGCCCTGTTTGCCCGCCCTGTTCGCCGCGCTCTGGGTCGCTCGTGCTCCCTGGGGCAGGTTTTTAAGCAGTCAGGTCTGCTGCTGGTCCTCCTGGCACCGCCCCCTCTGAGTCAGCCGCTCGCCTCCACGGAGCTGCAGGCTCCTGGGCAGGCCTTGCTGAGGACTTGAGGCTCCCTTGGGGCAAGTTGCTGCTCCGAAGTGAAGCTCGCAGACACCGAGCCTCACCCCCACCCACCCTCCCCCGATCAGGCTCTGCAGGCCTCCCCTCATGAGACAGTCACCTCAGCAATGGGCCGGAAAATAAACAGGTATATGCTAAAACCAGTAAATGCTAAATGATGGTGATTTGACATTGTGAAAAATCCCTTGTTCTTCCTCCTGCTTGTGTCTTCTGTTGTGCCCCCTCTAAATAACAATGGTTTTATCGACAAACTTTTTGTTAACTACTTGTTCAGTACCTATGGAAAGGTGTAATGTTTCTCAAAACCCTGGCCATGCTTTCCTGTTTGATCTCTACTGTTGATAAGCAGTACATTGTAACTAGAATTCTATCACCCAGCTAGACCTGAACTGATGAATGTGCTTTCTTAATGGGAAGAGATGGAAGGAAAATAGCTGGAAGCTTTCTTTTACCATGTACATGTACTTTACATGAATTTGCCTAAGATCTCTCTCAATCACCCTATATGCATCTTTCTCTTCATAGGAGAACTTATGTCTTCAATCACTTGATGTATTATGCTCCTACCTTCCTAGCACTTTGCCATTGGCATTATGATAGAGAGTGATTCTGTTTCTCATAGCACAAAACTTTGCCCATGGCTGAAAACTTGTAATTTTGCCCCTCATATCATTTCTACAGCATGTATGCTGGCTATGACGGATGCCTTCCTGGTCACTTTGCCTCCTGAGTGTCTTTTATCTTCTATGTGTGCTCGAAACTAATGGCTGTTATTATTTTGATCTCTTCTCCTGTATAGTTCTGCTGGCCTTCCTCTTTAGAAGAGGACCTCAAGGATTTAGAAGAATATCTCAAGGATCACTTTATCAAGCTCTCAGGAATTGAGTCACATCTGCTTCCCAGAATCCATTAGGCATTCTCTAGGGTTTTTCAAGTTACAGCCAGACATCAGTTTTTAGTTACATCATAGAAAAAGTATTTTTCACTCATTACTTGCTTTGAGATAGCATCCAAACTGACCAACCAAACAAGCAAACAAACAAACAAACAGAAAAAAAACAACAACAACAACAACAACAAAAACCAACCAACCAACCAACCAAAAAAAAAAAAAAAAAAAAAAAAAAAACAAAAAAAAAAACAAAAAAAACCCCACACCTGTCTCTTTGGAATTTTTTTAAGTTTTTCAACATAAAATCGCTGTGCTTATCAACATCCTTTAGCATCTACATACAACGTTTAGCGTATAATTTGCAGATGACATCAAGTAGGCTAGGAGACTGCTGAAGGGTAGGAAGGCTCTGCAGAGGGACCTGGACAGGTTGGATCACTGAGCTGTGGCCAGTGTCATGAAGTTCAAAAAAGCAAACTGCCAGGTTCTGCATTTGGGCCACAATCACCCCATGCAATGCTCCAGACTTGGGGAAAAGCAGCTGGAAAGCTGCTCTGCTGAAAAGGACCTGGGGGTGCTGATTGACAGCTGAACATGGGCCGGCTTGTGCCCAGGCAGCCCAGAAAGCCAACTACATCCTGGCCTCTATCAGCAATGACATTACCAGCAGGATCAGGGCAGTGATCTTTGCCCTGTACTTGACACTGGTGAGGCAGCACCTTAGATCCTGTGTTCATCCAGGCCCATCACTACAAGAAAGACATTGAAGTTTGGGAACAGGTCCAGAGAAGAGCAGCAAAGCTGGTGAAGGCTCTGGAGCACAAGTGTGATGAGGAATGACTGAGGGAACTGGGGTTGTTTAGTCTGGAGAAGAGGAGGCGTAGAGGGGACCTTGTCACTCTACACCTACCTGAAAGGAGGCTGTAGTGAGTTGGGGGTCGCTCTCTTCTACCAAGTAACAAACAATAGCACAAAAGGTAACAGCCTCAAGCTGCACCAGGGAAGGTTGAGATTGGATATTAGGAAAAATTTCTTCACAGAAAGGGTGATCAGGCATTGGAACAGGCTGCCCAGGGAAGCGATGGAATCACCATCCCTGAAAGTGTTCAAAAACTGTGTAGATGAGGCCCTCAGTTATATGATTTAGTGGTGGTTTTAGCGGTCCTGGAGTAATGACTAGAATCATAGAATCATAGAATAGTAAGGGTTGGAAAGGACCTCAAGATCATCGAGTTTCAACCCCCCCGACACGGGCAGGGACACCTCCCACTAAACCATGCCATCCAAGGCTATGTCCAACCCCACCTTGAACGCCGCCAGGGATGAAGCATTCACAACTTCCCTGGGCAACCCATTCCAGGGCCCCACCACCCTCACAGTAAAGAATTTCTTCCTCAGATCCAATCTAAACCTCCCCTGTTTAAGTTTAAACCCATTACCCCTTGTCCTCTCACAACAGTCCCTCATGAAGAGTCCCTCCCCAGCATCCCTATAGGCTAGACTTAATGATCTTTTCAAACCTTGCTGATTCCATGTTTCTATCTCTTTTGGTCATGACTCTTCACAATAGAGTTCATTGAATCCCTGTTTTGCTTGAAATAAAATGGAAAAGGCAGTGAAACAAAAGGGTTTGAGGAGGGCTTTTGTTCTGATTGGTTTGGGATTTAAAAAAAAAGCAACTAACTCTAAGTATCAGTTTATATAGAATTCTGCTGCTTTCATACATACAAAACATGTATTAACAAGTCAGCATTCAGTCCAACTTTATCCAGGCTGTTACACTTTCTTCTTGAGAATCTCATCAGACTGATCATTTCTGTTATACTTTTTATTTTCTGCTGAATCAACAGAAGAAAAAATATTTTTAAAACTAACTTTACACGTGGTTTGGGAAAACACTCATCAGGACTTTGAATCTACAGCTGGTCTTTGCACCACTTGTGAAAAGATAATGTGAGGCATATCTTCCAAACTCATCTATTTTGTGAGTTCTTCTCCTCGTTGTGAATTCTATTATAGCTATGTTAATGAAAGTAGAGAAGGAAATAAAGGAAAGAGGAATTAAGAAAGAAAAGTAATGTAAATATTCCCCATAAACAACACAGTCATATGAATGCATAGGTCATGTTAGTTTGATTTTTCAAAAAGATCTACAGATATGAAATTATGTTTTGAATATTAATACAACTGAAAGGAGCAAATCAAGAGTGGCTATGTTCCAAGTCTGTCTGTAACACCTCAAGCCTTTTTATTAATTTCATATAAAGCATTCCAGATCTCTAGGTATTTATGATATTTCACTATATATATTTATACAACTTGTGTGACACGAGACTGTTTCTGAAACAGCACATTCCTCTTTAAAATAAAGGGACATTGTTCAAAACTGGGACTTTTTTCAAAATTTATTAAATGAGTTAAAACATTACTTTACTGAAACTTCATATCCAAAATTACATACTGCATGCCATGCTTAAGATTTTGAACGTTATTTAAAATTCCCCTTCACATTGATAGATAAACTATCAGCTATATAAAGAAAGATTTTAAGAATTGAGAATGAACACCTTTAAGTATTTTTGTGAATAAGACATTGTCACTGCCTTTAGTAGAGCTAGATATCAAAATTTTGACTCATTCATAGAAGAACAGAACTTTGACCATTAGCAAATTTTTGCCAGCATCTACAAACCTCATCTATTCTTAGACGTGAGGTAAACTTGAAAGTGAGAGGACTAATCCTATGAAATTCATCTGGTTGAATATCCAGTAGTGAACTAAAATGAATCTGCTGATATTTTTATTCTAGTACTGCTTTAAAGATAATTGGGAGAATAAATCTGAGTCAGTCAAAGGTTTTTTTTCAGTAAATTTAAGCATAACCTCTTAGAAGACTTTACAGGAAAATTTCATCTTTGAATATTGGCAATTACTTTCTTACAAATTTCCACAAAACTTTTGCTGATCAGTATAATATTCCTCATAAATAATGAATGAGTCATATTGGTTACTGTAAGGGGGACAGTTACTGATAAAAGTTGGTAGAAAGGTACTGGCATGCATTTTACCTGCATCTTTTTCCATGATGCCAAGCCTCAACATACTATAAATGGGCAATCTTATTATCTGATATTGCAGATTCTTTGCATCTTTTATATCGATTCATACTTTTCAACTATTTAAATAAATTCATACGAGTACATGTAAATCTCATGTGACTTTCACCATCAAGAATATTGCCACTGCACATTTTTTCAGTGTATTTAATTGTTACATTATAAAAAAATACCAGAGAAAACAATATAATCAACCATAAGGACTTTAAAATTTTTTTTTTGTAGTCTAGTCAAATTACTCCTAACCAAAAAAAAATAACAAAATATAGCGTACTGAATATTTTACCCCATTTTATATCACTCAAAAAAATAACAAAAATAATGTAAAATATTTTACTATAATCTGGTAAAAATAAAATAAAATTAGTCATCCCTGTACTTTGGCAGTTTCAAGTGAATTTGAAAAGCAATCTATACGCTTCATAATTAATGTCCATGTGGCTTCTAAGTAACTTATGCAGCCTTTTCAGTGGAAATAAGCAAACATCATTGAACATGCATTTAGTTTATTTTAAGGTTAGCCTTTTCATTAAAAAACATTTGCTAGGGGCTATAAAATAAAATGCTAATCCATTTATAATGAAAAGAGTAACCTTTCAAATAAAAACTGTGTTTGCAGTAGTTTTGAAGAATAAAGGAGCAGTTAATTGTTTGCTATAAATACATAACGTACATATGTTGACATAAGATATATACTAAAATCAAAATCATAGAATCATAGAATCATAGAATAGTAAGGGTTGGAAAGGTCCTCAAGATCATCGAGTTCCAACCGCCCTGCCATGGGCAGGGACACCTCCCACTAAACCATGCCATCCAAGGCTATGTCTAACCCCACCTTGAACGCCGCCAGCGATGGAGCATTCACAACTTCCCTGGGCAATCCATTCCAGTGTCTCACCATCCTCACAGTAAAGAATTTCTTCCTCATATCCAATCTAAACCTCCCCTGTTTAAGTTTAAACCCATTACCCCTTGTCCTCTCACCACAGTCCCTCATGAAGAGTCCCTCCCCACCATCCCTATAGGCCTACCTTTACCATAGCACCATTCATGCATTTTGGATAAGGGAAATTCAGAGGATAAATATTTAGAAAAGCTCACTCTCCTGTCGCACTCAGAGGCTCCAGGCAAAGTTACCAACTCCCTTTGGAATTACCAGTGGAGAGGGGGGGGGCAAACTTTTTGCTTGAACAAACTGCAGACTTCCTCTGCACCTGCTTTTGGAAATTCTGACTGTCATGCCATTACCCTGGGTAGTATTTTTCCCCCACTGGATTTTTTCCCCATGCTGAATTTGCCCAAACTCCTCAGAAATAAGATTCTACTCCCTCTGATACAGAAGCTCATAATCCAATCTTAAAGATATTTAATATATTTTATCAAGTACATGATTTTATTTCGCATGTAAAATTTACATCAAATAATAAATTGTAGTTTACAAGTCACTATCATATTTTCCAATGACTGTTTAGCTGCAGAGATGACAAGTTATTCCTTCATCATTTAAAAATGGCTGTGTTACCTTTCTGATTAAGAGAACATTGCTAAATACAAGGTTACTTCAGTCTTAGAGTAAAAAGGGAATCTACTTTCAACTTTTTATAAGCAGCTTCTATTTTGCTCTAATAGCAAAAGTAGAAAGAAAGACTTGGCCTATTCTGATATATTCTGTGGTTTGCAAATATAGCCCTACACGTTCAGCAGCATTCAGCAGAGTTCAGGGGAAACTCAAATTTTTTAAGCACACAATAGTATAATTTATTTCCATAATTAGATGCAGAGTTGTCTCTGGCAACCTTCAAGTGTTGAAGTGATTTCATTTATTATTACTGAAATTTTTATTCTATGTCATGTCTTCTATAGGAAAACAAAAGCATGCAGCATCACATAAGCTCCTGTGATTAGTAAGGAAAAAATTACTAGGAGGAGTGAAAAAACCCAACCAGCAAACCCAAACTCACATTACTTAGATTGATTTAATGACTTACTGGGAGCCGAAAAGGGAATATTTAACAAAGATCCCTTTGAGAAATTCAAGCTACAACTTCACACACAGAAACCTAATAAATATCAAAGCTGGATAAAAACTTTTGGATATGATCTTGGACTTCAGAAATCTGTGTTTCAGAGCATAGAGCATCTAACTGCTTACCAATTACATTGACAGTTTCCGTATGGTAGAAAAGTTGATCAACATGTGAAAAAGTGAATTAGGGCTTGTACTTGCATCACTGCAAGAAATGGAAGTTTGGTAGTGAAATGGCTACAAAGATTTCTGGAAACAGGTGCTGCTCTTTACCGGTGCCTCCTTCTATTGATACAAACAATTATCAAAAGCACATAGAGTTGATACACATGAGTTTGAGTCTGGCATATTATCTGGGGAGAACTGTGATAAAGGAAACTAGAAACAAGTAATTCTAGATAAATTAATACCTACCAAGACCTTTGCTTTTGTGGTATCTAGCTGCTAGTTTTAAAACAATGATAATTTTTTTTCCCAAAAATATTCTGAAAAAGACTCTTTTGTCACTACGTGATAAAAATAATGAATTTGTTGCAACTTGTAACAATAGCAGAAAAAAAAAAAAAAGTCACTTTCGCAGTTTTTCATGAGATGTTTAAAGGAGTGTGGCTGCCTGGGGTATAAGTGTGCCCAAGGATGCCAAAGCACCTGAAACTGCAGATGTTCCTTGTTTCTATTTCCTTGTTACTGCTTTCCACTGCCATGACCCAGAACAAATCTTGCTCACATTTCTAAGCAAATACCAAGAGACTGTGTGTTTGTGTCAGTATGCAAAAGACACTGTGCTCAAGAGTAGGCTATATTTAACCAGACAAAACTGATCTTGCTGTGTCTTCCTTATGCTATTCTAATGTGTTGACTTACAATTCACTGATGGGCAGTCTGGAGTATCCTTTTTTCAAAATAGAAATAGAAAGAGGAAATTTGCTGGAACATACCTTTCATTAAAGCATTCAGCAACATTATAACACTAAGAAAATAAAAGCACTATGTAGTACTGATGGAAACATATGATCTGCTGTCATCACCTTTTATGAACATGCATCACTGCGGTATGTTGGTATTCATCTACCCTCTTCCATCCTGCACATGCTGCTGAAGGTGTATCTTTTTAGTGAGAATGCCTGTTTTGTCTTTCACAATTAAAGTGACATTTTTACACTTGCACTTTACAACATTGGCTTTAGTCAAGTTGCTTATTTTAGTAAAAATATCTTTCTGCTTACTTTATTCCCTGAGCACTGAGAATGGCATTTTACAGTTTCTCTGTGTACTGTCTGAGGAAATGAAGGATTTGTTAAACACGAATCTGAGACCAGTAAAAAGGCACAAAAAGTTCACTGTTTCCCAATTAAAATGAGTTTGCTTCAAGTCAATATTCCTTCCGTTGTAGATTTACTGTATGCTACCTGCTAGTATTTACATAATATATAGTAACTGCTAAGAGACATGTTGAAAATATACCATTAGCATTATTTACTCCAGGAATTCAAGCACAGAAACCAAAAAATATCATGAATTTTTAATATTTTTCATAAGACAATGACTTTCTTTTTGCTTCAGTTTCAAACATGGCAAAGAGAAGGTCATCGAGCTGAAATATTTCTTGTATACAGTCAAAGCCTGATCCAAGTCTTTACAGAAGTAAAAGTCCCATTGACTTATGTTAAATGTAACACTTTTCTTACAAGAGAACTACAAATTCAAGCACTAATTAGGTCCCTGGACGGAGTCTCAAAAGCACTGGTAAGTGAACCTAGGAAGCACTGATACTATGCAATCTAAACACTATAAATATGGTAGCAACAAAACTGAATACAGCAAACTTCACAGCCAAATCCTGTGAATCCATATTAATGTAAATGGCCTTACTCATACTCTGTTAAAAATGCAGGAATAGTTAAAGAGATTGCAGATTAGATCTTTATTCTGAACAAACTTAGCCTTTTCAATTTCCCTAAATTTAACACATGGATGTGTTCTTCTCAAATGCGCTTTACAAGGATCTGAAAATGGCTCCTTTGCAAATTATATTTGACTTATGAGTAGCAGTCTGCCACTTCCTCCCACAGGCACATATATATACGTATATATGCTCCCTTTTTTTTATTTCCCCCCACAGGTTGGGTTTTTGTTGCTTCCAGTCTTTTATTTATATTTTATAATTGGTAATACATTAATTACTATAGCTGTATTTTAATCTTACATTTATTATTTCTTATACCATTTCTGCTCACTGCACTTCTGTATTCATATCTACAATTGAACCACGCAAACAAATTGTTACTGTCACATAAGCATGCCAGGCAGCATTGTGCACTCTGTTATTTCTCAACCCAAAACATTACAAAAAGCATCAGAAATCTAAACTACAGTAAGGTGTCAGCTGCTTTTCCTGATGGGGGAACCATAAAATACTACCACAACTCAATCCCTCAAAAACGACTGAGGGATTGAATATTCTGCCATCTACATTTTATATTGTTTATTTTCCGAGTGAAGTCTCTATCAGTTTTTACCTATCACAGATGCACAAAAAGTATTTCCCCTTATTTATGAATAAATTTGCTTTTCAGTACTCTTCTCATGTTTATTTGCCTAATCAACATCACATGAAAGAAGACTTAATCCAAAATGACTGCTTTTAACATTTTTTTTAATTGTTTTTTTAGTGTTACTTTCCATGATACGGATACAATTTCCGAATTTTCAAAAGATGCTTTAAAATGAGTGTCAAATAATTAGAGCTGTCCAGAGTTTTTCAAAGGTGGAGAGTAAATGCAAGAAAGCTTAAGGAAAAAACAAAACAAAACAAAAAAAACAAAAACAAACAAAAAAAATTACAGAGCAATTCATATTTTGAGTACTTATGCTTGCCCTTAGTCTGTTTATGTTTTGCCAACTTGAGAGTAAAAATACAAAGAGGGCTTCAGGAACGGCTATGGGATCTTTTGCAGAAAGGCAGCCTGACCTGGGGAACTGGCAGGTGCAGATGAGTAACAGGTTGGTAGTGGCACCAAGGGATCCCTAGTCCCAGCACCTTGCCAGGAGCTGCAGCAGCCAGTAGGTCAGAGTGGGTATGGATGAACATAACCAGCCCAGAGAGACTGTAAGGAAAGAGAAGCAGGAGATCCATGTGCAAACAGGGGTAGCAAACCCAGCACTGCCAAGGCCACTACACAGGACTCTGCAGATTAAACAGATCTAGCATGGCAAACACTGATGATAAGTTTATGAATCAGCCTGGGGACTCTATGGGTCATTCAGGAGATGAACTGGAATAACAGAAGTTGGTCTCTGCACCAGTTTTCTTTGTCAGGGTAAATCCTGCTCAGGCAAGGGGAAATTCTCAAAGTGTCTGAATTAGTTATTTGCATTTTCTTGCATGTATTATGATACAATTGAGTGCATACAGTCCTCATCAAAATATTTAGAATATGGTTAACACCTTTTTGTCTTTGGTAACTGTGTATTAGTTGAATGTATTGGAAGGCTAATGATGTGTTAGAAAATCCTGGTCAGCTTTCTTGTCAACATTTCATAACCAATCCAGATTATGTGAATATCTGAGCATCCTAGAAAAGGTGCAAGTACAGCACTGAACAGTGACAGTGTTTCAGTACCTGCTACAAATATTTAGCATACAAAACAGATATTGTACTATCCATAATAGAATTATTGGCAAGGTTTGCTAAATAAAGTTGCTGCTTTTATCATATAGATAACTTGCATATTTATGAAAATTTTACTAGAATGCTTTTAAATCTTGCTTTTAAATGGCACAAACAAAAGAAAAAATCACATAACTAGTTTCAAACCCTCGGGGTGGTTCAGAATATTCTGAACTTTCTAGATGTGCTAAACTAAATTATGGCAGGAAGATGACACAATATTCAGCATAATTATTCCAGGAACTTACACATGTTGCTTTGAAGGAAAACACTTTATAATTTTGAACTCAGTCTGAGTTACAAACTGAAGATGGCATGAAAGCAGCCCAATCAATACTCCTGGTATAAAGGCATTATTGCACTTTAGTGGTAGAAATACATAAAAGCGTATAGAGAAATTATTATTTTTCTCTTACAGAGACATATGATTTCTGTCATTCAGTTTCAGTACCCATTTTCAGCCTTCCTGTAAAGCACCAGTTTCCAGATGATACAGTAGCTGGTCTTATTATCATTGTCAATAGTTCCATTTGGCAGTAGACAGCTAATTCTTTTCATGTGCTAATGATTGATCAGACAAGTCTATTTACTAATGTATCAGAATACATTAGAAATATAGGTAATGAGGGACAGAATATCAATTCATTTATAAATGAACTGCACTTACATTAGATAAGTATTGACTCAAGTCAAAGAATAAAGTAGAAAATGTAATATACATGGAAATCATTACAATGAATTAAAAGAGAATTTTAAAATGTCTTGAAACATGATTCTATTGATGCTTCTGCAAGCCAAACAGGATGTCACAATTGGGTTTTCCAATGCAGACAACACAAAACATCCCCCACAACCACAGTACCTACAGCAGTACACATTTTGATAAAACAGTACAAATACTATGTTTGCACTTCAGAACTATAAGCTCCAGCACCAAGTCTGTGCAGGTAGATAAATATATGTATACCATCAACATTAAGGGGATTAAAATGAGATGCATGCTTCAGTGGAATATCCCGACCACTAGGAAATTAACAGTGCTTTTGGAACAATCTTCAGAATGATAAAACCTGGTTTGCCCACCTTTTTTAGCAGTTGTAAGAAATGTTGAATAGACATCTAGGTGAAATACTTGTGAGACAAATGCCAACTTGGAGCAGCTGATCAGAAGTTTTGTGTTACTGACACATTACTTCGGCAGAGTACACTGGTGTCCCCTTGTCTGCCTAGCAGAATTACACTGGTATTTGAAACTGCTGTCATCTATTAATTGCCAGTTTAAGAAAACAAATCTTATTTACTGTGATTATTCTGTAGCTGTTATTTATTACCAACTTATCGTATTTCCCAGAGGATACATTAAGTTGGTATTTTTTGAGATCTGGCACAGTTAGTATACAATACTACCTATTCTTAGCTCTACACAAAATATTTCTGCTTAATTTACTGCATCTATTCCTACTACTTTCTTTTCGCTCGTAAATGCTGTCTCTCAAAACTGATATTTCTCAGTGAGAACAGACAAGCACTAGAAAGCAGGGAGGAGTCCAACATGGGACCAGTTTAAAACGTTAAAAGCTTGAAGCAGAATCCAAATGTTCAAATGCAGTTTCCAGACAAGCTCCTTTTATTTCTTAGAGGTAAATATTCTAAATAACGGAGGTTGAGATTCAAGAAAACTTTTTATTACAAATTTGAAAACTGCAACTAGTTTAACAGTCCCAGCCATGTATCTGCAGTATTGTGGTATTTGAATGCTGCTACATCCATTATTAATATGCATAGGAATATTAGTTTGCATAAAGAGTTGCAGAGTTTGATCACAAAGACACGAGTGAAATCACTCAGGCTATGTTTGCACCTGGGCCTTCCATTTAAGAATTTAGAGCTTTATATTAGATATTGTAAGACTATCTGAAGGCCAATATTTGAAAGCTTCATTACAGTCCTTTGCTAGTTACATATAAGCTCTATGTTTAATCTTTTAATGCTTTATCCAATGAATGTAACAGCTCAAAGTGCAAATGGAATTTTGCCAAAACTAATATGTAGAATTAAGGCAGAGGAACATCTTTGGAAAACAACAGCAAGAAAAGCAACAAAATCATGTGAATCATAGCATTTAAATTAAAAAAAAAAAAAAAAAAAAGAAAAAAGAAAAAGGAAAAAACTTCCATCAAACTTATTTCATCACCACTCAAAAGCTGGAATAAAGCTAGACATTAGAAACTTTCTTTGAATCCTGACATGAAAGACATTCAATGAATTAACAAATTAAGAAAAATTAATTTGAGTTTCCATGCAAACAGGTACACAAGATAATAGTTCAAATGTCTGGCTGACTTACTGTGCCCTATTACTCTGTGACCGACAGCGTGAGAATTTTTCCTGTTGAGAGCAAAGTAAAACACACGCCTGAAGTGTGTTCCCCTGAGGTCTTCTGGAATAACTCCACACCATGGCTGGTATATTGGGTTAAACAGCCCAATTTAAACTTACAGCACTAGCTCCTTTTTAGTTCTGTTTTTGTAACAGAGCAGGTATAAAGATCTTTAATGCTTAGATCCACTTATAACACCATGAAAAATGCACTGTGAAATGTCAGCATGCGGACTGAATGTGAGTGGCCTCAGCATGTATGAAAATACAGACACAAGGTTAATGAGAACACCAATATCTAATCAATCTTACATAACTTCTTTCAGACAGTTTCTCATTTAAAACTGTCTTGAAATTCTATCTAAATGTATGTGGACCAAAAGCACAACTGAAACCAGAATCCAGAGACAACTTAAAAGGATATTTGACTTGATAGCATGGTGATTAAAGAAAACCGAATTAATGCCAGCTCTGTTCATGCACACAGATAAACATGAAGGCTGCTCAACTTTGTTCCAAATAAATAATTTGCTGGGTACCCTCAGGAGAGCCCTATGGAGGATAAACTGACCTTTGTTAAAAATGTAACAATTTTCACAGTACTGCTTTAATCACTGGTAAAATTTTCAGAATTTGACAACCTTTTCTATTCCCCTGGTAAAAGCTCTTCTTCAAGAATGTCTAATGCTGCTTCTTACTTGGTGTTCAATAGAAACCAGTCTATAACACAATGTACTCCCTTTATGTGATGTTTAGATATGAGATTGATCTCAGAGGACACCCTGGAGTTCTGAAAGTAGGATTATTGGATTTTGTGGCTTTCTCAGATGTCAGAGATCTTTAAACAGTGTCTTGCAAAGTTGTTACATCCCAACTGTCTGAGAACAGCTTATGAACTCATCAGAGAAGAAAGTCTCCATGTTAATTAGACTTTAAGGGAGAGATGCAGGTTCCCATCCCATCAAATTAAATACAAGGACTTTCACATACTACAAAATTATTTACTTAATCAGTAGACTTTTAAAAAAGATGGGGTATTGACATAAGAAAGCATGCAGAGTTCAGAGCACTTGAAATACAAAAGGTGCCATTAATGCAGCTAGCACAGATTTAGAAGCCATATGTTTCAGTTGTACTCTTACCCTGAAAATGTACTGGGCAATTGCTGAATTAAATTTAATTTATTTATTAGAATCTTTAAATAGCTTTATTCATCCTCTTCTGGATACACAAGCTTGAATGGACAGGAAGTGTCATTCTGCTATTTCTGCCATTTGCTGTATGACTGCTGGAAATATATGAACTCTTTGAATTAATTTCAGTTTGTGTTGAATATAAAAAAAAAGGCAGGCGGTGTGAATGTTTAGCTTGAGTGAAAAAAACTTTACTCCTTAAGCCAAGATAGGTAGACAAAATTATTCCTATTTTATGGAGGACATGAGCATTCGATATTTTGTTACATTCCAGTTAAAAAAAAAAAAAAAAAAAAAAAAAATCATTTCATACTTGCTTGGGAAAGGGATTTAAAGCTCCCTGATAAGCTTATAATGAGTTAGGACCCTAAAAGCACTCAATGAATGCAGAAAAGATAACACTTCAACAGCTTCAACTCTGACTTGCATATCTGGTACTTCCCACCATTCCTAAGGTCTGCGACATCCCATTCGGGTAGTCTGGCAAGGGGTCCAGTGTCCATGGAGAGCCTGGCTTTCTCTTTGCCAGCCTTCCAGATCTCCAATTTGACAGAAATTGAATTATTTAATTGTAATCAACCACAGAATATTTTTACATTAACATTTATCAATTCCATCTTTATGGACTTAAAACCATTCTCCTCCATGTTTTCTGGTGCTTCAGCACTGGTTTCCAAGGGGTCAGTTCTGGCAAAAATCACAATCCTGATTTCTAAGGTTAAAGATTTCAAGCTTGATGACAGAAATGAGTATCTGGATTCAGGCAACTTTCTGTCATCCAGGTTAGCAGTGTGAAAAGACTTGTGATAGCTTTTTTCTTAAAAGCCTTATTTTTTTACTGAGATTCGTTAAGGCAGTTTTGAAGACTTTCACAGGGACCTTCGTATTACTTCTACCTATAGCATACACAGACATACTATACAATATTTGCAGAATTTGAACCTTCATTCTGGGCTTAGACAGAGAAAGACAGAATTAATTTTCAATAATTTACAGAATATCTTACAGTATATTAATTTACTTAGACAAAATAGCTATTTTTAAATTATCTGATGAATAAGCTGAACCAAGAACCTGATCAAAAGCTCTTTAGAAAGGTGGCAAATTCATTCTTTGGTCTCCAGTAAATTTTTAGCTGAGTTACAGATTCATAAATTACATTGTTCTTCATATCGCAAGTGTAAACAATATGCATGTTCAGTTATTGCCCCTCTCTGTCCAAAAGATATACAATTTGTGAGGTACACTCTTTCAAAATACAAATGCTGCAGAGAAAATGACATATAATATACATAACTGTTAGTTATTTTACCACAGTAATGTAAATCCTTGTTCAAAGATATTATTATAATTTCATAGAAATAATTACCTACTCAGCTAGTAACTCTAGTTTTATGGACCACATATGTAAACTAGAAAATTAATGTTTTTCGTGTAGTTATGTGCTGTACATACACACGTAAATTGAAAGCCTACTTAACAGAACTGGTAGGAAAAAAGATTTTAAGGTGATTTAAGGAAAATTTTCATTTTCTTAGTGATTTCATGAACATTTTTATTAATGGCTATTGTGAGCTGTATGCAGAATGGGAAATGTGTTTAATTTACTTTAGATTTTTTGGCTGCTCTTTTCTATTTTACAGGTTTCTTACTCTTATCATTATTCTACTAGAAAAATCCAACATTTTTAAGTCAATTTTCTACAAAGATATAGTAAAAGTGCAGTTTAGTCACAGAATTCAGACAGTACATGGCACTACAGAGCTGTTCTGGTTACTCCCTCCCCAGAAAAAAAATAAATACTGAGCTTTCATAGCAATGAAGGAGCAAAAAAATGATTGTTCAATAGTAACAGTGCAAGTCCGGAACCTGAACCAGTTTCAATTACTTTTAAGATATTTTCATTTAAAATCAATTTTTTTCCATTATAATCATGTTGTATGGTTTGGACAAGTCTTGTAGGTTGATGTTTCCAAAGCATATATGTTAAACGACTTCACATCCAAGCATTTCAGTCACTTGTGAATGACACAATTTCGTGTTCAAAGTAGGCGTGCACAAACAAGTGGCCAAATGCAGACAAGCACACAGAAATTCTCAGATTAGCATAAATTTAGCATAAACACACAGAATAAAGTCCTGAAGATCGGGAGAGTCTCATTTCACAAGAATTTTAAAGCTCTTACAACAACTACTAATGGATCCAGAGTTAGCTGCTTTAGTCTAGCCTTTGTGACCAAGAGTGGAGGGAAGGTCTCTCCTCTTCAAGGGTATATTCAGTAGCAGAGGGCTGATAAAGTCAGAATTTCCTAGATGTCCATGCCAAGCATAATAACATTGCTACAGCAGGCAGGCGCAAGGCAAATACCAACATATCCTGTTACAAACATATTGTTAAATTCCACTTCAATGACGAAATAGGCAACTTTGCTTGCATCTTGGGATGCAGAGCAGGGCTCTGGCATTATCCAAAGTCAATTCGCACACCCCTCTCAGGATAAATCACTTTGCAATAAAGAGTAATATTATCATTTTGACACGCTTGCAGAGGAACAGGCTTCAGCCAGTAAGAACCATGTTTTCCCCACTAGAAAAGTGGCTTTGACGACACAAGCCTCAAAAGGAAAATTCAAGAAGAAGCCATAACATAACAAGGCAGGTATGAAAACATGCAACTGCAAGAAACAATGGAAAAAGGAGAGGTCAGTCCTTGGAGGACTCAGGGAAGGGAACCAGGAAGCAAAATATTTTCGTTTCTATACTGAGGGTAACAAAACCTTCAGAGGGGGTGGAAAGGCCTCCGGAAAGTCCTGCCAAGTAAGACAGAGGAGGCAGAGCCTGCAATTCACTCTCCTTGTACAGCACTACTGCTGGTACCAAATGCTCCCAATGCTCACAGGCAAAATAAGTAAAATATATGCAATTGTAAGAATATAGTCTACATGTAGCCAGATAGCCCCTCTTTCCTTTTTGGAAATCTCAAACCCCACCCATGGCAGTCTTCTGCTGGAGCTTCAGGAAGAGAAAACACCTTTTAGTTATTTATTGTAACAGGTAATCATAATTCAAATAAATCCACCTTTTTTTAGCTCTTCTTTGCTGCATGGTATTTGCTAGTTAGTGTTCAAGCTTTTCTTTCTGGTGTTTTACGAGTCTTTTTTTTCTTCCTCTTAACTTCAGTCTTGTGCAGTATTCTAATAGCCTGCACTGAACAGATAACATTGTCATGAGGCTATTAAAACACATGTAATCAATTTTATTATTTTGTAGCGCTTGCTAAAGGCTTTGTTTAATGAGAGAGCTAATGATATGGGAAATGCAAGGGGTAGTGCTAGAAACTAGGAGAAAGGCACAATGTTCAAAGTTTGGAGTTTGCCTTGGAGCATTCCTTGGTTAACCAGCTACTGCGATTGATGAATGCGCCAGGCTTCCAATTGCAGTCAGGCAAAAGGAAAGTTGTTAAGTAGTGTTCATATGTCAGCTCCGATGGCCAGAATACCATACCACAAAAAGAAAATGCAATTCAGCACGACTGGCAACCATCCATCAAACAGGTCGAAAATTGAATGAACTTGCAACAAAATTATCCCCGGTTGAAAGGGAATAGCATTCCTGTGGGTTGCAGTAAGACACTTCAACAGTTCACTTGCTCATAGCACATGGCAACTGTGGCCCTTCATTCCAGCTTCTACCACTCCCAGAGCTTTCATAAACACTTAACATTTCATAAAAGTTACAGTTTCACTCGTGATTTCTAAGCTACAAAAAACATGCAGAGAGTGTGTTGTCTCTCCTTCTCTGACATGCTTTATAAACACTGGCTATAGCAGCTGACCCAGATGCACTCCGAACTTATTTTTTCCAAATTTAAATTCTGCTCTACCTAATGCTTTGTGTTCCATTCAAGATTCAACCATAAAAAAGGGAACTGGAATATTTAGTGTCTGGTGCTATACTGTTACACCTAATTTCTTCTCTATATCACACTAAGCAAAAATAGTTCTTGGAAGTTTTAGAAAAAGTCATCAAAGAAAGTGAGGAAAAATGTCAAGAACTTGTAAATAAACAGCTGGCTTGCAACATATGTATTTTTTTCTATATTTTTCAGGTGCCACAATCTACAATCCATATCTGCCAGCCTTGTAGCATGCAGCATAATTTAACTGTAATTGATAACGTAAGGGCAGATGGAAAGAAGTGCCAGCTCCTGTTCACATCCTCTGGGGATGCTACAGAAATCAAAGCAGATGGTCCAATTGCTTCTTATTTATGTGTTGCTGCTAGCTCCTCTGCTTGCAGGATAATGGATCATTATTGCCTGCTGTGCACAAACACCAATATGCTTTTAAATCTGGTTCTCAAACCTTATGAAAAAGCACTATATTTCATATTAATTTGTGAAGCTGCACTTAGCAGGGTCCACTGATTTTAATTTATAACTTTCAAAAGAAAAAGGTTCAGCTGTGGATTATTTTTTCATAAAATAACTGACCAACTGAGATTTCTAGCAAAAGCATAGACAAGTTAGCTAATTATACATGCTTGGAGAATACAGAGTAGTTAATTATGATTTGAATGAATTACAGTAAAATGTATTTTTATTTATTGACTGGTCTTCGTCAATGAAATCTTCTTAAGAAGGTAACTTCAAATATATACCAAAAAAGATGCAGTGATGTCACTTGAATCCTTTGTTTACCTAAAGACACTCATGAATTCTCTCATAGATGCTTCTCCAAGGAGCTCAGACAGGTTATGGGACTTCCTGCACATCCAGCACATTATACAAATTACCAATGATTAAAACCCCCAGGGCTTTACCCTTGTCACTACATATATTCCGTGGAAATTTGCTGGTAAATCTTCTGGAACTCGCTGTAGTAATGTTCAGTGACTTTAAACCCTAATGTTTCACAACATGACCGATATTTATTTGCTTTGGCTACCACAGCAAATGGCAAAGTTAAGTCACTGTTTTGTAAAATGAGAAAAGAGAGACAGCTGTGGCCCTCTACTAACTCTGCCAAACAGGTTTATGACAACTCCCTTCAAAGATAATGATGTTATACTTTCTCTTTTAGCTGAGACAATACATCATCAGACAGATTTTGCAAATACTTACTCCCAGACTTCAGCTAGTAATATGTAGTTTTGGTAGGTTTAGGAAGTCTGGCAGCAAAGAGCAAACTATAAAGTGAATTTGCAATCACAAAATAACTATAGACAAGTTAACATCTCCAGCATACAGAGGTCTATAAGACAGAGCAGCTATTTTTATAAATTCTAAAAACCTGTCAATCCTTTGAAGGGACAAGATGCCAGTCAGTGCAGCCAGTGAGTAAACTGTTGAGTGAATACAGTAAGGCTCTTTCCAAGTATGCAGACCAGGAAGGAGTAAATTAAGTTTAGGTTAGCCCCCCACTTATCCTACCCTCAAGGTGAATCAGTGAGTGATTAACAGAAGAAAATGTTCAGTGCTTTATGCAGTGTTCAATTAATCCATTCATCTGCTTAGGTGATTAGATACTCCAACAGCTACAGATCATATTACACCTTTTTTTTTTTTTTTACTACCCTACCATTTTAACAAGATGTTGTGATTTGACTTTAAATAATGAAGTTTTGAGCAAAAACTATGGATTTTGATCATTTTTCCTCTATCTAGAATTTTAACACATTGTCCAAAGTCAGGAGAGGATATTACTGCTATAGAACAAATGTGTTGGTACGAAGGAATATTGAATCTTATTACACTCTCTGATCAGATGAAGTACCACTGACTGATTAAAGTCTTGGATAAACTTTGCAATCACCTTCATGTCCAAGACAAGCCCAAGATGCTCATAGCTAAACTGAATTATGTCTTGCATTCTAAAGAGCAACTTCAGATCAGTTCTGTCTGAGATATCTTATGGGTTGGTTCAGGGACCTTCTGAAACCACCAGAAATTAGTCTAGAAAAATTTGCATATATGATAAGTATTTATATAAAAGGTCTCAAAGAAATTTGGGTCTGTCCTGAAGACAGCAGGGATTTTTTCTGAGTACAATACCTGAGATCTGTAATATTACACAGAAGTCCGTGCAACTATGGATTTGAATGAAATTTACCCCATTCTCTCTACTGGAAGAGAAGATGATCATGCTGATGTACAGATTGCAGTCCCGGATCCTAGATGCACAATGAGGGATACAATCCAGTTGTATTTTTAATTAATTATCTTCCTACATCTGACTTCAGAAATTTATTTTCAAGATAAAACTGTGTTTCAAAATAGTTCAAAGGGGTTTATGCATCCTGTCTTTTGCACTTCAATTTTTTCCCAGCGGTGCTACCCCTATATCTCAGTACAGGCTTGGCAGAATTCAGGAGAGTATTCTTATATATAATCCATTGCTGCAAAATAAAATTGGCAGTTTTGTAAGTCTGCAAGGCATATTTTTTTTTCAGTTTATTATACTTCAGATAATTTATGTGCTATCTACAGAACAAACACACTCTTAGATCTTCCAGGTAGGTTCTAACGATATTAACACTAATTTTTTGTTATGGTCTCATATATAGGTTATGTAAAACAGACTATCATCTCTCAACACCTCTATACACCACAGTGACCATCTTGCCAGTGCATCCCTCTTGCAAGCAGCAATGCGTACCTTGATCAAATATTTGCATTTACACATTTCAGATCTAACCCGAATTTGAATTTTTGTTAATAATTCTAATTTACTCACATTGATATTAAACTTTTCAAAGAGAAAGGTGGTCAAATTCAGTTCAAACAGTCAACACACTAAAATGTATGTGCAAATATAATGCAATTTATGCCAGACGCCTAAGTATGTAGTAACAGTCCTAGGGAAATATAATTATACTTACTGGAACATTGTTGACAACAGCTGAGTAGCATCCTAATGAACTTCTTCTGGAGGACTTCATAGAATCATAGAATAGTTAGGGTTCAAAAGGACCTTAAGATCATCTAGTTCCAACCCCCCTGCCATGGGCAAGGACACCTCCCACTAAACCATGTCACCTAAGGCTCTGTCCAGCCTGGCCTTGAACACCACCAGCGATGGAGCATTCACAGCTTCCCTGGGCAACCCATTCCAGTGCCTCACCACCCTTACAGGAAAGAATTCCTTCCTCATATCCAGTCTAAACTTCACCTGTTTAAGTTTGAACCCATTACCCCTTAGCCTATCACTACAGTTCCTAATGAAGAGTCCCTCCCCAGCATCCTTATAGCTCCCCCTCATTATGATAATTTCACTACAGGTGAAAACTACTGTATGCAATTGCTTTCCAACCCCAGGTAGTCAGCATTTCTCAGCCCCATACAAGGCACAGGACCTGCTTGGCCTCTAGCATTACTCATGGGATCCACTGCATGCTGCAGGGAGTCCCGAAAAGGAGCTCTTAAGAAGGTTGGAGCTGTGCTTAATGAGAAAATACAGACTTTACCTGCTCTCCCTCATTCTTTCTTTTCTGCTGAACCGGCTACACCTGAGGATCCTGTTTCGGATCACTCCAGTTCCTTTTTCAACTCTTCATTGACAAGATTGCGCAGGTGCTAACAAGTTATAGTTTGATTACAATATTGCCATCTGTCTGTCCCCAGCAGGAGATTGCATTTAAATACATCCTAGTACATCTTCTGACTGGTGCCAGATGGTAGAACTCAGGTGAAGACTAAGAAAAGTCCCCTTCACCCCACTCAGCACCATTACTTGCATTACTCCCGAACCATTTTACCTCTGCAGCTGAAAACTAAGCTTAGGCTTCACTTATTGCTAGGCATGGGGACTTCTTGGTTTCTAGACTCTCTTTTGGCAAAGGCTGATGTAACAAGTCCCTGGAGCTACAACACTGGGCAGGGGGTTTACCCATGGGCAGTACATTAGCATAAGGACTGGGGATCACACCTAAGCATTCAAAGCAGAACTTAAGTGGGAATTAAGGGGTAACTACGTTGTGCTGACTCCTGGCACTTGATGGATTTTGCTCAGGGCAGATGTTCATTACACTGCTGGAAGAGTACACTACTCTTAAATTTGTTGAACAAAGATACTGGTCCTAACTCACAGTTTCTACACGGCGGCCAGTGCAACTGCACATTAGAATATTTATTACTGGTGTATATGATTGGAGGCTTACATATTTACTTAGCTGACTTTCAGCTCTTGTGTTGTTTTTTTGACACATCTTAAAGAAACCTCAGATAGAAGATGGCCTTTATAACCTCTATTATCTTCAACTTCATTATACTGTAAATCCTTGACTTTCACCTGGGTAAAAGATGTAACTCTGCTCTCCCTGATACCAGTTGAATCAGAAATACTTCGTTGTCTCCAGAGGAGTCATTCCTAAATTAATCAGAGTTGCTGAGTGGAGTTTGTCTCAAAGAGATTAAATCCTAACAGAGAAGCACTAAAACTTTTTTTTTTCTTCTCCCTAATTAGCCTCATTAATTGCCATATTAGTCCACTGGGAAAATGAAATTAAAATCAATGCTGGACATATGAGGGACAAAATAAATTTTTCTAAACACAATAAACTGCAGAGTCAGAATAATGTGACAGAGTTTGAATGTATTTACTTGTCATCTGTAATCCCAGAAATACTCAGACATCAAAAATAAAGAGTTTGATTTGAGAATCAGAGTTTTTTCTTTTTATATGGTCTTGCTATCAACAGAGCATTTGCTGGGATTTGTTGTGCTTTCAGAGGAAAATGTGGCTAGTATTTCAGGCTTAAGCAAAAGGTAAGATTCTACTTCAAACTGAAGTTGCAATTGTAAGATTTTAATGTTTCGATACCCTTTGTTCTATATGGATGATAAAAATACGTTAATAGCGTGAGGATGAGTGTACTCTGAGGGTGCAGAACCACTGTTGTTGAGAGTACAGTATGACTCCATGTTAATAGAAAATAGCTTTTTGTCAATTAGAAAAGGAAAATCTGAAATTATGGTTAGTGAAGCTGTAGGAAGACCAGCAACGTAGCTCACTTTAGACAGGACTATCAAATAGCCAAGAAGGAATTATCATGAGAGTCCAAACTTGCTGGTGCCAAAACTCTGGTCCTTCAGAGCAAACAGGAGCCTCCCAGGGCGGGGGGCATCCCAGATTTGCTGCAGAGGGACAGTGGTATCACAAATGGGCAGAGTCCAGCCTCCTCAGAGAAAAGCTTGAACCTTTAGGTGTCAGAGGTGAGAGAGGGGAAGATTGTTCAGTGGCCTGGGTCAAAACTGATCCTGCACCGTAAATGAAAAAAGGGGGCTTTGGGAAAACCTTCCCCTTCTGCAAGCCAGACCTCCCAACTGTCTTATGTGGTCTTTGCATGAATGAGAGTCTGACAAGCTCCAGCTGCATGATATAGAGTAACTTTTCATAATAGAAGAAAATTATAACTGTCAGTATGCAAGTAATTCTTCAAAATTAATAGAACTAGCAGTGTGTGTATAGTTACTCATATGATTAAATTTTCACGACATTCAGAACAATCAATTTCATGGTGCCTAAATATAAAAAACCATTAGATTCTCTAAAACTATTATTTTGAATACTTGAGAAATCAACAAAATGTTCCTTTTTATCACAAAGAAACATTTGTTTAATATGTTGAAGCAAATAGTTTTTCTTTGTCAGTGATTAGACTCTTTCTTCAGTTCTTTATGGTTAACAGAAATTTTGATTGTCAATCAAATCTTAAATCTCCATACTTGCTATCCAAACAGTCACCTAGAATTCTTCCCCTAGTCACGTTCCTGCCATAAAATAAATTAATGACACACTCAATCATTCATTTAGAACACGAAGGAATGCTCCTTAATAACAGTTTTTGTATTAACTAGCTAAATTTGAGATATAATTTAACATCTAGCTAATTAGAACAGTCACACTTATACAGTAGGTGCTAAAATAATTCTTCATAACCTCAGCTGAGACTTTCTGTAACCTGGAACACATGACAATAACTTGAGTAGGTAGATACATTACTGAGGCCAGATTCCTACGGAGAGAAAGAACAAGGCAAAATCTTTGAAGCTGTACCTAATTTTAAAAAAGAATCTCTTTTTTCCTCAGATATCTGCTAATTTTCAGAGCTGCTCTCTAGATACCTGTTGCACTCCTGTTTCACTCTTCTAGACAAGGAGAAAAGTTTCTGTGTGGTATCCTAGAAGCAGAGGAGCAAATTCTTTGATGGGAAGACACGGTTCTGATTTTTATGTAATAGTCTATAAAATCTCTCTAGTATAACATAGCATGGTATGGCCACCAAATGACCCAAAACACTTTGAAAGACATTTCTGCTCAACAACTGCAACAATTCAATAGATTTGATTCAATACTTCTCAGACTATTAACAGGACAGGGAAGCTGTAAGCTTAGTATATCCAGGTCTGACCCTGACCAAGGGGACATGCCGCATCTCACATAAAGCCGTCTATTGTTGTGTAGCTGCATAATGGGATTTTTCAGTTCCTGTCCTAGAGAATCGTCTTTTTCTAAACTGATTTCCTATCTCTCAATAGTTAATGCTGTGCTGCCTGTGCACTTTGCTAGAAAATATTTTGGGTAACCCACTACCACTTGATTTCATAATGAGTTGCAATATGAGGACAAAATCTGAGTTGTTCAACCCATTTTCAAATAAATTGTATATGAGGGAGGCAGACAGTTGTTCCATATTTACCTTTACATTACAATTGCTATATATTTACATTGCTCCATATACATGATACATATTTGCAATGTCTCTTAATGTTAACCAAAAGTCAGTTTGGTTTTACTTAATCTGCTTGCATTGTCACTGATACTCAGTGACAGCAGCTGCACCACAGGAACAGTTTTAACACCAGCTTCATTTTTTATCTCTGTGGAATGGCTTCTGTTGTGTTTGCATGAGAATTAATACTCAGTGCACAAATAACTTTAGGAACTTAAAAAACCTCCTGGAATAACCACAGTTCTGCTGATTTGGCAGCTATTACATAGTCTGAGGTATTTTTTGTTTGGTTTTTCTTTCATTTACGGACCTAGAGCTAAAGCTGTCAAACTTTCAGTTACCTAAATGCCATTGGCAATTCATATACACTCTGGGAGTTTTTGTCCTCTGACACAAGATGCCACAATTTGGCACTACCAAGCAGCTAACACCTACCAAAACAATATCCAACACAGAATTTCTCCTTATCAAAAAGAGGGAAATAGAGTAATATTTTAATTAACACTGCACCGTGATTATTAGTAAACACTTTTTTTCATTGTGCAAACCAGACATTGGTATTTCTAGGCTGATCAGACTATTTTTGCAAATCCCACAGTTTTTAAGTTTCTTTCTAAGTTACTGTACAAAATGTTTTGAAAAGCTCAAGTTCAGCTTGTGCTAGAGTTAACACTGTGGTTCTGACTAACCATTACATTCTTGAATACAAGGCAGTTTGTGGCAGGCTGTAATTTTGGCTGCAATCAGCAGAGATTTTCTCATGACTTTTAAACAGTAGGTCTGACATCAACTGATCTTTGCCTATTGGAGAACTAGAGAAAAAATAATGAAAGAGACTCATAGTCAATCAAACTTATTCTAATGAGCACTGTTTTGAAGGCATAAAGCTCTTTTGTAGCAGAAAAACAACCTGCTCCCTGTTCTTAAAATAGGAATTCCATTTTACACGCCAAAGGTTCTGTACCACCTACGTGCTGCGTCTGCAGTTGTATTTTGCCAGTGACAATGCAGTGTTGAAATAAGCTGCAATGCAACGGACTTGGGGGTGTGGGTTGATGAAAAAATGAACATGAGCCGGCAGTGTGCGCTTGCAGCCCAGAAGGCCAACCGTATTCTGGGCTGCATCAAAAGGAGCGTGACCAGCAGGTCGACGGAGGTGCTCCTGCCCCTTTACTCTGCTCTCGTGAGACCTCACTTGGAGTATTGTGTGCAGTTCTGGCGTCCCCAACATAAAAAGGACATGGAAGTGTTAGAACAAGTGCAGAGGAGGGCCACAAGGATGATCAGGGGACTGGAGCACCTCTCGTATGAGGATAGGCTGAGAAAATTGGGTCTGTTCAGCCTGGAGAAGAGAAGGCTGCGTGGAGACCTCATAGCAGCCTTCCAATATCTGAAGGGGGCCTATAGGGATGCTGGGGAGGGACTCTTCATTAGGGACTGTGCTGAGAGGACAAGGGGTAATGGGTTTAAACTTAAACAGGGGAGGTTTAGATTGGATATGAGGAAGAAGTTCTTTACTGTGAGGGTGGTGGGGCCCTGGAATGGGTTGCCCAGGGAAGTTGTGAATGCTTCATCCCTGGCGGCGTTCAAGGTGGGGTTGGACATAGCCTTGGATGGCATGGTTTAGTGGGAGGTGTCCCTGGGCATGGCAGGGGGGTTGGAACTCGATGATCTTGAGGTCCTTTCCAACCCTTACTATCCTATGATTCTATGATTCTATGATTCACAGCTTGCAGGAACACAGGGAATCAGGTGCTCTAAAAGGGATTGAGATAAAATCCGCTACCTATTCCAGGCAATAAAATTAACCCCAAGAAAAGTCAAATAAAGTATAAGTTAAAATTTTAGCTAGATGAAATAAACTATTTGATTCATTTCAACTTGCCTTTCTTCTTTTCTCAACACTCATTTTGAGATAATTTCCAGCATCCTCATGGGCTGCAAGAGTTATGGAGAAGTGTCTTACATCACATGAAAGGGAGAAACTGAAATTAACCTCTGAATCACACCATCATATCTACAGATTCTTTTTCTTCAGGAATAACGCAAGCTTGTCCTCCTTCTAAAAGGAATTTTTCTACCATGTGGAGGTCACAAATATATGAGAAAAATGCACCAGACCAGGTAAGCAGAAGGAGACCTTAAGCCAATGCATATAAATTATAACATGCATGTCAAGTTATAATACAACAGTTTTGTTATCTTCATACTCTGAAAATAGTTTCTTCCTCTTTCAATTACAGAGGAACAATCAGTTTCTGAATAGGTAAAAACACTTTGAAGTTAAAGCTCAAGATAAACCATATAGCAGATTTAGTGCAGTGAGTTTGATTGAATATATAGTCTCTCAGAGAAAGCAAAACCAGAAAGTTTTAACATGAAAGGAGACCAAAGCCTTTGCCTAGTCCATGCCTTGAACATTTTTAGAGCTAGCAGATTTAATTTATTCTTTCACATATTTATGTAGCATTCCTGAAATGATTGTTATTACTGTTGCTGCTTCTAAAAGTCTATTCTGAACGTTGACTAACATCCCCCCATGTATATAAAATAATACTTTGACACATTGTTTAGTGGAGATGCATACTACCATGAAGGGTTACATTCTGATTCTAGGACTAGAGTCTTATTTAGAGTGAGAAATACAGTGAGGTTTTTGCAACTCGGAAGGGGCTATAATCTCCTTTAGTATAGGTCCTACAATATCTTCATATAGAATCATAGAATCATAGAATAGTTAGGGTTGGAAAGGACCTTAAAATCATCTAGTTCCAAACCCCCTCCCACGGGCAGGGACACCTCCCACTAAACCATGCCATCCAAGGCTCTGTCCAACCCAGCCTTGAACACCGCCAGCGATGGAGCATTCACAGCTTCCCTGGGCAATCCATTCCAGTGTCTCACCATCCTCACAGTAAAGAATTTCTTCCTTATATCCAATCTAAACTTCACCTTCTTAAGTTTGAACCCATTACCCCTTGTCCTACCACCACAGTCCCTAATGAAGAGTCCATCCCAGCATCCCTATAAGCCTCCTTCAGATATTGGAAGGCTGCTATGAGGTCTCCACGCAGCTTTCTCTTCTCTAGGCTGAATAGCCCCACCTTTCTCAGCCTATCTTCATATGGGACGTGCTCCAGTCCCCTGATCATCCTCGTGGCCCTCCTCTTCACTTGTTCCAACAGTTCCATGTCCTTTTTTGGTTGAGGACACCAGAACTGCACACAGTACTCCAAGTGACGTCTCATGAGAGCAGAGTAGAGGGGCAGGATCACCTCCCTTGACTTGCTAGTTATGCTGCTTTTGATGCAGCCCAGGATACGGTTGGCTTTGTGGGCTGCAAGCACACACTGCCGGCTCATGTTCATTTTTTCATCAACCCACACCCCCAAGTCCTTCTCCGCAGGGCTCTCTCAATCTCTTCTCTGCCCAACTTGTAGCTGTGTCTGGGATTGCTCTGACCCAGGTGTAGGACCTTACACCTGTCATGGTTAAACTTCATTAGGTTGGCATCAGCCCACCTCACAAGTGTGTCAAGGTCCCTCTGGATGGCATTCCTTCCCTCCAACATATCAAGCGAACCACACAGCTTGGTGTCATCGGCAAACTTGCTGAGGGCACACTCAATCTCACTGCCCATGCCACCCACAAAGATGTTGAACAAGACCGGTCCCAACACCGATCCCTGACGGACACCACTCGTTCCTGGTCTCCAGCTGGACATTGAGCCATTGAGCACAACTCTTTGCATGCGGCCATCCAACCAGTTCTTTATCCACCGAGTGGTCCACCTATCGAATTGATGTCTCTCCAACTTAGAGACAATGTTAAATTGATCACAACAGAGCATCAAGCTGCTCAGAGGTTGTTTGGAAGAACACTCCCAAAAGGGCTAATAATTTGTGTCCAAGTCTTCAAGAATAAGATGATAAATCTATAGTCACCTATTACATAAATAGCTTGAGTTTACAAAATCTTCATCTTCATTTGCTCAAGACTGCACAATGGGAGAAGAGACAGACACAAGGAGCATTAGCAACAGCATTTAGGTAGCATGTCTCCTAAGGTGCAAGGAGAAGTGGCCAAGACCAGCAAATGTCTGGCTTTGTAGGATATATGAAGTATATGAAATTAGCAACCAGATAGGTTGCTATAGCTTTGCTTGAAAATTTGTCTCAGAGAGATATGAAAAGTGATTCTGAGACCATGCAGTCTGAAACTCCTGGGGATGTATTTTTCTCAAGAGAGCTGCAGTGGTTGAATCTACTCAGACATTTAAGTAGAAAGGTGAGAGCCAAGAAGAATGCCAAGTTGCTACCCTCTGAACATTGTTATAAAGAAAACTTCTTTGATCTGTTTTTAGGTGAAATCAAATTCTTGAAAGGAAATCTGTAAAGTCAGCTTTGATCACAAATAGCCCCCTTCTTACCGCACTATTTTACGAGAACAGTATACACTGTTTCTGCCAAGGAAAACTTGATGACAGTCATGAAACCAACATACAACCATACATAAAAAGAACACTGCCAGTAAAGTACATCTTTGGAAATCATCTCAAAACCATGCCTGTCAGAGGTGGGCACTGCAGTTTTGGATTGACACTGGGAGAATGTTGAAATGGATCTCAACTCACAGAGCAAATCGATGTCCTACTGCCCTCCAAATAAAGTGCAACAGGAGCATATTCTGAGCAGGAATGGATCTAGATCACAACCTGAGCATTTCTGAGATTACAAGTGATCATGGCTCTAGGCAAAATTTGGACCTGCACTTCATTATCAAGGTCCAAGCTGATATCCAGAAGCATCTGCAACAGAAGATGCTTATTTAGCTTAACAGCAGGATAAAAAAGCACCAATCCACATTGTTATTATATTAATGGAAGCACTATTTATGTATTTCTTATTAGATATCAGTCTGACTGAAGGCTTCAGTGCCATAAATTGGAATGTAATTATCTGTTTGAAGTCTGCAGTTCATTACATTTGTTCATAGAATGATAAACTCATTTAACTAGAACTAGAATTGCCAGCTTCCGGTATCCTGCGTCCTCCCATGAATATGTCCATTGGGTTCATCAAAAATCAGCTGTAAACAAGCATGTAAATACAAAAGGATCAATCTTTTGTTTTCAGACTTTTAAAAATAGAATGTCAGTGGTAAGTATCCAGATCTCATGTTTAGCTTCCTTTAAAAATAATCCTGTCATCTTTCTGCAAAACTTAGAGTAAAATATGTATCTGTTATTATATTACTATATATATATGTATATATATATTATTCTATATAGAGAGAGAGTAAAAGTATATCTGGCTAATGCCTAGGCTTTGAACACGTACATTAGTTGGACTAATTAGGAGAATTTACAAAAGAATTCTTTGTTTTGCACATTGGAGATAATACTATTCTGAGTTGTATTTACTCTTGTTACCACTGAGTTGGATGAGTGACGTAATTCTTGCAGCTGTAAAAGGTTTTCTTTATACCAGTTTCAAAACTAATTTATGGTGAATGCTGAAATCTGTTATTATTTTTGTATTTATGATAGGCTGCATAATAAACTTATTGATTTCATTTAATGGAAGCTTTTTCCTACCTATTATTTTCTCTCAAAATGCTTTATTTGCAACCTGAAAGGGTATCCTAGCATGTCAGAGAGGTGTATCTGAAGATGTTGTTATCACAGTATGACATACAGTCCTCTGGTACAGATTGCCAAAGATGATGGCTGAGATTAAATACAACTCACTTGGCAAAGGGCAGATGTCAAACAATTGCATTTGACCTTTGTCAAGGAATGCTCATTCACAACTGCTTCTCATCACATCCTCCTACACCTTTCCTGGGGGATCAAAAAAAACATTGGCGTGTTCTCTGCAACCCTGACTGTGAACTGATCCCTGTGTGCTAACATGGTGTGTTCGCTCATTGTCAATCCAAGCCCTGACAGCTACTCTTCCTTGACAAAATTTGTAACAATAGCCACACGCTGAACTTCCAACTTTTATGCAAACTCTTTGCTCCAGAGCCTTTTTAATATGATTTGTAGTAGCAGCACACAAGTGCTATTACAGAACAGATTGGAAAAAATGGCACTTAATTTAATTGCATCAGGTTTATAGCAATATTTTCTATTTGACTCAAAATTGGATTCAGATTTGAACATTCAACAAACTGGACTTGTGGTCAACCCTCAGATTTTCAGATTGATTATTTCGTTTTCTTTCCAGCACCCAGTGAGTACCTTTAAGCCTACGGTTGTCTGCTCTATCAACAAATATACAACAAAATAGGAAGTCAAGGAAGTGAAACAACCTTTTAATAGTTACCTTTAGACATTATATTTTCTTTATCAATTATATTTTCTTGTCATAAGTAAGTATACTGCAAGCACAGCAAATTTATGAGGATGCAAATATCAGTGTCTCATATAACAGCATGTGAATAATGCAAGTGTGTTAAGAGCACACATGGCTATATTATCACAGAATCACAGAATCACACAGAATAGTAAGGGCTGGAAAGGACCTCAAGATCATCGAGTTCCAACCCCCCCGCCATGGGCAGGGACACCTCCCACTAAACCATGCCATCCAAGGCTATGTCCAACCCCACCTTGAACGCCGCCAGGGATGAAGCATTCACAACTTCCCTGGGCAACCCATTCCAGGGCCCCACCACCCTCACAGTATAGAACTTCTTCCTCAGATCCAATCTAAACCTCCCCTGTTTAAGTTTAAACCCATTACCCCTTGTCCTCTCAGCACAGTCCCTAATGAAGAGTCCCTCCCCAGCATCCCTATAGGCCCCCTTCAGATATTGGAAGGCTGCTATGAGGTCTCCACGCAGCCTTCTCTTCTCCAGGCTGAACAGCCCCAATTTTCTCAGCCTATCTTCATACGAGAGGTGCTCCAGTCCCCTGATCATCTTCGTGGCCCTCCTCTGGACTTGTTCTAACACTTCCATGTCCTTTTTATGTTGAGGACACCAGAACTGCACACAATACTCCAAGTGAGGTCTCACAAGAGCAGAGTAGAGGGGCAGGATCACCTCCCTCGACCTGCTGGTCACACTCCTTTTGATGCAGCCCAGAATACGGTTGGCCTTCTGGGCTGCAAGCGCACACTGCCAGCTCATGTTCATTTTTTCATCAACCCACACCCCCAAGTCCTTCTCCGCAGGGCTGCTCTGAATCTCCTCCCCGCCCAACCTGGAGCTGTGCCTGGCATTGCTCCGACCCAGGTGGAGGACTTTGCACTTAGCATGGTTGAACTTCATCAGGTTGGCATCAGCCCACCTCACAAGCGTCTCAAGGTCCCTCTGGATGGCATTCCTTCCCTCCAATGTATCAACCGAACCACACAGCTTGGTGTCATCGGCAAACTTGCTGAGGGCGCACTCAATCCCACTGTCCATGTCACCCACAAAGATGTTGAACAAGACCGGTCCCAACACCGATCCCTGGGGGATCATTTTCATAACTGCCACTATGCTTGGTTATGGTGAAGTGGCCATAAATGTAATTACTTCCTCTTTTTAAGCACCTTTAAAATAGTTGAGTGAGCCTGGCTGGAATGTAAATACTATTTTTTTTTTCAGCGTATCACGAGAGAAATATCATTTTGAAATACATTAGGACCAAAATTGAAATACAGCAACCATAAGAGACACATTACACACATATTACACAAGAGACAATGGCAATCTTTATTTTCCTCCAACCAAATATGTAAAAATACACTGTCCTAGACCAAGAAATATTTTGAAAGAAAGTTTGAAAGAAGACTTTTTTCATATGAAATGAACAATCCAAGAGCATCACATGCAATATTTAAACTGACAGGACACAGAGGAAAGCTCTACATCTTTTTACCAGAAAAATGAAGTTGGAAGATCAGATAGGTCATGCCCACAGGTAGCCACCCTGGGGCTCTCTGTCGAAAATCCACAACCAGCCTAACCCCTAGATATGACACTGAAGCTAGACAAAGGACATGGTTTATAGCCCTGTTCCCAGGAAAGTTGTTTTGACTCTGTCAGATGCCATCAATTCACCTTGCTGCACTCCAGCAAGATGAGTTTACTAGACAGTACCTGCGTAAACACTTAGTACTATGTACTTACATACTGTACATCAAGCTCAGGTTACAAGAATATTCCTACTGACCAAATCCATTTACCTGACTAAGGATGTCTTCTCAGGAACAAATCCTAAAGGCAGGTTCATTGTATAGAATATAAGATATGTGATCAAGCAGTGTAGGGTCTTTTCTTTCTACTGCCATGAACTCCAGGAACCAGGCTAACACCTGAGTTATTTGTGCATAATTAGTACCTTTCTCATCACATTGTCAAAGCCACTGCCAGTCTCATCTCAGACTCCTGAGTCTTTGCCTCTTATAAAAAGCGCTCTCTTATAGCAGCATGTTACCTCCCCCTGAGCTCACTCCTTGGTTAGTCTTTCATTTCCAGGATTTGGCCTCATGACTTTTCACTGACTCCAGGTAAAACACAGCTTGCCAAACTGAAAATTCTTCCCTTTCCTGCATATTTTATGTTCCCATTCATCCCATGAGGAATATGAGGACTATTCTCAGATGAATGGACAGTGTCTATCCATGGCTATATGAAAGAAAAACAAAAAGCGGCGCCCTGAACAATGTAATGTTGGACTTGCAGAAATTGTAAGCTTTTAAAACTTAATGTGGAAATGGATTGTCTATATAATGTCACACAGAAGCAGAGCAATCTGCCCCCAAAGGTAGTATTTCATAGCCTGTTGAATTTCAAAAGCTAGGGTTAATTTTAAGAGTTACTGGGACTCCTCACATGCTAAAGTACTTTGCCAAACTGTGACAAGATGAAAGGAGGTGAAATAATGAGCAGCTTGAGGGTGTATATTTGTTTTAGTCAGAGGAGTTTTATCATTGGCTTTAATGGTGCCAGGTCTGCATACCCAAAATTAAACAGTGAGTTAGGTATTTGCATACATTATAGGCTAATGCACCAGTTTAAAAGTATAATTGTACCTAAGAAGCATAAGCATTACCATAGCACCACCAAGCTAATTGGTACGTCTTTAGCAGATTATGATGGCTTCCTTTATCATTTTGCATCTGTTTCTGCTTCAGCAAAAATCTGTATGTCTTACACTAGTCTGATAAGCTTAATTTTAGGTAAATTGTTTTCAGCTGTAACAACAGCTGAACTGAAGGCATGTTTTCTCTTTTGCTTTGTTTGTTTTGTTCTTCCATTTTATTCATTCTTTTAATTTACTTATTTATACTTATTTTACAGCTTTGTTCAAATTCGTATCTGTGGCGAGTTTACAGCACACCGTGCTTAACTCTGTAAAGCCAGACTGTTCTCTCATATGTTGTAAAGCTTTCCACATTATGCATGTTGTGTTTTATTTCACTGTTTGGAGGACCTTTTGCGAAATCAGCAGCTAGACGGAAAGAAATCATTTGCATACTTGGCTCCATACACCTGGAATTCCTTAATTTTAGGGATTAACAAAATGAGTCTAATAAAAAGCATAGGGCCTTGTTAATCAGCTCTGTAAACTCCCTTCATTAGCTGTTACTTGCTGCCAACATGAGTGCACATTTTAGGAAATTTACATTGTGCAGGTCAGTTATTACTATTTTATGAACTGATTTCTAATTTTATGTGACACAGTTTGTGTTTTTAGTGTTCCTAAAAGTTAAATAACTTTTTTTTTTTTTTTTAAGTCTTCGATTGTGTGTGCCCTTGTGCAACCCCATTCATGACACTTTCCATACATTAGGTCTATCATAGCATCAGTTTACTGAAACTGACAATACAATATAGTTTCATTAATATAAATACATGCATTGCATTTGAGTTGATGTGGAAAACTTTCCTGCAAACTATAAAATATGGGTTATAAACACCTGAAGTTTTGTCATTTTTTGTTCATTTTATTTAAATGAAAGCAGGAAAAGATTGCAAAACTTGTAATGAAATCCAGTAATCATAATCACTTCCTCTTACTACATCCTACTAGAGTATAACTCATGTTTTTATTGTACAGTTTATTCATACTGTGAAGACTTGATCTGTGTCCTGAAGCATTTGGTGGCAGTTTCCCCACTAATTTCAATTGGTTTCCATCAGGCCCTGGATTTCAAAGAGTATCTGGGAAACTGCTATTTTTTTGTACTAATAAAATTATAAGAATTTTAAATGTATTGATACTATGCTTGTACTGATAAAATTCTTCCTTCCCTCTTCCCAATGCTTTCTTCTTCAGAAGTAAGATTTGAGTTTTTTTACAGGTTCAATATTTTGCCTGCCCTTCAAGGTTGGAAATCTCCTCCTCCAGTCATGTAACAGCTATTAAATACATTAACTTCTTCCTGTCTACTATTATATTTGGACTTTAAACATCAGCTATATTTGTCATGCTGTATTTACAAATGTACTAATCTCCTCATCATCCTCCTACCATTATACCATTATTTTAATGTTTTGTTTTATCACAAGTGCACAAAAAGTAGCTGAACAAGCTTAAATTTATACAGAAGTATCTGTAATTAATAAGCATTGCTAGAATGTAAGAAGGAAAAAAAAAAAAAAACCAACCTTTGAATGCTGAAAGTCTTAGCAGTAATAAGATTCTGGTGGATACTCTGAGAGCAAACAAAGGGACTAACTTCTTCAAATAAATTATTCATTGTGAATTATTCGATTGACTTGAACATTGTTACCTTACAGAGGTGTCATGACAATTAATATGCACAAAGCAATTCAAGAGACGGAGCATGTGATTAAAATACTATTATTATTATTATTATAGTGAAAAATTATTTTCATGCATATGCAGAAAACCCTGAGACAATTTTGCAGAAATTGAGGTTCATCATAATTTCACACTGGTTGTGAGAACTGCCGACCTACATTGAGTTCACAGACTTCTGGAAAAAGCTGCATACCTGGAATATAGTTAATGCAATGTGATATATATACTAATAACAAGGTTCTCTGAAATGTTGGCTCCGCAGTAGTCGGCTAAAGTACAACAGTTCTGTTACAATTTTCTCTTTTCCTCCAACTTGTTTTGGGTTATTTTATGTTTAATAAATCTTCTTTAGGTGCTTGTATTTTATACTTCCTTATTTCCCAATCATGAACAAGGTAGCTTCTCCAGAAGTGTAAAGGAAAGATCCTGAAAAATGTCTGTAATTTTTTAGTAATTCAGGAAGAGAGCAATGACTTCTCAAGCAGTAACGGCAGGTAGTTGAGGGTGTTTCTCCCTTTTGGGAGTAAATTTTAGTGTTTGGTTGTTGCTTGGTGGGGTTTTTTTTCAACAAATTGAGCTTTCTTTTTCCATTTTTCAAGAGGACACAATTTTTTCCTTAGAAAGTAAAGAGAAGCTTTTGCAACCCTGTATTTAGAACTATGAAGTAATCGCAGATAATATTTCTGACAGCTGTAGCTTTGACAAATCATTCGACTTTTTGCTTGTACATTTATATTCTATTTCCAAAATAATAAAAATCAGAATAAAAATTATTAAACACTGGAGAAATCTAGATACATGCAAAATCACAGAGAAATCAGAAAATGTTGCCATCTCAGATAAAATGTAGTGGGCTTTTAGAAACCAAGATATTAACTCTGTGTAAGTAAAATCCCTTGTTACTTGAACTAGAGTACCAGCTACAGAGAAGAAACAGCTCTTTGAAATCCCTGGCAACTGAAGACACACTGTGTAGTGGCTGACCCCATGAAACTGCTCCAAAACTAGTATCTAACCTCTTCTTTATTTTTTTTTTTTTTTGAAGTGTAACTAAATTAATGGGTTTAGTATTTTATGCTACTCAGTTTGATGAATAAACAGCTTTATGTTGCCACAAAGCAGACTGAATAGCAACTCTACATCTGGTCTGACCTTAACAGCGTAGTGATTTTAAAAATCATGATAAAATCCATGCAGGGCTGAAATAAAAAGCCTGAACTCTTCATCATGTGTCCTTGTTTTAAGATGGTGGCCAATATTAACAACCAGGAGAAGAATATTATTACCTCGGAAAGTTCTGATTCATATTCTTTCCTTCATATATTCTCTAGAGAATTGTAGAGCTATCTAAACTATTTAGAGGTCATGAGAGGTTATAGAAAATGGACAGGCTATTTTCAACTGTTTGTCAACTTAACTGTGACTGGAGAAAGCTACATGAAATGACAGCAGGATACAAACCCTCCTTCCAATAGTCATATTCACATAGTTTCTGTTCACACGCTATCCACTCACTCCCATTTACCCAAATATTTTGTTACAAATGAGAAGATGCAGATGCAATTTTGGGAAAGTTCAGGGCATTTTCAAAAGCATCTTTGGACAATTCCCTACTTTGCACACCTATTAACCAGCCTTATGGCAACAAAACTACTTGATAATTCCCTTTTGTGTATGCATTATATATCTCTATGAATCTCAACTTCACTCCCAGCTTTCCTTGAAGACAAGTCCAAAGATAAGGAAAAAGATTAAGAAAGAAAAGAAGGAAAACTATTCCCAAGTTGATAGTCACAGACACTGGGTTATTAGCTGAAGCAGAGTGAGTAGATAGCACGCCTCTGCTAGTCAGTCTGCCGCTGCAGCTTTGTCTAGTGTCATTGGGGTGCTGTCCAGCTAAAAAAAAATGCTGCCTAAAGAACAGCATATTGCCAATGCTGGCTGCCAACCTTAGAACTAGTGATAATCCAAACAACACAAAGTGCCCATTATCAGTTCCTTCTCTGAACAGCCCATTAAAAACAGCTGTGCAGATAAAAGAACTGGAGAACTTTGTAGCAGAAATTAAGCGGAGAGAGAATGTGGTGATTGGAGCCAGCCACTGCCATTTAATTTCTGTGAAAGAGAGTTAAAAAAAAAAAAAAAAAAAAAAAGGATAAGATTCCAAGTTATGAATGGGAAAGGAATGTTGTATGCCTGCTTAAAGAACTGAAAACCAATTTGGAAGAGTATTTCCGAAGACAAGGGGTCTTCATTAAGATTTAAGGGCTAGTCCTAAAGAATCTCACTGCTGTGAGCTGGTAACACAGATGCGAACACCTGAATGCAGCATACAAATATAGATACTATTATCCCTCCATACATACACATTCCCACAAAGGCACCCACACACAGTATTCCCCAGAGTAAATGTCACTGCTCTGTTGCGGTGGAGCCACTGGGGAACAATTAAAATCCTTTCTGCAACAGGAAAACGATTCATGGAAAGTTATATAAAACTTTGGGCACTTTGTTTATCAAGTTGCATCTCCAAAGCAACACGAGGAAATATTGGCAACTAGATGCCTTGTAGCCCCTGGATTGTTTTATGTCCCATTCCAGCCATAAACAAACAGCTTGCTCCCTGTGAGCCTCAATTTTGCAGACAAAAGAGATCTCCCTCCTCTGTTACTGAAAGTGCATTCAAATAATTCCGAAATCATTTACGAGCTGCTCTGCTAGAGCATGTCCTCTAGCACAGCCTGTCGGAGACATGCAGAGGCATCGGAGCTTGCATTTGATCAAGTCATGCAGCTTCTTGGACCTTTTACTCAAAATCAAAACTAACATTTTTCCTATAAGCTTTTTTGCCTAGGCACTGCAAAGAGAAAGGGCAGCTGTCAGTGTGGGTCACCTCCTCAATCAACCACAGCATTTTGGTGAAGCAGGACTTCTGAAGAAATCTTAGTTTTGAAGATATGCTGCTGTAGTAAAGAGTGTCCAGTCTCATTTTAAAGATAACTGTCAATGTGGACTCTCTACAAATTCTCATTGCTGGTAGAAGTAATAGAAGCAAAAGAATATTTTGTGATATTGCTCTAAGTTGTAGAAATCAACTTTTCAATCTTATTTTTTCTGAAGAATAGGCAGCCTTTTTTAAGGTAAAGATATTTTTTGTTCCTCCAATACAGCTGTAAAATTTTTTTTGTTGTTTTTTTGTTTTTTATAGCTCTGACTGCCTCCTTTTCAAGTATATGTGGATTTGCTCACAATTCCTTAGGTGTATCTGGCTAACCTGTTTTACTTCAATTCTGTGCAATTTGAAAAAAGAAAAAGGTCTATGAAAAGGCTCCTGAACCTCGCCAATACTGTTGCAGTACAGCTTAAAAGAAGTGGTTAGAAAACCAGAAATCAGTTTACCAGCCACTCTAGGTAACTGCAGAGATATTTCATGCTGATATTGTATTGAAATTTCTCTAAATTGTTGGAAAGCCAGCCCATTTCTTCATGATGTGGCTGAAATGGAGGAGAGCTGGCATAAGGTAGCTCACACAAGACCTTTACAACTCTTTTTTGGAGAAGAGCAAGTTACCACATCACTCCCTATGTTCAGAACTGAATGTAAACCTCTTTGATTTAGCTTTCCAACAAAAACAAAAAGAAATGAAGAGAGTCTAGAGGGAAAAGGAGGAAGAAGTGAATCATAATAAATAATCAAATCCAGCTGTTTCTGAGGGAAGACAGGGGAGAAGGAATTGAGACCGCAGTTCTTCCTACTAACATAACTTGGTGCGTAAGTATTTTGAGTGTTAAGATGCCATGGTGGTGTGTGGTAATTGTGTACATAGACACTGAAGCATTTTTTTTCTTCTCACATCAGGCTTCTTCATTTTAACCAGATCTAAAACATGCACCATCAGGAACTATTGCTTTCTCCATTTCTCAAAGAGCTAATAGATACTAATCATTGACCTCAGACTTGTCATACATCACTAGAAGGATGTTCTCCATAAACAACATGCTGGAGGTCATGTCAATGTCCACTTCCACCTCCTTTGATTTCTGCCCATCTGCAGCTTGCAGGCCAAATAAATCTCGTTAAACAGCATGTGCACAACTGTCTTAAACATTCCAGAGAACAAAGACAAAAGAAACAGTAATGGCTACAGTTATATAAAGCTGCAGCAGTAGCAAAAAATGTCTACGGGTAGGTTGAGTTTCATAAGCACTGAAAAAATAATCTATCACCAAGCAGCATGCACATTTCATGTGACTACAGCTGGAGCACAATCACAGGTGATTTCTGAGTTGATTTGTGGCTCAGTGCTACAGGATAGTCTCTTCCATCTACCTTTCCTTCTGCATGCCACCTTTCCTGCTCATGGCTGCATGCCTCTGTCTCTCTCTTGTACTGTTCTTAGTGCCCTTCTGAATAGAATCTACTGATAAACTTTCTAAACTAAACTGTACAGGCTAAAAAATATATTTTTATGCCTCGGCAGAAAAGCCAGATCAGCAAAGGTAGCAGAGTCAGTGAAAGGGCAGCAAGAACTGTAACACCAGGAAAAGGGAGATGGATACATGTGGAACCTGGACCACTTTTTGGCAACAACCACCTGCACTGTATATACGTGTAGCTCTCATTAATTTTTGGAGTGGTCACGTAGTTATTTTTTACGCCTGGAAAAAGATAGAGAAGGGACAGATACACCCTTTCGAAGAGACTGACGCATACACACCCACCCTTCCAGATCCAGCAAAATCCATGGCAGCCTGGAAATCCACAGCTGTTACACTGATGAGCCGTGGCTTCTGGTAAGCTCAAGATTTGAATAAGCAGAGGAAAGAGTCAGCATACCAAGTGAATACGTACTGGCTTATTAGGGATGTGCTTGAACCAAAGGGAGGTAAAGAAATAAAACTCCAGTAGCTCTGGTTTGTAATCTGCAAGCCTGATTGGTTTTAAAATCGTAAAGCTATTTTGATTAGCTACTTAAATTCCTAGAATCTAGAATATTTGCTACCAAAGTTTGTATCCTTCTAAAATTGTTCTGCTTTGTTTTATCTTGAGTTAATGGCAATGGAATATTGCCACATAGATCCATATTCCAGTGATTGATTAACATTCATATTAAAAATGTGATTTTTCCTCTGATTTTAACTTCAACTTCCTTTAACTTCTCAGCTGGCTTGACTTGCTACCCCTTCTTTTTATTAGAGGAGCCCTTCTGAATGTGGAATCCGCTGTCTAGGAAGATCAAGTCAGTAGCTAATCTTTCCTTCAATAAGCAGAACTGACTTAGTTTCTTAGGTAACACTGGTTTTCCAGGTCTTGAATCATTCTTTTGGCTATCCTCTTAAGTTTCTCCAATTTTACTATATCCTTCTCAGAAAATTCTGACATATCTTTTTGCAGCTTTGAAGCAGTGAAGTTCGGCCCATGCTCAGCGGCTGCAGTCGCTCCTTTTTTGCCTTCAGCTCATATAAAATTACAGCTACTCCCTGGTTTTTTGGGTTTGTTTTTTTTGGGTTGTTTTTTTTTTTTTTTTTTTACGTTTTTAAAGCCCTCCTTTACATGAATTCAGCTATTCCATCACAGCACTTAGATTTAAACTGAAAGCTATAAGTCTGCTTCAGCACACTTTGATGAATTTCCCAGAACGAATAGACTGTTTCCAAAATTAAACTAACCAGTGTAAGTGGCAGGAGTTCCTGCTTTCGTGCTGCCACATTACGGGACAGTCCTCCTTTGGAATCACAGCTGGACAAACTTTCCTGCAAGCTTTAATTTTGTCAATGTTACTAATGACTAAGGCTGTTTACTTTCAGATGGAAAACTGGTTGAAAACATTTTTTTCTAATTTCTTTTGCCACACTTTTGATGACTTATGGATATACTATCTAATAAAATGGAATTTAATTAATGGCTAACAGCTCTCTACACTGTATTAGTGCAAACTGCTGTAGGGAATCTGAACTGAATGTAAGAATTGTATTCAGAAAAGATTCTGTCTGGCAACGGCTGCATCTCTCCCCACTCATTTTAAAGGACTGGGAATAGTAACATTTGTATACCGAGTTATTTAATATGCAGTACTATGTTAATTTGTGAGCAAGAAAATGGATGCAGAACGCTATGAAACTGAAAGAAAAGGGAAAGATACTTGTGGATTTTTTTTAATAAAAAAGAAAATATTTAAAACCCTTGTTTATTTTCTATGGAAGAATAAACTTGATTTTGCTTGTAAAGCTACAACCATATGCCAGACCTTCAGGGCACTGTGTGTAAAAGCTAATGCCTTCTGGTTTTGCTCTACTCCAACTTTATTCTGAAATATGCAGTCAAGACCTCCCTTCCATTGTTCTCTTTCTATTGTATATGTATTTGTATGAGCAAAAGGATTGTTTAGAACATATATACTACCACTTCTGGATAGTCTTTTTCAACTATTCTCTGTTCTTGCCATCACAGTATAAGGCATGAGAGAAGAGCATTGTAAGGTGCTCTGTACACACTCCACAATCCATTTAGTTAACTGATTTATTCCTGTCCTTACAAACAGCCAGAACAATGGAGTATATTAACTTGGTTTGCACTGCTCTGATTAAAACAAACCAAGCCAGTACACCACAACTGCTATGGCAACCTCCAGAGACCCAGGAACAGACTGCAAGTTCAAGGCTCACCCACCAGGTAGTCATACCTTCTTAGATCAGTAGCGAAAGAGGTGGTCTGGTCAAAATTTTAACTCCCAATCAGCTATGTACAGTGAGCAAGACAGGAGAGCTATGATAAGAAATTCAAACAAGTGTGTCAACACCCATTCTTTACTTCTTTTCCTAACTGCTTGCAAACAGAGCCAACTATCAGTGAGAGTCCAAGGCAAAGCTGCATTGAATGCACCAAAACCCAAGAAGTGTCAGATCACATCAGCGCTACCTTGAGCTTTGGCTGAGGTAGGCAGCTGCACTCTACCTTGAGCATAGCCTCGGGACACCATTTGCATTGCAGTCGCTCCTAGTTCAGGGGCACCAATAGGTTCCCAGCACTCTAGGTCAATATCACACAAATGTGGAATTCGTATGTGTATTCTTCAAAGCTAACTCTGGGAGTATTTGAGATGACATCCTCTTATTGTGTTGTATTAGGGAGGACAGAAAATGGCACCAAATAAACACAGAAGGTAGACTTTGTCACATTGTTAAGACTCTGCTATTAAGCCTGATGTTTAGTTCGACAATCAACCTTCTGTTTGGTGATGGTTGTCTTTGAAGGTTGCTCTTAGTCTTTGAAAGTGCTAATTGTCAAGCCAACATTTACAGAGGAAGTTGTAAAATGAGAGGTTATTATCTACTGCCTTTACTCTGATGATAGAAAGAGGCAACAAAGAATAGTTTTCTATTAAAAACTTCATATATCTTTGTGGACAGTGGCAAGTACAAACAGATTAAAGGGCTAGTCTTAAAACGAGTACACTATGTACAAGCACAACAGTGGCTCCACAGGCTGCACTTCATCTAGCTGAGAAGATACCAACTCTTGATTTCAAGAGATGGAGAATCAGCATTTGACAACACCACTTTTTAGATTGTCTAGTGGCTAATTAATCTTAATGTTAGACTTGCATGTTATTTTTTATTCAAGTTTCTTTAACTCTCAAATTTCTTCATGCTAGGCTAAAGGATGTTTTATAATTTGCTTCCTTTTCCTTCCTGCCATTAAATTGTCCATTTTTAGTACTCTTTTAGGGGATTTAGACACACTGCATTCCGTAAGTTTCACTATGAATTTGTTTTCGAGATCTTGAACTTTTTTTTTATGGGTTTTTTTGATTTTTTTTTTTTTTAAAAATACCAAACAAACAAAAAAAAAACCAAGTGCTATTAATACTTCCCAGATGACTAATAGTATTTCTTCCTTGCACACTAAAAATTGGTTTCATTTTTGTGATCTTCTGGATGTTTATGTCAATTCTTTTCCGAGACACCTTAAATAGCTCAGCAAGTACCTGTTTTCTTTATGTGATTCCTTCAGTTATGAAGGTGTAATTGTGATGCTGAATCTTGCAGAGCTGTTGTGCACAGAGAACAAACAGCAGCTGTCCCAGCAGCTATAGCCAAGACATCTCTGACTCCTGCATACAGACTAGCTTGCACAGAGTTCAGTTCACAGTTATTGCAGATAATTTCCTTATCAGTTGTTGTCATTAAGACATACAATATATTTGATGATATATATTCTAGCTAGCTGTGATTAACTGCACCAAACGCAGAAACTCTAAACAGACCACGTGAAGGGGAACTGTCTCATGCCAAGTTTGTGTGACAAAATCAATCCTTACTTCGTTGAGCAGGAGCAGAACAAACAGAATCTGCAAATACAGGGTTAAGAGGACCACTTTTCTCTAACACATACTTCAGTAAATGATTTCATGATTGTAATTGGTTACAATGGCAATCCATAAAAAGTACAACAGCATAAATAAACATAGAACAAAGGAAGAATATGTCTACATTTAGAAAGGTAAAGTGTAAAGTGAAAGGCACAAGTGTTGAGGACAGGGATATATTGGCACAAGGAGAACCAGGAAGGTTTTAATGGGAATTTAGCAGAGAAGGAGGTAGGTAATTTTCTCTAAACTTGCATTCCAGTTAAGGCAATTAGTACCATTGTGTGCACGCAGGGACACCCTTGCAAAGTAGCCACTTCTTTGTGAGAAATTGGAGAGGTCTGCCTGTCAAGACTGACAGTATGATTTCTTATTTTGTCTTTCCTTATTATAGGTGGAATTTTAATCACAGCCCACTGATCTATCGGGTATGCAGAAGACAGAGGTAGGCCTAGTGTCACTAACTTTTATCGACATAAGGTGCTAATTTGAAAAAGTCACATTTTCAGTACATTTTCTCCAAACCACAGCTTTAGCCACTCTGGAACGTTTTTAGTGCTTTACTTGAGCTGTAATTGCTGTGAGCTTAGGTGTGCTATGTCCACGCCTGGTTTTCCGTAGTCCTTACAGCATGGGTCCCATTTGTTTAGCTGTGTTTTGATCTCCTAATTCACACTCCAGTGTGCAATATCCCCACCACTGAAAAATTCCTGCCCTCCTCTCTATGGCTCCTATGAGGTGCCAAAGCAAACAGCTAGCTATCACACCACAAACTTCTGTTAATATTCCAGGAAAAGAGATCCAGCAGTTCCTGCAGGCTATTATGAAGGTGATGGTGCAAACATAAGGATGCTACAAGGAATAGCAGGGTGTGTATGCACCACCTTTCTGGAGGCAAGGAGCTAATAGGAGTTGTGAAAAGGATTACAGTGTAAAAACAATGAATTCATGTATTAAAAAAGAATTTCACATTGATACCAATCACCTATAAGAAGTTGTCTTATAACTATATGCATTTTATTCTTAACAGTAGTTTTAACTTACACTAAGCGTATGCATTAAGGATTAAAGATCTATCCACAACCAAAAAATACAGAAGAGCCCTGCTGAGTTCAGTGGTCTGATGCTGAGACACATAATGTTTTTTAGACAGCACACATACAGAGAACTGTATGAAAACTCCTAAATGTCTGTATTATTCATGCTGTATTCACTCTGCATTGCAGCTTCTAATTAAGAGTGTACAATACTAACTATATTCAGAAATCACATTCTCAAAGTGAAGAAACAATCATTTAAGCGCAGGGTTTCTTAATAGATTCCTTAACTTCACCTCTTTGAATTTTACACTGAATTTTGTCAGTTTATAAATTTACGCTACAGCATGCCAAAAGGGGGGGTGGGAGAGGGTGGGGAGGTAGTTTGGGGCTGGTGGATAAAAAAATACCAGACCTTAAATGTATTTTACCACAGAGACACTGAAAAATAAAGACCATTAGCAAAAAAGTATAATTAAATTAAAATGCCAGCTTGCCAAAGAAGCTCAGTAAATGAGAAATATATCAAACTGTGATAATACAAATGGGCTATTTCTCAAGGTGTGAGAAAGTCAATGGAATAAACTCTGATAATTTGCTGACTTTCTGCGTACAAGGTAGAGTAATGACTTAAAAGTACATTGAACAATAAGAAACACAACAGTATATTATGCACCACATTTACTCTTCATATTAACATCAGTATTTTAGGTATTATGCTGTGAACAAATATTAAATATAAAAAAGGGGTGGGGGGTGGATGAGGCAATGCGTTCTTATGCTTGCAAATGATGCTGGAATTTCTTGTAATCACATAATTTTATATTCTGATTTCCGCACCTTCCCAGATGTCATTTGAGCTTGTTTATTTTGAACATGTTTTAATTTCTATCCACACATTAACAATTGCAATGTTTTTTTTTCTGTCAAAACCCAATCCCTTCCTAGGACTATGGTCTTTTTAGAATATTCAAAATTACTTTTGGCATGTAAGTTCATTTTGCTAATTCCTCTTTTAGTGTGCAAATAACCTTTGAAAACCTGACTCTAGGTGTTTATGTGTCAGGACAGTATCAAAAATTATTCAACTGCCAAGTCCCATGTCAACACTCTCAGGCTGTGGAGCGGCGTATCCTCGCTGCTCTGCTGCCCTCTACTGCAAAACGATCACAGGGGCTGTACTGCTCTACCAAATCCTCGCAGATTAGATGCTGTACGCCTCTTCGGCACCGGCTTGTCCTTTGGAAGGGATGTACTCTGTTTTAAATGAAATTCAATTTTTACTTTTGCATACATTGAGTCTGAACACCAAATAGTAGTGTTGTATGCAAAACCAATAAGAAAATGTTATTCTATGCATAAAAAAAAAAAAAAAAAAAACAACAAAAAAAAAAACACCTCTCCCCCTTTTTCCTTCACTGTAACCAAAATATAACTCTTGCAGTGTGACTTGAAAACAGCCTAAATCTGCCAAGAAATAGATTTCTTTAGTGCACTGGTAAAGAAGGTCACTACTGGTGCTGCCAGGAAAAAGCAGCGGGCCGTAGCAGTCGGGGACTCTAATTTGAAAGGCACAGAGGCACCCACCTGTCGGCCTGACCCAGGCTCAAGGGAGGTGTGTTGCCTACCAGGGGCTTGGATCAGGGATGCGGCCGAGAAGCTGCCTGCTCTAGTCGGTCCCACTGACTATTAACCACCTCTAGTGATCCATGTGGGTGCTACTGATATAGATAGCAGTAGCCCGGAGACCATAAAGAAGGACTACAGAGCTCTGGGAGAGGTGGTTAGGGGCTCTGGAGCTCAGATTGTCTTTTCGTCAATTCTCCAGGATACAGGGCACGACCTTGAAAAGGCTAGGAGGATTGGCCAGGTTAATAAATGGTTAGAAGGGTGGTGTTATAGTCAGGGGTTTGGGTACCTTGAACATGGGACTCAATATAGTAGGCCAGGTCTACTGGGGGCTGGTGGAGCTGGTCTGACAAAGAAGGGGAAGAGTGGATTTGGTAGAAGGCTTGCCAGACTGGTCAAGGATGCTTTAAACTAGATGTGTTGGGGGAGGGGGGCATCATTCCATCCCAACACACCCAGTCGGTTGGCAGCACCTACAGTAAACGTTTGGAGCAATGTAGAGATATTCCAGCTGCTCCAGCCAATGAGCCGGCTTCAATGAGATCTCGGCTCAAATGCCTCTACACAAATGCCCGTAGTATGGGGAACAAACAAGAGGAATTAGAGATGTGTGCACATCTACGGGGGTATGATATCATAGGCATCACAGAAACATGGTGGGATGCCACCTATGACTGGTGTGTTGTAATGGAAGGTTACCGGCTCTTTAAGAAAGACAGGCCCAGCAGACGGGGAGGGGGAGTTGCTATTTATGTTAGGGATAGGCTAGAGAGTATGGAACTCTGTCTGGGGACAGGTGAACAGTCGACAGAGAGTTTGTGGGTCAGGGTTAAAGGGAGAACAGCGATGGGTGACATTATTGTGGGGATCTGTTACAGACCTCCTGACCAAGGGGACTTACTAGACGAAGTGCTCCATAGGCAGATAGGAACAGCCTCACGCTTGCAGGCCCTTGTTCTCATGGAAGACTTCAACCACCCTGATATCTGTTGGAGGGATGGTACGGCCCGGCACAAGCAATCCAGAAGGTTCCTCGATTGCGTGGAAGACAACTTCCTTCTGCAAGTAATAGAGGAGCCAACAAGGAGAGGTGCCATGCTTGACCTCGTCCTCACCAACAAGGAAGGGCTGGTTGGGAATGTGACACTCAAGGGCAGCCTTGATTGCAGCGATCATGAGATGGTTGAGTTTGAGATCCTCAGGACAGTGAGAAGAGCGTGCAGCAAGCTCACTGCCCTGGACTTCAAGAGAGCAGACTTTGCCCTCTTCAGGAACCTGCTCAGTAAGGTTCCATGGGATACAGCCCTAGAGGGCAGGGCGGCCCAAGGCTGTTGGTTGATATTCAAGGATCACCTGCTGCAAGCTCGGGAGCGATGCATCCCAACTAGAAGGAAGTTTAGCAGGAGGGCCAGGAGACCTCCTTGGATGGATAAGGACCTGCTGAGCAAAATTCAAAGGAAAAAAGAGGCTTATAAAAGGTGGAAGCAAGGTCAGGCGGCCTGGGAAGAATACAGGGATGTTGTCCGGGAAGCTAGGGACCAGGTTAGGAAAGCTAAGGCCCACTTAGAATTAAACTTGGCTAGGGATGTTAAGGATAACAGGAAGGGATTTTATAGGTACATTGCCAATAAAAGACAGGTTAGGGACACTGTGGGCCCTCTCCAGAAGCTATTGGGAGAACTGGCTACCCTGGATTTGGAGAAGGCTGAGGTTCTTAATGACTTCTTTGCCTCAGTCTTTACTGGCAAATGCTCTGACCACACCACCCAAGTCTTGGAAGGCAGACGCGGGGACGGTGAGGGTGGGGACCCTGGGCCCACTGTGGGGGAGGATCTTGTTCGGGACCACCTAAGGAACCTGAATGTATACAAGTCCATGGGACCGGATGAAATCCATCCACGGGTCCTGAAGGAGCTGGCAAATGAAGTTGCTCAGCCACTGTCCATCATATTTGAAAAATCATGGCAGTCAGGTGAAGTTCCCGATGACTGGAAAAAGGGAAATATAACCCCCATTTTTAAGAAGGGAAAAATGGATGAGCCAGGGAATTACAGACCAGTCAGTCTCACCTCTGTGCCTGGCAAAATCTTGGAGCGGATTCTCCTGGAAGCCATGCTAAGGCACATGAGAAACAACAAGGTGCTTGGTGACAGCCAGCATGACTTCACTAAGGGGAAATCCTGCCTGACCAATCTGGTGACCTTCTATGAAGGTGCTACAGAACTGATGGACAGGGGCAGAAAAGTTGATGTCATCTACCTGGACTTGTGTAAAGCCTTTGACACTGTCTCACATGACATCCTTCTCTCTAAGTTGGAGAGACGTCAATTTGGTAGGTGGACCACTTGGTGGATAAAGAACTGGCTGGATGGCCGCACGCAAACAGTAGTGCTCAGTGGCTCAATGTCGAGCTGGAGACCAGGAACGAGTGGTGTCCGTCAGGGATCGGTGTTGGGACCGGTCTTGTTCAACATCTTTATGGGTGACATGGACAGTGGGATTGAGTGCTCCCTCAGCAAGTTTGACGATGACACCAAGCTGTGTGGTTCGGTTGATAAGTTGGAGGGAAGGAATGCCATCGAGAGGGACCTTGAGACGCTTGTGAGGTGGGCTGATGCCAACCTAATGAAGTTTAACCATGCCAAGTGCAAAGTCCTCCACCTGGGTCGGAACAATGCCAGGCACAGCTACAGGTTGGGCTGGGAGGAGATTCAGTGCAGCCCTGCAGAGAAGGACTTGGGGGTGTGGGTTGATGAAAAAATGAACATGAGCCGAAAGTGTGCGCTTGCAGCCCACAAAGCCAACCATATCCTGGGCGGGCTGCACCAAAAGGAGTGTGACCAGCAGGTCAACGGAGGTGATCCTGCCCTTTTACTCTGCTCTCGTGAGACCTCACGTGGAGTATTGTGTGCAGTTCTGGTGTCCTCAACATAAAAAGGACATGGAAGTGTTAGAACAAGTGCAGAGGAGGGCCACAAGGATGATCAGGGGACTGGAGCACCTCTCGTATGAGGATAGGTTGAGAAAATTGGGTCTGTTCAGCCTGGAGAAGAGAAGGCTGCTTGGAGACCTCGTAGCAGCCTTCCAATACCTGAAGGGGGCCTATAGGGATGCTGGGGAGGGACTCTTCATTAGGGACTGTGCTGAGAGGACAAGGGGTAATGGGTTTAAACTTAAACAGGGGAAGTTTAGATTGGATATGAGGAAGAAATTCTTTACTGTGTGGATGGTGAGGCCCTGGAATGGGTTGCCCAGGGAGGTTGTGGATGCTTCATCCCTGGCGGCGTTCAAGGTGGGGTTGGACATAGCCTTGGATGGCATGGTTTAGTGGGAGGTGTTCCTGCCCATGACAGGGGTGTTAGAACTCGATGATCTTAAGGTCCTTTCCAACCCTGAATATTCTATGATTCTATGATTCTATGATTCTATGAACATATATGGCTAGAGTATATTACTTCATCGACAAAAGTTGAAATAAGTATTTTTCTGGCCCGTCGTACTCTGTTCCAAAGATGTAAACTGCTTTACAGGGACACGTGCACCCAGGACAAGGTCAGAGGAGAGCCAAAACCGTATTGAAACACCAAAGCCTGCTGTGGAGCATGGCTCCTGCCTCGCAGGACCTCGGGTCAGGGTCACTGCGTCCCATTTCTGAAATCCACTGGCCACCATGGCAGAGAAGATGGGAGAAATTAATCACAGCAAATTATTTAAAACAGGAAGTATTGATAGCTTAAAGAGAGATTTAAATTTTTTTCTCTATAAACCTGCTGTGTAGTTTAATGAATTTCATTTTCATTACATAGCATGCAATTAGGCAAGTAGAGTTAAATCTTCTCACAGGTAAACTTGTATTCAAAATGTTAAAAGAATCTAATTTGACCTTTAAAGGCTAAAATTTAAGCAGTCAAATGCTTGTTTTTCACAAGCAAGTATGCACTTTATACGTATTATCTATCTGATTTTTATCCTGATACACCATAACAGCTCTTAAAGAGCCATTATAGATTATTGTGTAAATCCTTCTTTGTTCATGTATTATTGACCCAACAGTGCATTATGTCCCTAAAGAAGTCTTGATAGTCCATCATGTTAATCCAGCTGCAAGGTTAGTATGCATGTATGGAAAATCTTTACATAATTTTCAATTAAATTAAATAAGAATTTGCCTGTGCAGATAATTATGCTCCATAGTGAAATAATTCAATATCGGGGATAAAGCAGGGTATACTGTCCTGGGTTCAGCAGTAGCAGTCATTTTTTCTCCTTCTTGGTAGCTGGTGCAGCTCTGTGTTTTTGATTTTGGGCCTGGGAACAGTGCTGATAACACCAGTGTTTTCAGTTACTGCTTGGTGATGTTTAGGCTGGCCAAGGACTTGCTGAGTCTCATGCTCTGCCAGGGAAGGGTGGAAGCCGGGGGGAAGCAGAGACAGGACACCTGATCCAAACTGACCAAAGAGGTTATTCCATACCACAGCACATCATGTCCAGGATATAGGGTCGGAGAGCACAGACCCGGAAGGGTGGTGAGGGTGCACGATGGGGGGTTCAGCCGGTGGGGGGTGCACCAGTGGGGGTGCACAGCTTGGTCGAGCTGGGTGGTGAGCTATTGTATTCTTTCCCTGTATTTGCCTTGTCATTATTGTTACTGATGTGGGTGCACTGCGTAGTCGGGCTTGATATTGGATGGTGAGACAATTGTATTCTTTCCTTGTATTTTCTCTTGTCATTATTATTATTGGTGGTAGCAGTAGTGGTTTGTGTTATACCTTAGTTACTAAACTCTTCTTATCCCAACCTGTGGGAGTTGCATTCTTTCGATTCTCCTTCCCATCCCTCCAGGAGCGGAGGGAAGAAAGAGGGGGAAGTGAGTGAGAGAGCGACTGTATGGGTTTATAAGCTTAAATCATGACATATACTCACATAGACTATAAGATCATGTAATGTATTGCACATCTGTGTATTATTTATTAAAATTAAATTCAGGTTGTGTAGTGAGAATAGTAGGAAGCAGATAAAACTATTAGCTGAGTTTCAGAGCTAAAATAGCTAGAGCTAATTATTTTTTAAACAGGTAATTTTAATGAAGAACATTAGTTAGATATTAGTAAGAAATTTGAATACAAACTGGGATATAGGAAACAGAAATCCGGGAAGCTAGGGACCAGGTTAGGAAAGCTAAGGCCCACTTAGAATTAAACTTGGCTAGGGATGTTAAGGATAACAGGAAGGGATTTTATAGGTACATTGCCGATAAGAGACAGGTTAGGGACACCGTGGGCCCTCTCCAGAAGCTATTGGGAGAACTGGCTACCCTGGATTTGGAGAAGGCTGAGGTTCTTAATGACTTCTTTGCCTCAGTCTTTACGGGCAAATGCTCTGTCCACACCACCCAAGTCTTGGAAGGCAGACGCGGGGACGGTGAGGGTGGGGACCCTGGGCCCACTGTGGGGGAGGATCTTGTTTGGGACCACCTTAGGAACCTGAATGTATACAAGTCACAGAATCACAGAATCACAGAATAGCAAGGGCTGGAAAGGACCTCAAGATCATCGAGTTCCAACCCCCCCGCCATGGGCAGGGAAACCTCCCACTAAACCGTGCCATCCAAGGCCATGTCCAACCCCACCTTGAACGCCGCCAGGGATGAAGCATTCACAACTTCCCTGGGCAACCCATTCCAGGGCCCCACCACCCTCACAGTATAGAACTTCTTCCTCAGATCCAATCTAAACCTCCCCTGTTTAAGTTTAAACCCATTACCCCTTGTCCTCTCACCACAGTCCCTAATGAAGAGTCCCTCCCCAGCATCCCTATAGGCCCCCTTCAGGTATTGGAAGGCTGCTATGAGGTCTCCACGCAGCCTTCTCCTCTCCAGGCTGAACAGACCCAATTTTCTCAGCCTATCTTCATACGAGAGGTGCTCCAGTCCCCTGATCATCTTCGTGGCCCTCCTCTGGACTTGTTCTAACACTTCCATGTCCTTTTTATGTTGAGGACACCAGAACTGCACACAATACTCCAAGTGAGGTCTCACGAGAGCAGAGTAGAGGGGCAGGATCACCTCCCTCGACCTGCTGGTCACACTCCTTTTGATGCAGCCCAGGATACGGTTGGCCTTCTGGGCTGCAAGCGCACACTGCCGGCTCATGTTCATTTTTTCATCAACCCACACCCCCAAGTCCTTCTCCGCAGGGCTGCTCTCAATCTCCTCCCCGCCCAACCTGGAGCTGTGCCTGGCATTGTTCCGACCCAGGTGGAGGACTTTGCACTTAGCATGGTTGAACTTCATCAGGTTGGCATCAGCCCACCTCACAAGCGTGTCAAGGTCCCTCTCGATGGCATTCCTTCCCTCCAACTTATCAACTGAACCACACAGCTTGGTGTCATCGGCAAACTTGCTGAGGGCGCACTCAATCCCACTGTCCATGTCACCCACAAAGATGTTGAACAAGACCGGTCCCAACACCGATCCCTGACGGACACCACTCGTTACTGGTCTCCAGCTGGACACTGAGCCACTGAGCACTACTCTTTGCGTGCGGCCATCCAGCCAGTTCTTTATCCACCGAGTGGTCCACCTATCAAATTGATGTCTCTCCAACTTAGAGAGAAGGATGTCATGTGAGACAGTGTCAAAGGCTTTACACAAGTCCAGGTAGATGACATCAACTGCTCTGCCCCTGTCCATCAGTTCCGTAGCCCCTTCATAAAAGGTCACCAGATTGGTTAGGCAGGATTTCCCCTTAGTGAAACCATGCTGGCTGTCACCAAGCACCTTGTTGGTTTTCATGTGCCTTAGCATGGCTTCCAGGAGAATCCGCTCCAAGATTTTGCCAGGCACAGAGGTGAGACTGACTGGTCTGTAATTCCCCGGCTCATCCATTTTTCCCTTCTTAAAAATGGGGGTTATATTTCCCTTTTTCCAGTCATCGGGAACTTCACCTGACTGCCATGATTTTTCAAATATGATGGACAGTGGCTTAGCAACTTCATTTGCCAGCTCCTTCAGGACCCGCGGATGGATTTCATCCGGTCCCATGGACTTGTATACATTCAGGTTCCTTAGGTGGTCCCGAACAATATCCTCCCCCACAGTGGGCCCAGGGTCCCCACCCTCACCGTCCCCGCGTCTGCCTCCCAAGACTTGGGTGGTGTGGTCAGAGCATTTGCCCGTAAAGACTGAGGCAAAGAAGTCATTAAGAACCTCAGCTTTCTCCAAATCCAGGGTAGCCAGTTCTCCCAATAGCTTCTGGAGAGGGCCCACGGTGTCCCTAACCTGTCTCTTATCGGCAATGTACCTATAAAATCCCTTCCTGTTATCCTTAACATCCCTAGCCAAGTTTAATTCTAAATGGGCCTTAGCTTTCCTAACCTGGTCCCTAGCTTCCCGGACAACATCCCTGTATTCTCCCCAGGCCGCCTGACCTTGCTTCCACCTTTTATAAGCCTCTTTTTTCTTTCGAATTTTGCTTAGCAGCTCCTTATCCATCCAAGGAGGTCTCCTGGCCCTCCTGCTAAACTTCCTTCTAGTTGGGATGCATCGCTCCTGAGCTTGCAGCAGGTGATCCTTGAATATCAACCAACAGTCTTGGGCCCCCCTGCCCTCTAGGGCTGTATCCCATGGAACCTTACTGAGCAGGTTCCTGAAGAGGCCAAAGTCTGCTCTCTTGAAGTCCAGGGCAGTGAGCTTGCTGCACGCTCTTCTCACTGTCCTGAGGATCTCAAACTCAACCATCTCATGATCGCTGCAATCAAGGCTGCCCTGGAGCGTTACATTCCCAACCAGCCCTTCCCTGTTGGTGAGGACGAGGTCAAGCATGGCACCTCTCCTTGTCGGCTCCTCTATTACTTGCAGAAGGAAGTTGTCTTCCACGCAATCGAGGAACCTTCTGGATTGCTTGTACCGGGCCGTACCATCCCTCCAACTGATATCAGGGTGGTTGAAGTCTCCCATGAGAACAAGGGCCTGCAAGCGTGAGGCTGCTCCTATCTGCCTATGGAGCGCTTCGTCCAGCAAGTCCCCTTGGTCAGGAGGTCTGTAACAGATCCTCACAATAATGTCACCCATCGCTGTTCTCCCTTTAACCCTGACCCACAAACTCTCTGTCGACTGTTCACCTGTCCCCAGACAGAGTTCCATACTCTCTAGCCTATCCCTAATATAAATAGCAACTCCCCCTCCCCGTCTGCCAGACCTGTCTTTCCTAAAGAGCCGGTAACCTTCCATTCCAACACACCAGTCATAGGTGCCATCCCACCATGTTTCTGTGATGCCTATGATATCATACCCCCGTAGATGTGCACACATCTCTAATTCCTCTTGTTTGTTCCCCATACTACGGGCATTTGTGTAGAGGCATTTGAGCCGAGATCCAATTGAAGTTGGGTCATTGGCTGGAGCAGCTGGAATATCCCTACATTGCTCCGAATCCATCCAAGGGTCCTGAAGGAGCTGGCAAATGAAGTTGCTAAGCCACTGTCCATCATATTTGAAAAATCATGGTAGTCAGGTGAAGTTCCCGATGACTGGAAAAAGGGAAATATAACCCCCATTTTTAAGAAGGGAAAAATGGATGAGCCAGGGAATTACTGACCAGTCAGTCTCACCTCTGTGCCTGGCAAAATCTTGGAGCGGATTCTCCTGGAAGCCATGCTAAGGCACATGAAAACCAACAAGGTGCTTGGTGACAGCCAGCATGGCTTCACTAAGGGGAAATCCTGCCTAACCAATCTGGTGACCTTCTATGAAGGGGCTACGGAACTGATGGACAGGGGCAGAGCGGTTGATGTCATCTACCTGGACTTGTGTAAAGCCTTTGACACTGTCTCCCATGACATCCTTCTCTCTAAGTTGGAGAGACATCAATTTGATAGGTGGACCACTCGGTGGATAAAGAACTGGTTGGATGGCCGCACGCAAAGAGTAGTGCTCAGTGGCTCAGTGTCCAGCTGGAGACCGGTAACGAGTGGTGTCCCCCAGGGATCGGTGTTGGGACCGGTCTTGTTCAACATCTTTGTGGGTGACATGGACAGTGGGATTGAGTGCACCCTCAGCAAGTTTGCCGATGACACCAAGCTGTGTGGTTCGGTTGATACGTTGGAGGGAAGGAATGCCATCCAGAGGGACCTTGAGACGCTTGTGAGGTGGGCTGATGTCAACCTGATGAAGTTTAACCATGCCAAGTGCAAAGTCCTCCACCTGGGTTGGAGTAATGCCAGGCACATCTACAGGTTGGGCGGGGAGGAGATTGAGAGCAGCCCTGCGGAGAAGGACTTGGGGGTGTGGGTTGATGAAAAAATGAACATGAGCCGGCAGTGTGCGCTTGCAGCCCAGAAGGCCAACCGTATTCTGGGCTGCATCAAAAGGAGTGTGACCAGCAGGTCGACGGAGGTGATCCTGCCCCTCTACTCTGCTCTCGTGAGACCTCACTTGGAGTATTGTGTGCAGTTCTGGTGTCCTCAACATAAAAAGGACATGGAAGTGTTAGAACAAGTGCAGAGGAGGGCCATTAAAATGATCAGGGGACTGGAGCACCTCTCGTATGAAGATAGGCTGAGAAAGTTGGGTCTGTTCAGCCTGGAGAAGAGAAGGCTGCGTGGAGACCTCATAGCAGCCTTCCAATACCTGAAGGGGGCCTATAGGGATGCTGGGGAGGGACTCTTCATTAGGGACTGTGGTGAGAGGACAAGGGGTAATGGGTTTAAACTTAAACAGGGGAGGTTTAGATTGGATGTGAGGAAGAAATTCTTTACTGTGAGGGTGGTGGGGCCCTGGAATGGGTTGCCCAGGGAAGTTGTGAATGCTTCATCCCTGGCGGCGTTCAAGGTGGGGTTGGACATAGCCTTGGATGGCATGGTTTAGTGGGAGGTGTCCCTGCCCATGGCGGGGGGGTTGGAACTCGATGATCTTGAGGTCCTTTCCAGCCCTTACTATTCTGTGATTCTGTGATTCTGTGAAATCACACTTGTACTTCACCTCTTGGTTACGGACAGCTTATGCTGTGCAACACTTATGCAATGCTGTCCTCTAAACACAAACCTATTTTGTCATGACATGCAAAACTTTTAGAAGTGTGTAATTTTATGAATCACATCTAATGGACACACAACTGACAGTTTTAACCTCCTCACTCGGGGCAGATGCTTTGTGACAGATGGCTCTCTGGTGGCGAGAGGACCACAATGGTGTGCAGAATGCCACCAGCCCCCTAGCAGCTGTGTCTTGAGCACCTACCCAAACCTCTCTTTTGCATATGTGAGCAATGCTAAGGCAACTTTTTGAGTTTTATGTTATAGTTATCACAAAAATTAAGCTCTTTTGTGGTTTGTACTTCTTTCATTTATACACGTGTTTATCTTTCCCACTGAAACTAACATTTCTACTTTTAATTCCACTTCAAAATTATTCAGAAATGAAGAAAAATCATTATCACACGTGAGGTGAAATCATATTGCCATTTTAATTCACTGCTCCATTACCCATTTCCCAGTTAAAACATGCTCTACTCAATAATTTTCAGATCTCAAAGGAATTTATTTTGTTGCAAAACACAGACTCACAGGAATCCCAATTTGCTGAACTCAGATAGCACTTTGTTGCAGACAGTTACATTTGAGGTATAATAAAATATCCAAATCAAAACATGCACCAATTAGAGAGAAAGTTCCTCTCAAAACCAGTGTTTCTGAAAGAGTGATAACATTGCCAAACTTCTCCATAAAACATAGTTTCCCATCAGTGCGTAACTAGATGTCTAACAGTTTTACAGTAACACTGGACAATAAAGTATCCCCTGGGGCACAGCTGCAGTATTTAGCCATTGCTTCAAATGAAGACAGGAGTGTGACAGAAGTTGGTTTCACCCAGTAAGAATATGACTATTATTAGTGTAAAGGAAGATGGCACAGCTCATGGCACCAAAGAAGACAAGGAAGAAGGACTGCGAGCCTATCCTTCTTCTCCATTCATGGCATTAACATGATAAGACTCTGTTTCCTCAGGGGACAGTATGCTCTATGTATCTCCCCATACTTTCATATATCCCTGAATATACTAGCCCCTCCAGGCAGTGCAGTCCTAGAGCCATTAGCAAGGGGCAACCTGAGTGCTCAGGGTTTAACAGGGATATCAAGTACTCGAGCACAAGTGTTTCCACATAAATTCACCCCCTTCCTACAAGCTGAGAGCAACTTCTACATCTCTTCACCATGGGGACAGCTTTATCTTGTGGACCACATGCTGCAATAATTGCAGATGAATCTTCAGCCACTCTGCTTTATGTCCTTTGGACCATTCACTGGTGTTTTGAGCAGTACCAAAGGCAATGAGTTCTGCTCACAACAAGTGAACCCTCCAGGTAAAGTAGGAAACATTCCCTTTAGCTTTACATGGGCAGCATAAGACCTTACATGAGACACAGGTATATCCTCTTTTACTGCGACAGAAGCAGACCATTAATATTTTACAGATTTCTCATCCTCTCCGTTTGTGTAATTTATCAATGCCCAACAGGTCCTGTGCCAGCTATACATTAAAACTATTTTCAAAATATTTCATTGTCAGCCCATGGCATCTTCATTATTTATTGAGATAAGGGACATGATGAACAGGAACAGTAGGTAGCTTGCTTGCTGAAATGTACTTTATGAATCCTTTGAATGCACAGATCTACTAGGAATATATAGCCTGCAGGTATCAAAGAGTCATAGGCATTATTCATGCAAATAATAAAAATATTGTACACTTGATGTAGCACCAGCATTGTCTGCCTGGAAAGTTCTGTTTTTGAACATATACGAGCAGGACCTTTTAATCCTGCAATTTTATTACAGATGTGTATGCATATAACTCAGAGACTTTCCTGTATTTAATCTAGAGTCTATGTTATGGCTTTCTACATGATGATGAGTGAAACTGATGCACAGGTGAAAATCCATAATTCATGCACTATTCATTATTACTTTTTTAATGAGGAGTGGTAAAGTTCCTCCTTATGCCCCACAATAGAATTCCTTTAATTTGCCATTCTCTCCTACACAGATTTTTTAAATAACCTCAAAACAAAACAAAACAAGAATAAAAAAAAGAAACAAACAAAAAACCCACACGACACCACCACAAAAAGAAAAAGGACCAACCACTGCAAAAAGCGTTGTCACCTGATCACATTATCTCTTCTTAATTCAGAGAATTATAGCTATATATAGAAATCTACATACAGAATTATTGTTAGTTCTATAAAATTATAGAAAAATATTCTCTTTATGTTGACAAAAGAAGCTCAGAAAGTCCACAAATAGACAAAGAAGTTGTCACATAATGCAAATTCCCAGCAGAATTCTGAATTGTGATTAAAAAGAGTCACAAACTACCCAGATCACTCTCTCACCCATCTCACTCCCACAGAAATACCAAAACCACATTCAGCAAATAGCTCAGAGAGGGTAACAGGGAAAAGCATCATTTAGGACACAAATCTGGAACTGAACACTGAAGTAGGTAGAAACATGCCACACCTCTGTCTTTGACAAGTGTTCTAGGGTATTTTTTAGAGCATGATGAGCAAACCCAGGCAAAGCAGGTGCTCTGCAACTATAGAAAGACCTGGCACCCATTTCTGCCTCCTCAGCCCCAGGTCTGCGTGTGTCTCATCTAGCCCTGGAGTAGTAAACCAACTGGACACATCTTATGTTGGAAGAAATCTTTGATTGCATACAATATAATAGCGATATACTAAAAGAAAACAACAAACAAACAAACAGATACCACAAAACATGTCCCTCCTCAATTTATGCCTTCTGCAAGTTGGTTTAACAGTGTGGATGCAACCACCTCATTGCATGTCCTTTTCATGTTAAAGGTGAAGCTCAGACTATAGCACCACATACTCAATAACAGTTAAGTAGCCCTCTAGTCAACTGGGTGTCCTGAGTAGACCAGATTTGTTCCAGTCCGTAAGTGCAGAAGCCTTTCCACAGAATCTGTAAAGCAATGAGAATATTTAACTTGGAAGATACCTCAGAGCAAGTCAGGATGGAGACAACCACTCTACAGTTCCCCAGATAACACACTGACAAGCAGTCTGCAACAATCTTTTTGGAATTTCAGCACTGTAAGTTTCTACTCATAATTATCTTCAGCAGTTTTAATGTATTATTCTCTCATTAAAGTTCTCCCGGTTATGGTGAAAATTATTTCTTATCCATGAATGAGTTGTGAATTGTTAGCAGAAAAACATTTTTTGCATATTTGATTCTTAAACTGCATAATCATGTTGTACACCACATAGTACAACTGGTTTCCTGGTTGGACTAACTGATACTATAAATTGTTCTACTTCTCCTCTAGATAAACCTTTTTTCGTGGGGAGGCAACATAACTAGAAATCCATATCTAGTAGAAGGAGTAAAGTTGATTTAGAGTCAACTCATAAGCAAAACTAGATCAAACGGGATTTTTAATCAAAAAACTGATTAAATAAGCACAGTAGTGTTTTAAGTCTTATTACAATTAATTAATGATTCCTGTCATTATTCTTCTACTCTAAGCATCTGTATGCATAGAAAAGCACCTCTTCGATAAGGTAAGAGAAAAATATCACATATTTATTTTAATCAAGTCAGCTGGTATTTAATTTTGTATAAATTTCAGAGTTAAAAGAAATGTAATTTTCTCTCCCAAAGATAATTTAGTAATACAATGTAATCATATTGATATTCAAGGATCACCTGCTGCAAGCTCAGGAGCGATGCATCCCAACTAGGAGGAAGTTTAGCAGGAGGGCCAGGAGACCTCCTTGGATGGATAAGGACCTGCTGAGCAACATTTGAAGGAAAAAAGAGGCTTATAAAAGGTGGAAGCAAGGTCAGGCGACCTGGGAAGAATACAGGGATGTTGTCCGGGAAGCTAGGGACCAGGTTAGGAAAGCTATGGCCCACTTAGAATTAAACTTGGCTAGGGATGTTAAGAATAACAGAAAGGGATTTTATAGGTACATTGCCAATAAAAGACAGGTTAGGGACACCGTGGGCCCTCTCCAGAAGCTATTGGGAGAACTGGCTACCCTGGATTTGGAGAAGGCTGAGGTTCTTAATGACTTCTTTGCCTCAGTCTTTACGGGCAAATGCTCTGACCACACCACCCAAGTCTTGGAAGGCAGACGCGGGGACGGTGAGGGTGGGGACCATGGACCCACTGTGGGGGAGGATCTTGTTTGGGACCACCTTAGGAACCTGAATGTATACAAGTGCATGGGACCTGATAAAATCCATCCACGGGTCCTGAAGGAGCTGGCAAATGAAGTTGCTCAGCCACTGTCCATCATATTTGAAAAATCATGGCAGTCAGGTGAAGTTCCCGATGACTGGAAAAAGGGAAATATAACCCCCATTTTTAAGAAGGGAAAAATGGATGAGCCAGGGAATTACTGACCAGTCAGTCTCACCTCTGTGCCTGGCAAAATCTTGGAGCGGATTCTCCTGGAAGGCATGCTAAGGCACATGAAAAGCAGCAAGGTCCTTGGTGACAGCCAGCATGACTTCACTAAGGGGAAATCCTGCCTGACCAATCTGGTGACCTTTTATGAAGGGGCTACGGAACTGATGGACAGGGGCAGAAAAGTTGATGTCATCTACCTGGACTTGTGTAAAGCCTTTGACACTGTCTCACATGACATCCTTCTCTCTAAGTTGGAGAGATATCAATTTGATAGGTGGACCATTCGGTGGATAACGAACTGGCTGGATGGCTGCACGCAAAGAGTAGTGCTCAGTGGCTCAATGTCTAGCTGGAGACCAGGAACGAGTGGTGTCCGTCAGGGATCAGTGTTGGGACCGGTCTTGTTCAACATCTTTGTTGGTGACATGGACAGTGGGATTGAGTGTGCCCTCAGCAAGTTTGCCGATGGCACCAAGCTGTGTGGTTCAGTTGATAAGTTGGAGGGAAGGAATGCCATCCAGAGGGACCTTGAGACGCTTGTGAGGTGGGCTGATGCCAACCTGATGAAGTTTAACCATGCTAAGTGCAAAGTCCTACACCTGGGTCGGAGCAATGCCAGGCACAGCTCCAGGTTGGGCGGGGAGGAGATTCAGAGCAGCCCTGCGGAGAAGGACTTGGGGGTGTGGGTTGATGAAAAAATGAACATGAGCCGGCAGTGTGCGCTTGCAGCCCACAAAGCCAACCGTATTATGGGCTGCATCAAAAGGAGTGTGACCAGCAGGTCGACGGAGGTGCTCCTGCCCCTTTACTCTGCTCTCGTGAGACCTCACTTGGAGTATTGTGTGCAGTTCTGGTGTCCTCAACATAAAAAGGACATGGAACTGTTGGAAGAAGTGCAGAGGAGGGCCACGAGGATGATCAAGGGACTGGAGCACTTCCTGTATGAAGATAGGCTGAGAAAATTGGGTCTGTTCAGCCTGGAGAAGGGAAGGCTGCGTGGAGACCTCATAGCAGCCTTCCAATACCTGAAGGGGGCCTATAGGGATGCTGGGGAGGGACTCTTCATTAGGGACTGTGCTGAGAGGACAAGGGGTAATGGGTTTAAACTTAAACAGGGGAAGTTTAGATTGGATATGAGGAAGAAATTCTTTCCTGTAAGGGTGGTGAGGCACTGGAATGGGTTGCCCAGGGAGGTTGTGGATGCTTCATCCCTGGCGGCGTTCAAGGCAGGGTTGGACATAGCCTTGGATGGCATGGTTTAGTGGTAGGTGTCCCTGCCCATAGCAGGGGGGTTGGAACTTGATTGTCTTGAGGTCCTTTCCAACCCCAACTATTCTATTATTCTATGATTCTATATGACCATTACATATGACATTCAATTTAAGGTTTAATAGAGCTTGTCAAATTGAAAATTGCAGTTTAAGATATAATCCTTCATAGGGTTTCTCACATACACAAATCTGCTATTTCATTATTATTAAGTTATCCACTAATTTCTTAACAGACAGTAAAGCCGTAGAAAAGATCTCAAAAAATTACAGGAGAAAAGTTGAATCTACATTGGTCTGAGTCCCTGTTCAGAAGAGCTCACTTCAGCAGGGAAAAAAACAAATCTACAACCTGGAATGTGATGATTTTATTGTCATGATATTAAATTGTAGAAATATTTACCCTCAAAGGTGTAAAACCATCATTTGTTCTTAAATCACATTCAGTCTCGTAACTTCGATAATTCCAATGTAATTTTTTATGAACTCAAGTAATTATCATGAACACAATTTTATAAGAAAATACTGCTTGCAGATTTCAAAATTATCCACTGTGGAGGTCTTAGCAACTGAGTGCATGACAGAATATCATAGCACATATAAATGAGAATTTGTAAGGAACAGCTTATTTAAAGAAAGTTGAGCAACTACTCTCTACCTTTGATTTTCTGATGTTGCTGGAAAAGGATGCGGAAATTAGTTTGAGTTCACTTTCCTGCAGTGCTTGGCTGGATTTACTTGAGAGCAGGACTCAGTATTTAGTTTTTTGTGCTCAATAGAGTTTGTCAAATATTTTCAGAAAATACTGTGCTAAATAAGGATGTGGTGGTAGTGACTCTGTGTACAGAAGAATTTAGTATGTTATCACCATGTGCTCCTCTACCACTTTTTTGGGTTTGCTTTTGTTTGCTTCCTTTCTTTTTATTCCTATATGCTTGTTTCTATAAAACTCAGATATGCATGATAACACTTGGATGGGTAGATCGAGGCCAGATTTTTGAGCCATGTTGCTAGCCGGTGTACATTAGAATGCCTCTGCAGTCAGTGGAATTAGAAGTACATTTATACTGTGCTGTAATACTCCAATCAATGTTCATTTAACACAGAAACATCGCAAAGCCTCAGTGTGAAAGACTGTACTTCCATGAGTTACACTCAAAGCAAAATGTCAAAGCAAAAAAACAAGCAAGCAAAACCCCAAACAAAAAACAAAATCAAACCAAACTAACAAACAAAAAAATCCCAAACAAACAAACAACAAAAAAAAAACACAAAACAAATAAAAAAACAACCAACAAACAAACAAACATGGAACCCTTTAAATTGCTGTCTTGGACTTTAAGGTGGGCTGAAGCACCTGCAACACGAGAGTACAGAAGTGGGGAGAGGAGGAGGAGGAAATAGTGGCTTTTTCCTCTAGTGATGAATGGAAGTCTGAGTACAGCAGTGATGTACGCTATCTCAGTTGCTGCAGGGGTTAGATCACATTAAAAGAGGAATGTGCAACTGAACTGACAGAAGGCGAATGATTAGCACTGGACATCAGTCATTTGTTTCAAGGCTGTAGCATGGTAGGAAACTCTGGGTACTGGCATTTATCTGCAGGATTTTGCACTGGTCAATAGATTTGTTCTTAGATAATAAAAATGTTTACGTTGCTGTAAAGTCCTCATTTCCCACCTCTCCTCCCCCCCAGCAAGTATCACACACAGAAAAAGAGTCCGAAAATTTGAAAGTTGTTGGTGTAAAGCCCGAGTACAAGTGCAGGGAAATTCCTAAGCCACCTTGTGGATCGTCCATTCTAGCTACAGTATCCCAAGGGAGATCACTTCAGACACTTTCCCACAGCTGATGTATAACACTGTCAGAAGCTTCTTGCTGATAATCAACCCAAACTTTAGTTTTTTTTAGTATCTTCCTGTAACTTTAAGTTATACCCTGACTTACTGAGCAATTCCTTTCCTGCCTTGATGTTAACACTTTTCTTATACTTGTAGATGGTTATCATACCCTCTCTATCACTGCTTAGGAAAACTACACTTTCAGCTTTTTTTATCTTTTATCTTCAAGTCAATTCGCCTAGTCTTCAGGTTTTCTGCCACTACTTAGATCTTAAAGGGGAAATCCGATGTGCTAAGTTTTGGTATACTTGAAGGAAACAGTGGAAGGGTATTAGTTTGCTTAACTCCTCCTTTCTAAGCATGCCATTATTTGCCTTTATGAAGTCTGGATGAAATATTCAAACTGTAGTTGTAAGTGACATTTTTTCTCTTTATGAATTGTTCATAAGCAAATATATTTTATTATACAGTTTGGTTTGCAATTCATTTTTTTTCCAATTTACGTTAAAATATGTATGAAGTTTATGAGCATGAGTTGTGCTCAAGTGAAAGTATTGAATAGTTGATATTATGCATATGCTTCCTATACTCAGTCTCTTATACACAGAATATAGAATTACTTGGTCTTCATTTTCACAAGAACAGGGTGAAAGGGACTTAAAAGAAATCACTGGTAAAATATGTTTAAATCTCTTGACTTTTACTCTGAACTGACAATTTTAAAAAGTTCCTGATCATATTTCAGCAACTGCTTTCTGCAAACTCTTGATTACATAACATCCCTTTGGAAACTTCAACAACTGCTCATATATGAAAGTAATAATAAAAAAGAGTAATTGAGATTAATTTTATTTAATATTTCAAGTTGTCTTGAAATGTTAACAGTAAACCACTGTAGCTTATAAAGCACAATATGGATATGTTTTGAAGTGATTGTAGATAAATTGAGGTCTTGATTTAGACTTGTGTAAAATGTATATTGCTTCTTAATTGTGAGCAGTATGCAGATGCAAAATCCAAACTGCTGCACACTAAACAGTGTTTCCTTTAGATGTCCAATGACAGCATTACAGCTGTTAATATTACAGTTGCTGCCATGGAGAAAGGTCCTGAATTGTGAATCCTCATCAGGGCTCCAGCCAGATGCTGTGATGCATGCAGTGCATGTGATGCCCTGGAGGTCTCGGAAGTAATTTTACACCTGTTCACACAGCACAGCTCTTGAATTTAGCTGTCTGGCACTCTCTCAAGCAAAAATGTGGTTAGGGCTCCTGCTTGGCCCTGCTAACTGGTGCTCTGGGAAAGCTGCTGGGGTCAGGGCTCTAGTCAGGGTCCGCTTCAACAGGTCTCTCCTTTTTCCAAACCAGAGGTTTAAAGGATCTGTCTTAATGGAACATTCATGCAAAAACTAGAAAAAGTGGTAACAGAGCAGCACATGATTTGAGTGAGCACTATCTGTGATGCATGTTGCCAGAGTTACCGTAATCTTGGAAGCAGCTCCCTTGGTTTGTTGAACTACGTTAGAGAAAGGTGAAGTCAAATTTTTATTTTTAAATTAAATTCAAAGATATCCCTAAAGTTCTCATGCATGTTCATTAGAAATAACCTTTGTATGAATAAAAGTTCATGATAGACAAGAGAGTATACGAGAAATTCAGACTGAATTTTTAGTATCTTCAGATTGCAAGAATCGTAAGAATCTACTTATGATCACACGTTTCAAAATGCTCTATTTAAGTAGTAAATGGCAAAACATGTGGACAACCTGATCAAATTCTGTTAAAATTATTTGCATCAAGATTATATTTTGTGTCTGAATGTGTACTTTAAATTCCTTCAGTATCCTCTTAGATGTTTGTCTACAGGAAGTTATTTTTTAAAAAAGTATTTCATATAAGAAAACCCATTCTTCCTCACCATTCCTCTTTTTCATTCATTCTCCTGAAGAACAGTTCAAATACTCTAACTGCCAAGCTCAAGTAAATTGAAACTCTGTCTATTAGTCCTTGAGAAGAAAAGGCTGTTTTCAAAGAATCCAGGAGTTTGGACAGACACACTAAAGCAGCTGTATTACAGAGGTCAGCAGCACTAATGAAAGTTGATTACAGTATAAGATAAAACCAACACGAGCAAATGAAAAAGACTTTCCTTTTAAAAATGTTAAATTGTGTGACTAAAAATATTTTGATAGAACTTTAAAAGGTAACTAACTGGCCACTTTTCTTCAGAATAAAATTGAGCTGCAATTTTTCTTCTCATACCTTGGTATAAAACAAGTTACATTGATCTATAGGTCTTCTGACAGACTATTATGTATGAGACTTTTTACAGAGAAAATTGCGATAAACATACTGCTTAGTAAATCTAGACAACTTTTACTATAAACCCAACAAAATACAATGGACCAAATTTTAAAAATCAATGAGGTAAATGTAACTTTTGCAACCCAGAAGCTTGTATACACAAGCGGGTCTCAAAATCTTGACTATTTTAATCTACCTTTAATAGGTGTTTGAGATTTAAAGCAAAATAGCTTGCGCTAGAGCAGAGTCAGTTTGGAGAGATCATTATAAAATCCCATTATCACTGCTACAAGTTGGACTATTTGTCATCACAGAAGAGATGACAAGCTCAGAAATACTACAGTCGTTATTATCAGATGATAAATGATATTCCATTAAAACTGTAATACATCATCTGCAATGCTGCAAAGAAGATATCAAACCTATCAGTACTTGACTTATAATTTAATTTTCAAAAGCTGTCAACTAAAATTCCAAAGGCTAAGCATTTTCATTTTTAAAGTTAATCTTATTTATTTTCCTCATCTGTTAGTCTAATTTTTTTGATATGGCAAAAATAACTGATTATGTGCAAGGTATAATTCTTTTTCTCTTGATTAAGTAATACATCAGATGTCACTTATGTATCAAAAATATATGACAAATAATAAAGCAAAAAAGTAGTGATGAACACACCTTATTTGGATTTCTGCTTTTATTTTCAAATGCTACAGTAAAGGATGGGTCAGTCTGAAAATATTTTGATTATTTTATATTCCAACTAACATGAAGTCTGAGATTATGAAATCTACATTT